>CM046426.1:14026770-14491770 GCA_025506505.1 Flaveria sonorensis
AACAAAAGTTTAAGAAGTGAATATCATTGTTTAATCACTTGTAGTACTTACTAATGCTATATTTCCATCATATATTATCTTAAAATATCCTTATATAATTAATCAATTTTATTATATATAATATTTTATTTATTCAACCCATGTAATACATGAACTACTAAAACTAGTATGTATGTATATATATAAATATATATATGTATATATACATACATATATATATATATGTATATATACATACATATAGATATATATATATATATATATATATATATATATATATATACGTATGTATATATATATATATATATATATTGTATATATATACATATGTGTGTGTATAGATATATTTGTATATATATGCCTAATCCAAAAAGATAATAAATATGAAACAACATGTTCAAACCATATTATTTTCTTAATTTTAGGCTATTTTAACTGGTTTAATGGTCTTATAAACACCAATGGTTTAAGTTTTTACGTTAGAATTTAAAAGATGATGATAGTACGATGAAGGATTCTACAAAAGATATGAGAGTACAATCATAGTAAAGAAAGCTACAATCAGTAAGGGTCTGTTTGGTATTGAATAATGGAATGGACGAAGTAACAGAATGAATGGGGGAATGGAATGGATGGCAGAATGAATTTAATCATTACATTCCATCGTCCTGTTTGGTTATCATTTAGGAATGAAAAAAACGAAGGAATGAAATATAAAAGTAGTTATGATGGCAATGGTGGGTGGTGGTAGAGGCTGGTGGTGGTGGTTTTCGCGGTGGCAGCCGGCGGCGGTGGTTATAGGGGGGGGGGGGGGTTGCCGTCGGCGGTGGTGACCGGTGGTTGGCGGTGCCACGGTTGGTGATGGCTAGTGGTTGGCGGCGGCGGTCGGTGTTGGTGGCTGTTGACGATCAATCTTGGTGCCCGGTGGTGATTGTTGTGGTGGGTGAGTGGGTGGTGTTGGTGACTAATGATGAAAGAATGGATGGAATGAAAAAAAGAAGGGGTGGTGGATGGAATGAATTAAAGGGAATGGAATCAATTATGTAATGGTTCATTTCATTACCTTCACTAACCAAACATGTCTTTATTCATTTACCCTCAATAATTCATTTCATGCCGCCCCTCATTTCTGCATACCAAACGCTACCTGAGTTTTAGAAACTCAATGGTCTGGATATCTCTGTGTATCGTGTAAAGTTCACAGTCAAATTGAAATATTTTGATAGTTCTAATAAGAAGTTCAATCGGATAAATCACAAAAAACTCGATCAAGGACATGTATGCAAATCTATTATGTAAACAACGTACTAGATATGATTAAAGATCATCCTTGTGTAGCAGAATAACCATCATAATTATTTGTTAAATCATTTGCAACTTTTTGATAAGAGGTGTCAATTGATGGTTATAATTGTAGACAGTTATATAGTTATAACAGTAAGAAAACATCAACATGAACTTCATAAGTAGAAACTCGACAACTTCTGTTAAGGTACAAGTTATCTCTATTCACCTGTTGCCACTCTCGACCAAGTTAACACTAAAGCTCAGTTGTTGTTAATGGTTAAATTATCATTGATGATCCGTGTTCACTGATCAGTTCTTATTGGTCATTAGTTTTCATGTAACTTTAAATCAATCTTTTGATTATGAAAAAACTTCTAGTATATAAATAATAGGTCTGCGATGCCCCTTTATAACTCCTTGGTCTAAGGTCTTCGCCTCCTTGCACTATTATTAGGTTCATGTGTTAAAAATAAAAATAGTCTTGTACAAGCATGTATTTCATATCTCCTAACCCACTATAATATTTATTCTCATTTATATTTGATTTTAAGTAAATCTAACTAAACTAAAATGACTATGATTTAACACGTAGGTAATATAATCAGCAAGACTATTACTTTAATGTTTAAAATAAACCTAAAGAAACGTGCACCTCTAAATATACGTATTTCTAACCTAGCATGTGTATATAAAGCAGAAAAATATTAATATGATAAAAAGATCGCTATTCATTGACATGTCTTATACATAAATACAATGACTTGAAAAATAAAACGAAAATCCCTTGCTAGTGAAAGTCTTAGAATAAATGTTGGCCTAGATAGATGAATAAAAACTAGCTTGATCAGAAGTGAAAGGATAGTCGAATCAATAACTGAAATGAAAGTTGGTACACTAGTAATAATTTTATTGGGTTAAGAGTTTAAAGTTGTTGAATCTAAACACACGTCATATTTCTTCATGTCAAAGATATCAAACTTCACTAAAGCATACTTAAATGTATAACCATCTTGTTTGGTTAAGAGTGCAAAGTTGTTGAACTCAATCAGAAGTCATATTTGTTCATGTCAAAGATAATCCTAGACTAAGGGATACCTAAAACTATATTACCCGAACAACACTTTCCAAAGATATAAACATCAACCATGGCAATGTTATTTTTAATAACTTTTAAATATTAGTTACTTTAACTCAAAACATCAAAAATGAACCCTTTACGTTTTATAGTTATTGCAACTTTGTTTTCGATAAGGTTGATAGATTGACTCATTTAATTTAGGTTTAATCTTACTGGTCAAAATCCGGATTATTTCCTTGACTTTGTTATTGCAAATTTAGCAAAAGAGATTCTTATATAAAAATTAATATTTAGAAAGATATTACATCATCCGTTGTAGATATTACATCATCCGTTCAAGTCCCGGCAACGGAATTCTTTTTGATATAATAATAAACTTGTGCAATATTTATTGAAATCACTAGTTGAGTCATTGCTGACTTGTTCTCAAATTACTAGTTTTAACTAAAAATGGACACCATGTGAACCGCAGCTTAAATTATTTATCGTTTGTAATGTTTACAAAACTTTCTGTGACCCTAGTACACGGCACGTTTCGTCCAAATTTTGTGTCTGACAGAGACCCGAAACCATGTTTCATCACAAGTGATCAAACGGCGAACAATGGGACCAACATACCATTACCACAGTACTTTAAAACCCAAGTAAAAAACTACATAACCTTTGGCATCTGTGCTACCAGAAGCTAAAAGGAACAGCGACCAGAACACAAACAAGCATCTTTATAACGAGAAACAGAAGCTGTTGGTTCATAAAAGCACACGCGCTAATGAACCCAAATTATCAATTAGATACAGAATATAAGAAAACCGAAACTAAGAAGGGCAGATAGGCTTCTTGATAATTCTAGATTTCTAGTTGACTAGTTCTAGGTAATATTGTCAAGAATCTAGAACAAAACTGCATTTGTGATCTCCCCAGCCTTACTAACCGAAAGCTTAGTATCCCAAACGACAAAAGATTCCTTTTTCTGCAACTTACATACTGGAGACCCCGTCATGGCCTTACCCATTAGCGCCATTGCAGCAATACTCGGGAACTGCTTTTGCTGAAACTCATCTGTTTCGGATTCAGAATTGTCCAGCTTGCAAGTTTCCACAGTCTTGGGATTTTTCTGACTTTGTTTATGCCTCCACCTTTGTATCCAAGAATGTGAAAGCGATATTTCCTTATAATCCTGCTTTGTCTCTACTGAAGACGATTCACCTATCTGCATTTCTGACTTTTTACCATGATGCTTATCCGATTCGGGTTCGGGTTTACCTTCTATAACTCTGGTAAAGAATCTGTTTGTTTTTCCATGTGATGATGTTGCAGCCACTTTGAGACGTTTGATCCATCTGCTCCCTGGTTCTAAACGTGGTTTACTATTTGAACATTCGTAAGAGTTTGAGTTAGTTGTTTGGTCATGATTGTAGTGTAGTTTGCTTATGTCCAGACTTTGAGTTCTTGACATGCATGGCTCGGCTTTCTCGGCTGAGCTTGACGCATCTGGTTGAGCAGAAATCTCTAAGTTTATGTCACATAGTTCTATCTTACGCTTTCTACATTTATCTTTCTCTATGTTTGAATCCACCATGATGTCCTGAAACGTTAGCAAGAAGTAAGGTCATGAGCTGAGCCACTGACGTGGTAATTTCTAACCCATTGACTTATAACTCAGGCTGGTTATTATCTCAAACGGGTTGAACAAAAAAATTAACTAAAATGCGAATGGGTCTAAAGAGTTGAAAGTAGACTAAAGTATTTTTATACATACAACCTCATTGATCATTTTAATCAAATATTTAGAGATTTATTTTTATGATATTCTTTTTGTAACCATAATCAACGCAATAATTTTTGTTAAATATTGGACAAATAAGCGTCTGCGGATCCACCTTACAAATGACTGTTTCAAATTAAAACCATTTTTACCCGCCAAACCACACATCTTGGTCATAATAATGAGCATTTTTTGGGAGTTCTAGTTCAGCAACATATGAATGAGTTACTGCTGGTACTTCTTCAAATATATGTTATTATGTTACTTACTTTACTTTGACTATAATATTCCCCTGTTGGGTTTGGCCGAAAATATTCTCTAACTGACGTTGCTTCTTATTTTTTAAATACTTGATGCTTTGTGAAGTGACATGATTAAGATTTAAGAAGCACCCGTAATGTTCAAAATGAAAAAAAAAAAAAAACTTCTCTGGAAGGGTATGAAGAGGTAGAAAGATAAGCAAGTGTAAATCTGATGGCATATACTTCACCTAAAACTGATCCACCCAAACTGCCACCAAGAAATAAGAGCAAGACCTAAAGAAACGAAAAGTAAAGAGGACTGAAGGCACGAAAAGGGTACCTTGTTTGTTGGGGACAAATGTACACCTGTAACAAAAGATTAGAAAATGTAAGTTCGTTAATGCCAGAAATCGAATGATACAGCATTTGCAACTAAAGAACAATAAAAATACAGGCATCAGTACCAACAATAACTATGAAAAATTTGCATCAACTGAAAATAATTACTAGAAAGATCATTCTCCTTATAAGACTCCACGTCCATGGCATCTGTATTTGCTGATGACTCATTTTTCTGAACATCTACAGAACCAAAAGCTCTATAATCTTCAACATTTTCCTGTGATTCATGATCTGAGGAATCTATAAGTTGAAGCTTTACTCCTTGTTGGCCCTGACCAAAGCATGCAGGGCTGCAGCTACGCTCCCTAAGAGCTTCTCCTTTATGTTGGTTGGATAGTCGAGATTCTCTAAATAACTGGCTTTCTTGATAAACTTTAATGTCGGTTTGTTTTGTGAGCAATAAACTGTGAGTTGTTCTTGAAAAACTATGAAGACCACCTGACATCTTTGTCATCTCCACATCATGAACAAAATGGGGAACATTTCGGAACGAAGATTGCCCATGATGCACTGTCTTTGATTCATTATGTTGTGGGGAGCCGGTGTGAAGTGGAAGGAATCCCATTCCAATATGATTTTTCATTCTTTTGCACCGTTCTTCAATAAAAGCTAGTGAACGGTAGCTGCTTGTAGAAGGGTCAGTCTTCAAAAGGGGTGTGTTACTCTTTCTTGAAAATGAGGGCATTTTCAACTTCTCACTTTTCGGTAAGTGCTCTTTGGATGCTAAAGCAGATGTCAGATGGCGGAAGTTTTCTGGTCCATGGCTTGTGTGGCTGTCAAGTTTGTAAATTCCCTGATCATAAGGCCGTGAGCTCGAGTAGCTGCTTTCGCTAAAAAACATGTGATACTTCACATGATCTGTAGGCTGAAGATGGCATTCTCTTGATGAAGCTTCTACATTCAACCCAGTGGTCAACTTCTCGTGTGCAACCTGAGGTCCTAATCCTAATGCCTGCACTCGTTCATTTAGTATGGAACATTTCCCACTCTTCTGATCACCTCGTTTGAAAAACTGAAAGGATTGACTACTTGGTTTCCTTGAACTCATTGTCAAATCCACATCTTTGGAGCACCCAAAATTATCAGATGGCACTTCAATTCCAGTCAGGTGTCTCTTGAAATCACGACCATTTAAGTCATTTTCTTTGATTCTACTAACCTGAGCTAAACGATCATGTTCAATCGTTTCAGATCTCGTTCCTGTCCAATGAGTCAACCATGCAGATTGGTGAGCATTTACAGATTGAACAGCTTTCCCATTGTTAACAATATGTGATTTTGCTCCACTCCTAGACATGATGATGGAACTAACCACTTAACCTCACCTCTGAGCCTTGAAACCACACAAATTCAGACTGTATCTACCTGAGATAGAAATATTCAAGAAAACAAAAACACGTTAGCATCACGAACCTAATACAATGAACTGAAAACTAGCAAACACGCATACAAAACAGCTTTAGTTATGTAGCAAGTACAATCATACAATGAAAAACATGCTAGCATCACAAACCTAATACAATGAACTGAAAGCTAGCAAACACGCGTACAAATTAGCTTCAATTCCTGCATAAAACCATCTTCTCAGTTCTCAGTATCTTACAAACAATCCTTCACTACTGTAACTTTAAATTATTTAATTATACAAGTTCTGCAGGTGTTAAACAGATTAAATCCGAAAACCATATCGACTTTGATCCAATTCCAAACCCTAGCCCACTTACATCCAACAATTCCATCAACTTAGACAAAGCCTCATTCCCCTCCAAAAACCTACTAATTACATCAACAGTTACTTAAAAGTTACATAGATCTCTAGAGATATACGCAAAGAATTGAAAGGATAAAGTTAACAAAACAACACAACAGCAGCTGAAATGATCATACAAAGCTTCCGTTATGCCAAATGCGGAGCAAAAGTTAACCTGTGAAACTGACGATCGGAGGATTTACAGAGAGAGATGAGGAGGTGGTGATGAATTATGAGGTCCGTTTGATGTATAGAAGGAGGTGAGAAATGAGAGCCACAAGATAATAATAATAATAATATTATTATTATTCGTTAGGGTGGAAGGAGGAGATAGACATAAGACATGAGACATGAGACATGAGAGGTGTGTGATCGCCATGGGAAAGGAGGTACATGGTGCATGAGTACATGATGGAGATGGGAAAGTGGGTAGCATCAGATGCCCTGAAGCCGAGCTGAGGTGAGACCAGCCGTTTTCTAGGAGCCGATGAGTTCAAAGACTCTTGCTGTGTGGTTTCGTGGATAAGAAAAGAAAAAAGGAAAAAGGGATTGCATGTATATCTAAACATATATATATATATATATATATATATTTATATATATTGAGAGAGAGAGAGAGAGATATTAGAGAATGATTGTTGGTTTTGTATTTGAAAGTTATGTTTTAAGTAAATATTATTAAATATATGTTTGTTAAAAGAATATATATATATATATATATATATATATATATATATATATATATATATATATATATATATATATATATATAATTTTATAAGTTTAGGAATTTATATACATGCAATAGATATTGAGGTGAGGTTTGAAAACGTGAAACTCTATTTCAAACATGTTTTAGAATTTAGCAAAACAATTTATGTGGCTTTTGAGTTTTGACATATTAATATTTAGAATCAATTTTAATGATTGGTCCTGTGATTTCTTCAATATCTTGGATTTAGTCCCTAATCTTTATAATATGCATATATAGTCCCAAATCTTTGATTTCTCTTTCTTTTTAATTCAACACTTGAACTTTTGTTAATTCCAAACTTTAACACAAGGGTATTCATGTCTTTTTCAGTTATAAAACTTTGTTTATTGGGATTTATTCCTCCTTGCTCTATCGTCATTTATGATTAACAAAAATAAAAAGTTTCGTTATTTCTTTACCATACAAGATCAACCCTACGAAGAATAGTTACTCAAAAACAATGGTGATCAAGAACTATTGTAAATAACTTTTGGATGTGATCAAGAAGCTTTTAACTTTAATTCAAAGAGTATATTGTCATGAGTTCTTAGCATGTAGACACCACAACGATGGATTTTAGTTGGTTTTTTTATTTATTTTTTTAAATAACTTTTAAATGTGACAAGAACTTTGTATAGTAGGGTTTACTACCGGTTTAAGTGTTTGATAACAGGCCTAAAACATATTCTTTTTTGGCATGAACTTAATATACCTTATTTCTATTATGAGATTATCATAGAATGGTGTTAAAAATAGTTTGTTTTAATAATAACGGTAGTCTCATTTGGGTTTGCTGTTTAAAAAATAAATACATATTCATTCTTACTTGCTTCACATTCCAGAAATGAAAGGTACAAAATGCATCAACCCTCACATTATTATGTGCTTACGAACCGTTACTTTTTAGGAGAAAATATACAACCACTGACTACACAAATGCTACAAAACTTATTGAAAAGTGCTTTATCATTACCGTTTTCATGAGCTTCTTTAAGTGGGGTGGAGTTTGTTGACTGTATTTTTGAGTGTTAAAAGGGGGAGGGAAAGAAGTCTACGAAAATGATATAAATACCCCTTTTGTATATGATTTAACATTTGAAATTTAAGAAATGGTAAGCCATTGGACTATAGAAGAAAGAAAAAAAGATTGGGGACAATATCTGCAAGTTATAAAGATCAAGGATCGAATCCAAGATTCTAATAAAACCACAGGCACCGATGGTGAAATTTACTCTAATATTGTATAGACTATGTATGAAACCCCAAACTTAATATATCTAATTTGATAGAAGTTGATACCCAAAGAGGCTAATATGTAAGTAATTGTAGTTAAAAGATTATTGATTATGTTTTATTATTATCTTAATTATTCTCTGATGTAAATTCTTTTTGTTTGTATTATTTTAAGAGAAGGAGAAAACTCTAACACTAAATGGAAATTCATCTATCAAATTAGCACCAACAAGAGTTTTTATCAAGTTCACCGATTAAAAATATTGAAACATCACCTTCGAGTAAGTTTTATTGAATTTATTATACTGATTAATTTTTAGTTAAGTTCAATCTTTTTTTTCTGTGTTAGATAATGTTAACATATGTAGAAGAAATCATCGTACTACTTAATTGAGTTCAACTTTTTTTTCCCTGTGTTAGATGATGTTAACATTAAATTACTATAACACTCACTTTAACTAATATTCTAAGGACGATTTATTAGTAATACCTTTGTGCTTGCCGCCTATGTTCCCCATAGTATCATTTATTTTTAGATTTGCCTAATTTTCATATAAAAATCAAGATATGCCTTTTTGTCATCTAATTTTTACATATAAATTTTACTTCTAGTTGAGCGTTATTACTTGTGCATTTCTTCGCCTCGCAACATGATTGTAGGCAGGCGAGAAACAGCAAAAGCATGATCTTTGTTTGGACTAAAATTAATCAAACAAATTTTGAAGTTGATGGCTCTTGAAACAATGATTGTAGTAGCGCAAGATGATAAAGAAAATAGTTGAAGAGAGAACCATTTCCGTATTATCATCATCCTTATCATCTTTAGTTTTGGTTTCAGTATCACTAATTGAAAACACTATTAAGACAAAACACCAATCAATATAAGGTTTAAATTTTAGAATTCTATTTCATATCCACTTACAATTACTAAATCCCCTTGGAGTGTTTTTTTATTTTCTACACTCTACTCTACTTTTATTATTGTTAAATAGTGGTTATAAATAGAGTTAATTACATGAAAGGTCCCTGTGGTTAGTTCTGTTTTCACTTTCGATCCCCAGGTTTGAAAAATTACAAGGTCGGTTCAAACGTTTGACAAAACGTATCACAAAAGGTCTCCGACATAAACGATTGTTATTTTTTTTGTTAATTCTTTGTAAAATGACCAAAGTACCCATTATCATTAAAAATACATATAATAATAATGGACCCACCCCTCCCATTCCCCTCCCCCCACCTGTCATCTTCCTAGCCCCCATCTCCGGCAACACAACCGACAACTTTCGGCAACATCACCAACGACAACCTCGAGCAACATTACCAGTGACAACCACCTTTCACCACTACCTGGAACCAAATGGCAACCACCACCATCACCTGGACCCACCCCTCGACCTCCATACCACACCAACAACGGAATCCGACAACCACCTTTGTTCCCTCTTACTCCAAGTTATATGAAGACAAACCACCACTGTAGCAGCCTCAATTCATCACCACCACCTCGACGTGATGACTATGCCAACCTTCACAACCCTGAAAAGTGAAAACCCACATGCCAACGATGGTGGTGGTGTCTATATTGTGGTTGTGTATGATGTATATAGAAGAATGATGGTTGCCGAATGGGTGGTGTGCCCATTTCAATGGCAATTGAATGGTGGTAACACGCACATGGTAGTTTCGGGCGGTGCGAGTGCTGGAGGCGGCCGACCGACGATGCGAGTGCCGGAGGTGAGAGTCTCGTGACCTGAAGCTTGGGAGGGAAATGATTACATGTGCATGTGGTCCCCACTTTGTTTTGTTTTATTTGTTAATTTTGCTTTTGAGTTTTTTAATAAAAGGGTATTTTGGTCTTTTAAAAAAAATTAATGGAAAAAGACAACGGACATTCATGACGGGGATCTTTTATGACACGTTTTGACAAACGTTTGAACCGACCTTGTAGTTTTTCAAACCTGGGTACAAAAAGTGAAAACAAATCTAAACACAAAAACCTTTAATGTAATTAACTCTATCAAATAATAAAAACCCAAGGGTGCGCAAACGTAACATATCTAAAGACAAAGGATAAAACTGCCAAACAAACCATATTCTCTTCATATCGCGAAAAACGGGAGATTACGTGTTTTCTCTACTGCAAATTCATCTCAAACACACAGATCCCTTTTTCTCAGCCACCGACTTCTCCTCCGGCAGCTCTCACCGGCGATTTCTCCGGCACCGGAGGTAAGTTTTCGTTCTAATCACTCTTCGTTAACAATATTCTGCACTTCATAAATTGTTTCATTGATCGCTTTCGTCTTCAAACCCTTATGATCTTCATCGATACTTCTGAAAAACTGATTCAGTACTTCAGATCTGCTTCGTAGATCGATTTTAGTTGTTTATTATCAGTTTTTGTTGCTCTAATGAATGCGAATAGGTCATCAGAAGCTAAAGTCTTAAGCTTGATTCGGTCACGATAGTACGATACAATGTTGGATAAGATATTTGTTGAATAGATTAGAAGTTCAACTGTAATGGATGATTAATTGATTATGTAACTCGCATTCTAACATCATTATTAAGAGTTAGTTTCAGTGAATTGCCCTTATTGGTATTGTGTTTGCCTATTTGGGATTTGTAGGGTTTTGAGGTTAAGGTTTCATGGAGGGTGTTGGAGGTAGTAGTAGTAGTAGTGCCTCGGCGGCGACTGTGGATCAGTGGAGGCAGTTTTCGAGGCTTTTTCAGGTTTACTTGGATAAAACGACTCCACATGCGGTTTATAGATGGATTGCTACTGGAGGTTTAGCGGTTCTGTATGCGCTGAGGGTTTATTATGTGCAAGGGTTCTATATTATCTCCTATGGGTTAGGAATCTACATACTGAACTTGTTGATTGGGTTTCTTTCGCCGTTGGTTGACCCTGAACTGGAACCTTCGGATGGTCCGTTGCTACCCACAAAAGGATCGGATGATTTCAAGCCTTTCATTCGTCGGCTGCCTGAGTTTAAGTTCTGGTATAGTTTCTTAATTTGTTACTTTTATGGTAGCTGATATTTATATACTTGATGTGGTTTTGTGCTTTTTCTGGTGAGCATGAGAGCCTGTTATGGGAAACTAACCCTCCGATACCTTGAATAGGTTTTGGCAGGTGACCGGTGGAAGTTAGATTCAAACCTTTTTTAATGCTTTAATAATGTTTTTTCCTTAAATTTACTCTGTTATATGATATTATTATCTCTGAACATATTTTTAAGATGTGTTTCTCTTTATCTTAATATTGTTGTGCTTCCTTCCAGGTACGCCATCACAAAGGCTTTCATCGTGTCATTCTTGATGACCTTCTTCTCCATGTTTGATGTCCCTGTCTTTTGGCCTATTCTACTCTGTTATTGGTTTGTGCTATTTACCCTGACGATGAAACGACAAATCATGCACATGATCAAATACAAATATGTCCCATTCAATATCGGAAAGCAGGTAAATGTGGAACTCATATAATTTTCTATTCCTAAAATATGAAGCAACTGCTAGTTTTGTAGCCCCCACACTGAGTCACTGACAACTAGATGTGGCTATTTTAGCTGTTCACTTTAGAATGGGTTGTTTTTGGAATGGCCAGTATCATATGAACCTAACTGAAAATGGAACATGTCACAAGTCAAATGGGTTGAAAGTTGCCCCTTTTAAATGTTTTCATCTACCTATATCAATTTACTCGAACAAAATTATATATTATCTTAGTATATATGGTTTTGGCGGGTTAGTCTGACCCGACCTGACCTGTTTTTGAGTATTTTGACCTACCTCACATTGATTTTGACACCACAATGGTCGCTTTAAGTTAACATGTTTTGACCCTTGCATGAGATATCTTCTAACCGTTCTGTGTGTGTGGTGCAACAGAAATACGGCGGTAAGAAATCTGCAGCAAGTAGCAGCAGTGGGTCACGTGCAGACTGAAGTGGGTAGAGAGGGGGTAGGTCCCTGATCTTTCGGGTTCATAATAGGAAGAAAGGGGAAAGGTGTTATACTGAGAGATGTAATAGGTGTAAACATTTGAAAGTGTAATAGGTGTTATACTGATAGATTCAGATTTATGTACAAACATGTGAGCGACAGAAACAATGATCGTGTGTTACTACTTAATTACGCTTTGATTTTGATTTGCTTTTCATTGCTTAACAAAGTGTTTGTTTATTTTTAAATTTTTGTAGATAAAAGTTATACATTCTGGGATCAAATAAAATGGCCTTTTTGCTTTCTTCATCTTTGCCTTCCTCTTGCTTTTCTTTTGCTTCCATTAGGCAATGGAAAAAAACGGGTTGGAAAACGAAGCCGATTACAAAATCCGGCAGGGTATAGAAACCGATTTCACATAAAATTGAACTGGTTCAGGTTCAAACAGCCAGTTTGGACCGGTTTTGACTTGTTTTTTTCTATTATTATTCTTTACCTTTTTACTCTTCATATGTTAGTATAAATAGATAGTGGATGTGTTAGTATAAATAGATAGTGGATTTTTTACCCTTTCGAAATGGCTTCCGAAAGTGGCAATTGCAATCTTCCGTTGATATTGGTTCCTCTACGAGTAGTCTTACGATGGTGAAAGTTATTCAAACGGCGAAGAACAAAACATTTTGATTTGTGTGAAATGTCAAACGAACCGAACCAGAACCAAACTAAAACCTTAATTTATTCATAATATTTGAATTCTATTCAAACTAATAGCCTCACCTTCAAGGTTTTTAACACCAACACGACACCCAGTTACCATGTTCCAACACGTTTATTCTAAATAAAATCTTTACCAACATCACCTCACTTTCATTTCGTATCAAACTTCAACACGTTTGTGTCACGAGATAAACACAACCGATCATCATCCTTCAGCCACAACCACATCACCATTTCACAAAACATGAATTTAGGAGAAAGTTCCATGATGGAAACTCTAAAGGAGGAAGAAGAGTACAACTGGAGGGAAGTCATCTTACCATCACTGATACCAGTGGTCCCTGAGCCGGAGCTCGAGAGGGACCCTGGTGAGAGGCGAAGAGGTCGCGATATCCTCATCGCGATCGATCACGGGCCTAAATCGAAACACGCTTTCGATTGGGCTCTTGTTCATCTCTGTCGCATCGCGGATACTATTCACCTCGTCCATGCGGTTTCGAGTTAGTTTCACTTCATTGTAATCGACGAATTGATGTGTATATATGTAAAAAACATCATAAATTGTTGTTATTGTTTTT
The DNA here is from genome assembly GCA_025506505.1 of Flaveria sonorensis. NCBI lineage: Eukaryota > Viridiplantae > Streptophyta > Magnoliopsida > Asterales > Asteraceae > Flaveria > Flaveria sonorensis. Next base: position 14,040,522 of record CM046426.1, read on the forward strand.
TGATGATTAGGTGTGAAGAACGAGGTTGTGTATGAAGCTACACAGGCACTAATGGAAACACTTTCGGTTGAGGCTTTACAAGTTGCTATGGTAATTGAAACTTCTACTAGTTTTGAATTTGATATTTATATGAATACAATTTATAAAGGATTTTCTCATTTTTCTTATTGTTTTTATAGGATTTGGTAAATAAGTGGGATTATATGCTTTGGTGGCTTCTAATATAATTCTAGGCCTAGTGTCAATAATTGGACACTTCATTTTCTTTTATGTTCTCACATATTTTCTTCAGAAAAAATAAATTAGAATGTATTAAATGAAATTAAACGTTTAATAGTGATAAGAAAGAACTGAAATTAGACATCGAACGTGAAGAAAGTTGAGTTGGAATATGTGACGGGTTTTAATTTGTTGGTGATAAATTATTATGTTTGGTTTGTAAATTTGTTGAATAAACGAAAATACCACTGATGTTGTGGTAGCGGTGAGAGTGATGACAGTGATGACTGTAGAAAGATTGTAATTCATGGATAAATTTGTTCACCACGTGCAATAAATTCAATTATTTGAAGGAATTTGAGGATCCTTTTTCATTTGCAATTGTTATTTCTTAAAATTCAAATTCGAATATTTAACTAATTCTGTAATCAAATGAACCCTAGGTGATATAGATATAAATTTTGCGACCAATTTTTTAAATCAAACATAAGATTCTAAAATTTATATTGTAGTTACAAATGTATTATTTTTGAAACCGTAAACTGAAACAGGTGAAGACTGTTGCTCGAATCGTTGAAGGAGATGTTGGCAAGGCAATTTGCAAGGAAGCAGAGAGGGTGAAGCCAGCAGCCGTTGTCATGGGTACTAGAGGTCGTGGTTTAATCAAAAGGTACCCAAACACCTTTATTGCTTGATCTTCGTAAGTCTTTTACGTACCGATCCTAACGCCATTCAATCTTGGTTTGTGTGTTCAAGTGTACTCAAGGGAAGCGTAAGCGAGTATTGCTTCCACAACTGCAAATCCGCGCCAGTTATCATAGTGCCTGATATAGGTATGGTATCTCAGTCTCTTTGGTTGATTATTTATTGTGATATATAATGGGGAGTAAACTTTTTAATATATAAACTTGATTGTAGATGCTGGGGAGGAATCAGTCATTTCTTTGGAGAAGAGATAAATTACATCCTATAGTTGTTTAATTTACTTGTATTGTCTAGTTTGTTTTGTATGTGTGTTTATGATGTAAATTTTATAGTTAAACTTGGTCGATTGCTTTGACTTACGATTATTTGGGAATTAGATTGATGGGTCATAATGCTTTTTGGCCAATTATTTTGTGTTTTGGTAGGTGGGTTGTCCAATTTAAAGATCGAGCCACTATACCACATGACCACATCTTTAATGAATCAAAGGATGATTAATTTATAAAGAATTTTTTATTACTGAAAACGCGGTATATTTAAGTGAAAGCTAAACTAAAAGCCAATATTGTTACGGCTGGAGTGACTAGCTAGCCTGAGCGTGAACGAGTCTTTAGCTGGTTCTGTTATGCTTTTGAATAGGTTAGCTACCAATAGTACTAGTGAACTTGACTGGATGGATCTAGGTGATCATGTTTTATTGTTTTTTATTCTTTACTTATATATTTAATTTTGTTGATTTATTTAATATCTTAGAAGATTTTATTTATATAAGATCTTATATACGTAAACTCGCATCAAACATAAAGTATTTTCACATTTTATTTTTAGTTATACATATATAGTTTTTTTTATAATATTTATAACATTATCCAGTTTTTAAAGCTAATAGCAGACCGATAAGGTTACTTGCACCGGTTCGTTATTTGGTCCGGTACTAAAACAATGATAAAACTAGTATTATAACATATATAGGGAAACAAAGAATTAAAGCTTTACATAGTTTAGGGCACTCACAATAGATTCTTTATATTTATCTATTTAATTATATTAAAAATTACTATTTTTTCTCTTTATTTTTTAATTAAATAATATGTTTTATACCTTTATCATTACTTTTTTCTCTCTCATCCACTAACAACCACTTTAAAAAATATTAAAAAGTTTATAGAGATTGAACAGTGATTCCCCAAATATACAAATGAACAGTAACATTTTTTCTATTTGTCACTCACAACCACTCAAAACCATTCCCTATAATATAGGAAATATACTCATATATTTTTAGTGATTTCACTGTGAATGCTCTTAACTTGGACTATTTATAACCTGATATTTGAAATTTAGAAATTTCAAATGACTATTTAGTTTCTGATATTTCATATGTATTGTTAAACCAATTGAGAACAAGAACACCCAATTCGACAACAACAAGAATGAAGAAGACGAACTTAATGAACACAAGAAAGAACTTTATTGAAAAATGATTACAAGTGTTTGTGATTACTGTGATTGTCTTCTTCTCACTGATTACAGGATCCTTATTTATACCGCTCAAATTCTAATTAACTACAACGGTCAAATAATACACTCAACATAATATTAAGAATTTACACTTTGGACCCCTAGACTAAAACTTCTGAAGCAGGAAGCACTCCTGTGAAAACTTCCGAAGCCAAAACTCTGATACTCCCAATACTCACCAAATCTTCCAATGCTAAATAATCTTCGAAAGATTGTGATAGGCTTCGGAAGATATCAGATCAAGCTTCACAAAGCAAACATAACCTTCGGAAGAAATATGTTTAGCTTCGGAAGATACTTATCTTTCGGAAGAAACACTTGTTTTGGCTTTTATACTTCACAATCTCCACCTTAAAACCAAAACAATATTTTTACCAACTCTCAATGCATCCAAGCAAAAGTTGAACTTGACACCAGGTAGAGACTTAGTAAAAACATCTGCTGGATTCTCCAAAGTAGATACACTCTCCACTTTCACCTCCCCAGCATTTACCACATCCCTTATGAAGTGCAACTTCACATTGATGTGCTTTGTCCTCTCATGAAACATGCTGTTCTTAGACAACTGGACTGCACCCTGGTTATCACAAAATACCACTAAGTCTGCAACATTGATTCCCAACTCAGAAACAAAACCATGCAGCCATATAGCTTCCTTGACTGCCTCAGTCAAAGCTATATACTCAGCTTCGGTGGTAGATAATGCCACTACATGCTGCAACTGGGCTTTCCAACTAACCAAGTTACCCAGCACCTAAAATGCATACCCTGTAATAGATCTACCCCTATCCAGGTCCTTGGCAAAATCCAAATCAACATAACCAACAATCCTCTTACTCCCCACATGTTCATGATTCCCAAACACTAAACCATAGTGTTTAGTACCTTTGAGATATCTCAAGATCCATTTCACAGCATCCCAATGAGCTTTACTTGGATTAGACAAGTATCTGCTGACCAAACTCACAACATAACCAATATCTAGCCTTGTACACACCATCAAGTACATCAAGCTCCCAACCACATTGGCATAAGGCACCTTCTTCATATACTCAATCTCAACATCTGACTTAGGACAATCAGAGCCTGACAGTTTAAAATGAGCACCAATAGGAACATTCACTGGCTTCCCCTCATTCATTCTATAGTTATTCAGTACCTTCTCCAAGTAAGAGCTTTGAGACAGTTTTAACACCTTGTGCTCCCTATCTCTCTTGATTTCCATGCCTAATATTTTCTTTGCTTCTCCCAGATCTTTCATTTCAAACTCAGACATCAGCATTCTCTTGGTAGCTTCAACTTCCTTCAAGTCTTGACAAGCTACCAACATGTCATCCACATATAAACAAATTTGTTCAAGCTGTATTCCTTGAAGTAGACACAACTATCATAGCTGCTCCTCTTAAAACCATTAGTCACCATATGTTCATCAAACCTTTTATACCACTGTCTAGGAGATTGCTTCAGCCCATACAAGGACTTTTTAAGGAGACACACTTTATCTTCCTGCCTCTTAACTTCAAACCCCTCCGGCTGCTTCATATAGATTGTTTCATCTAGATTCCCATGTAAAAATGCAATTTTTACATCCAACTGATGTAACTCCATATCCATTGAAGCAGTCAATGACAACATAACTCTGATAGATGAATGTTTCACCACAGGTGAGAATATTTTATTGTAATCCACCCTGGCTTATGTGTAAACCTCTTAGCTACTAGTCTAGCCATGTACCTAGGAGGTTCACCTTCAGAAATCCCATCTTTCAGTTTGAACAACCACTTACATGATACAGGCTTGTGACCCTCAGGTTTATCAACCAGCTCCCATGTGCCATTCTTATACAGAGATTCCATCTCTTCCTCCATGGCTTTACACCACTTTGAGCTTTCTTTCACAGAAATTGCCTCAAAGTAAGACAATGGTTCATAGATGCTTTCTTCTTTAGCAGTAACAAAGGCTAATGCTGACAAATCACTTGTCTCCTTTGTCTGTCCCTAGCCAATTGGTAATCATCCAAACCAACCCCTTGGCTATCAGAAGTGCCATGATCAACACCTTTATCACTCACACCCTGCTGCTCCACCTCAATCTGAACCCCACTCTGCTCCCCAACTTTTGAACTCCTTTTCCCTTCAATGTCTTTGTACATAACATCTTCTTGGAAAACCACATCTCTGCTCATTATCACCCTGGGTCTGCCACCATCTAGTCTCCACAACCTATACCATTTCACACCATTAGGGTACCCTAGAAATACACATTTGCAGGCCCTGGGTTCTAGCTTTCCTTGGCTAACATGTGCATAAGCCAATGACCTAAATACTCTTAGATCACCATAGTCATATTTTCTACCTGACCATGCCTCAATAGGAGTCTTCATGTCTAATGCAGCTGATGGGGACCTGTTGACTAGATAGGCTGCAGTGGTCACAGCTTCAGCCTAGAAATGCTTGGGTAAACCAGAACTAGCCAACATACACCTTACCTTTTCAAGTAAAGTCCTGTTCATCCTTTCAGCCAAACCATTCGGCTGTGGAGTACCAGGCACAGTTTTGTGTCTTGCAATGCCTTGAGTTTTACAAAACTGATTAAACTCATGGTTACAAAACTCCAACCCATTATCAATTATAAGCTTCTTGACTTTTCTTTCAGTTTGAGTTTCCACAAGGACTTTCCATTCTTTGAACTTACTAAAAGCATCACTCTTATTCTTTAAGATGACCACCCAAACCCTTCTTGAAAAATCATCTATCAAAGTCATAAAATATCTAGCACCACCCAAAGAATCAACCTTAGCAGGACCCCATAAATCAGAGTGAATATAGTCTAATACCCCACTTGTGATATGCCTAGCTCTTATGAATTTAACCCTCTTGTGTTTCCCAAGAATACAAGTTTCACAAAAACCAAAATCATAATTCTTCAACTCAGTCACCAACTTTTGCTTCTGCAACTCCTCCAGCCCTTGCTAACTAACATGACCAAGCCTCCGGTGCCACAACATGGCCCTAGAACTACTATAACTTGAGGCAGTTGCCACATGGGACTCTACTACACCAACAGTATCTAGTACATAGATATTATTATCCCTTTTATTACCAGATAGTACTACCATTGATCCTTTAATCACCTTAGCCTTACCATCCCTAAGACTAACATGGTACCCAGATCTCTCTAACAACCCTAAAGACAACAAACTTCTTTTAAGATTAGGGATATACCTTACATCATGAAGATCAACTTCCATTCCATTCTTCATCTTCAAAGTCACTATACCATGACCCTCAATCTTGCAAGGCCTATCATCCCCTAACCTTACAGAACCAAGATCTTCAAACTTCAAATTCTTGAAGAATTCCTTCACAGGTGTCATATGGTATGAACAACCTGAATCCATCACCCACTCATCCTCTATACCGCTGCTTGTGACAGCCAGCACATCTACACTCTCATATCCATCAGATACATCATCTAGTGCATTGTGACTAGAATGAGATGTCGACCCACTTGATTCACCCTTCTTTCTTTTCAAGTCAGGACAATCCTTCTTGAAGTGCTTCTCTGACCCACACACAAAACACCTCCTCTTGTATTTGGATCTTGACTTTGAGACACTTCTTGGCTTGAAGCTTCTTTGTTCAGATCTTCCCCTGACCACCAAGCCCTCTCCACCATCTTCTTTATAATCAGTTCTCTTCTTTAATTCCTTTGAATTGAAAGCTGCCAGCACTTCCCCCATGGTAAGAGTATCCCTACCATACATCAATGTATCCACAAAGTGCTCATAAGATGATGGAAGAGAGGTCAAGAATATGATAGCTTGGTCTTCATCATCCAATTCAAGATGATTGAACTGTGTGCCTGTTCAAGCATCTCCTTCTTCTCCTTATCAGACATCGTGTTTGGCAACTTAGATTCTCCTGCCAAGGCATCCACCACTAGCTGATGAACGAGCAATGCCTTCATCTTCAGTCGCCATAACCCAAAGTCATTCTATCACACCCCAACCTTAATGGCGGAAACGTCAAGATGTGAGGGTTAAGATTGTTCATGCCACACAACGCTGTTTACAAAGTGTAAATATTATTAATTTCTAAGATTCATGACATACAATAAGGGTATAACATAAGTTACAAAACATAGGAAATTCCAATGTTAAATGATAATAAAAGTCTTTTTATTTAATCTAGGTCCAAGTCCTAGATATGATCAAGTCTTCAAGAGCACTTAAGCGGTAACAAGTCCTGAAACATGTTAAAAATAAAAGGTCAACATAAAGTTGGTGAGTTTTCCATAGTTTTCATACATAAATATATATATAAGATGGTAATTCATGTCATAGGTTATTGAATAAAATAATTAGGGATGGATGAACAAATGTAACAATCAAACCTTGACAGATTACAAGATTACAAGATTACAAGATTTAACGATTAGCTAAGTGTACTTGGATTAACCAAGTAGGCTTGTCAGGACCATAGATCTATGACGTCGCCGGGCTAGCAATAGTTAATGATTGGACATATTATAGTCATCATATGGTAATTACAAGAGTTCAACTAACCACAACAAATAAAATGAATTACCCAAGTGTTTACAAGATTAAAACGAGTTTACAAGTGTATTTATCATAAGGTTAACATGTTTCACCCCAAAGTGTGAAAATATATAGAAGGGGTATGGAAAAACTCACATGGATAATAAGGGTGACAAATAATAAGTCTTGTATATAATGCCGAGGATACTTTAACGTTCAACCTAACTAAGCGATGTAATAACGATTATTTTAATGTTAACGGTTCATAGTTTATATTTGGGTTTTTGGATGACAATTGTAATGATATGATTTATAACTTGATAACTCATGATTTTAGATCATAAGATAGGTACAATTTATAATTGTTTTAATATTTAAACCAATTAGATAGGAACTTTAATGATTAACACTATTAATAAAAGTTAAACTTTTATTATTAAATGACTATTATTTAGTATTTAATAACATAGCAATTTTTATACATTTAAAAGAATAAAATAATCATTACAATAAGTGTACAAGTTTTTTATAATTTTTAAAATAAAGAAATGGAAATTTCTTAATTCACAATTTTCAGTAAAAAAATGATTTTATTTATAAACACTAACCCACGATTTTTGGTTATGAGATATACAATCTATTATTGTGATATCCAAAGGATTAAATAAGATCCCTAATGATTAAAGTCATTAATAAAAGTTGAATTTTTATTATCAAAAAGTTATTTATTTATCAAAATATGTATTTATATATGTATCAAAATATATTTATCAAAATATGTATCAAAGTATATTTATCAAAATAAATAAACTTGTAAAATATGTTTTATAACAATAAAACATTTATTAAATTAGATTTGCTAAGAATTTAAATGGGATTTATTAGAATTAATAATAATTGATTTTTTTTTGTAACAAATTTTATAATTTCCAAAAATGAATAAAGAAAATTTAAAAGAAAATAATTTTTATTTAGTTTCTGATTAAAAATGATTTTTATACGATTCATAATATTATTAAGGTATTTTATGCAATTTTTTAAAACTTAAAATGCATTAAAAAGAAGATTTGAAGGTGCCCGGGTTCGAACCCGGGACCTTTGCCACATCAAACACCAGTTAAACCATCGGGCCAAAGCCCTTTTTGTGTCAAAGTTCAGAAATCAATTTATAAAAGTTATTTCCAAAGAAAAACCCCAAATTCATTCGAAACCCTAGATTCTCAATCGATCGAATTGAACATCAATTCATAGGTTACTCTCAAATCAACCATGGGGCTTTTATTCCCCATGTAAAAATGAATCAAAAGGTTACTTTAATTACCTTATTGGTGTTTTATTTGTCGATTTTGAGTTCAAACAAAGCCGCGATGTGTTCTTGAATCGAACTCTTGATGTGTGTGTGTTTACATGAAATTGAGTACACAGGTTGTGAAAAGGGTGTGTCGAGGCCATTTTCCCTCTGTTTTAAAGGGTTAATTTGATCGATTACTTGCCCAATGGCTACACGATTTATGTCGGAGGTTACAGGTCGATTTTAATGTGAATTGAGCCGTTTCAGATGAAATAAAACGTATCTTTGATTTCAAAATGATTAGATTATCGTTATTGCATGATTAATTTCATTAAATTGTTTGTAGAAACGGACTTTGATTTAAGATGGGGTTCGGTTTCGAGCTTCTAATCGCAATTAGAACCAAATTAAACCCATACTCAAGTTCGAATCAAGTTCGCGATGGGGATTAAAAGACTAGGTTTTTGGGTGTTTTGGACTCGCCGGAGGTCGGCCGGAGAGTGGCCGGAATCCTGACCGGGCAATGGGGGGTGTTTTTGGGTTGGTTTCAAAGTCTTACACCTTTGGTTCCTGTGGTTTTAAAGTTTACAAATTAAATCTAAAGTTTCATTTTAGTTATAAATAATTTACAGCTTAGTCCCTATTATTTTTTATTTTATTATTTCATGTACAACATTATTATTTATAAATTTTTAACTTATAAAACTTATTTTATTTTAATTTTCTTTTATTAATAATAAATTTAAAATTATTTATTTTATTAGTATCATTATTTTATCATTTTATTAATAATTTTACTATTATAATTATTATTATAATTACTATCATTATTACTATTAGTATTATTATTATTATTATTATTATTATTAATTAAACAATTTATAATAATGATAAATACCAAAATAAGATCAAGCTAAGAGAAATACAAATGTATCCTCGTATTTGTTTTAATGACAAAACAAACATTTACCAGTGTTAACGACGTTAAACAAACGTTGAATAAAAACACGAGAGGTCACAGTCTTCCCAACTTGAAGAAATTTCGTCCCGAAACTAAAGACAAGGCTAAACAAAAGATAGGGATATTTCTTGTTCATGTGGTTCTCGCGTTCCCAGATAAATTTTTAGGGCACGATTTAGAATTCTAACAAACTGTGGTTGGTGTTTGGTTATTGGTGAGTTGCGAATTTTGGAATTTTGCAGGTTTCTTGACGAGATGCAAGCAATTTGAATTTCTTCAATGGAACGCGAAAGTTATCGTGGACAAGATAAATCTTTGAGATTCGACACATGAAACGTTGGATAGACAACGCGGGGTTCTTAGGGAAGTTTAAGCTTATAAGCCACTTTCTCAATGCGCCCAAACATTTTGAATGAAATTACATAATAAGATGACATTTTGATGTTGATGGAAAGACCCGTAATTGTTTGAAAGGTTGATCAACGAAAAAATTTGGGAATCCCAAGGGCTACTAAATGAAATGACACAAGCTCAACGCATATCTTGAGAGGTTGTATCGTTCTTTCAGCTCCAGTTTGCGAATGATGAATTGTACTAAGATTGTCTTGTGTTTTCAAAGACGATTTAAAGGATTGGATAAAGCGAAAGATATGTAGACCATCACGATCAAAGATTTTTAAGACACACCATGGTGGATGACTTTTTCGTTGATGAAGCTACGAGTCAATTTCTCAGCTCAATATTCCTCAAAAGTCAATATGAATTGCACCGGTTTAGTTATTCGATCATGATGAACCAAGTGTTATTATGATATCAAGAAATACGAGATAAATTGGTGATGAATTTCGTCAATAAATGTTTCCTTTTACATACAGGAACTTCAAGTTAAACAAACGATTCAAAGGGATGCTAATGTTTGGCTTTAACTTTTGAGAGGTGAGGCACTTGGACATATACCAAGCTATGTCCTTCTTTCCTTTATGCCAACCATGAATACTAATCGCAAAAATTCATGAACCTTTTCCCGCATCAGGAATGAATGTAATAACGAGTCTTGTAAGTCGAAATCAAAATAGAGATTTAGAGATTTCCAAGGTTAAGAATTCAAAGACGATCCAAGAAGTAACGCAAACAATAGGAATTGCATTTTTAATCATGGTTAAAGGATGAAACGAAGATGTCGTTCATGATCGGGTTAACAACTTGAATAATTCAGGATATCATCGATAAAGACAATCACAATTAAGTACGGCTTGTACGCGCAGTTCATCAACCCATGAACATAGCCAAACATTGGTATAACCAGAAAGGCATGACCTAAATTTATAATGACTTTATCTTGTACGAAGGATTGTTTTAGGAGTGTTATCATCGTGCACTTAAGTTTTGATGATAACCCGAAAGCAAATCGATAAGTAAGAAATAAAAGGTTCCATAAAGCTAGATCAAACGACAAATTGAAACATAAAGGCGTGAGAAAAGAAATTGATTTAAATGTTCCAGTCTTGGAACTAAGATTAGCCTAAAGTGACAAAGACCTCAGTTGAGTTCAGGAATCATGCTTTAGCTTGACAGGTTGGAACGCTATCGTTGATAAATCAGGTAATGGTGTTCACCATTCAAGTTATTACATATTTCTTGTCAATTGAAGTCTTAAAACCTTGATAAAACTAAGGTCAAGGAATGGGAATAGTCACCAAGGTGTGGATATTACTCCTAGCTTGGTGGTGTATTTCCCAAATCATGACTCTTAACTACCAAAACAAGAGTTTGATCCTAACTCATTGTTAAAGATCCGCATGAATAAGATAAGGTAACTTACCATTAAGGTAAGGAAAATCACTCCTATCTTAACAGTGAAATTTTATAGAAACAAAATATAGCAAAATGAAAATCTTCATTAAAGTATATAATTCACTCCTACTTTGATGAGATCAGTTCATTTGAGGAAATACAATCCATAAAATTTAAATGGGTGAAATTATCATCAAGGTATGGAATTCACGCCTATCTTGATGATTGGATTTCATAATAACAAGAAAACAATCGAGAATTGACTTTTGTCACCAAAGTACGGGATTCACTCCTATTTTGGTAAGGTCATTTCATTCGTGAAATACGAGTTCATGAGAGAAAAAAAAATTAGTGAAATTTGTCCTCAAGATAAGGAAATCACCCCGATCCAAAGGATGAAATTTCATAAAACACACAAAAGAAAAATTGAAAACCATCATCGAGGTACGAAATTCACTCCTGTTTTAAGGAGGTACTCCCATTGGTAAAATACGAATTCATAAGATCAAGAAGAAGAAATGGTCATCAAGGTAAGGAATTCACTCCTGTCTTGATGATGAAATTTCATAAGAATAATAATGGCGAATGGAAAGACATCACCGAAGTAAGGGAGTCACCCATGTTTTGATGAGATAGATTCATTTAGAAGCCATGAGTGTCCTTATTCATAAGTTGACTTGCAGACTCTTGCATTGTCTATGGTGCAAAACGGTTAAAAGATTTTACAAAGCTCGACTTAGCAAACGAAAAGAAAAGAATATCGGCTAGAAATTTAGAAAATTTCAAATTACTTCTATGTAAAATTAACAGGAAAAAGAAGATCATGCTTGCTAGGATTAGGATTACCGTATGGGATAACAGAATCAATTGTAATAGGTTTCAAAGCTTGAACGGTTTAAATCCAGAAAACAAAATCAATGACAAAAATGATTCGAAATAACAATGAGATGTGCCAAGGGTAAACGTTCGATTCGCAAACCAAAAGGGAACACATTCACTTCTCAAAGTGTTAGGTGAACCACAACTTTATTTGAGACACGCGTATCTATAGGCGATCACTCATCTCATGGGTTCCAAGTCAGGTAAACGGATCCAACGGTCGAATCGGATTAATATGTATACCTTGTCTAGACAAAAACATCCCGAGATACAAGTATCCCACCTTTGCAGCATCGCATGAGTTCAATTATGGGACACACTTTAAGAAGATTTGAAAACCATGAGTAACAATTCAAATTTTGAAAACCATTCGATTTAGGCACACAATGCCTTTAAATATGCATTAAGATTTATATACGCATTGATTAAGGTATAGAGATAGTCACATGAGGCACATAACGTATAATAATGTTTTAAGCATAAGAATTGAGGAGTAAAACGAGTTTAACAATAACGAGAACTTTCTATAAGATGGATGATAATATTAGAATTCGATAATAAACCAGTTCAAGAAATCAAGAATTTTTGATGTTTTTAAATATAAGCAGGATGGTTCCATTTGGTACCACATAGCCAATAGGAACATGGACACGTCGAGGTGACTTAATCCCAATTTCCTTGAGGAATATGTGTATGTTGACCATAATTTAGCACTCATCCCAGAAATCCCCAGATAAGCATAACAGATCTCGCAATGAGATTTATACGAAATGCTTGCCTTAGCACGAGGGCCTCTTGCCAGGAAATCCAGAATACATGTGTTTATGAGTCACACACTTCCCTAAAGTGTCACACCCTCAAAATCCGCGAGCGGGGTTTTACCGCGAGGCGCGTGACATACCAGGATCTCAGTCATTAGTTACCATGAACGACTCTATATGATAAATAAACAAAACCGGAGTTAACGTTTAAAATACTGCGGAAGCGTTTAAAATACTGCGGAAGCATTTTTAAAACAGAAAAACCCAAAACAAGTAATATGTAAAGAGAATGCGCAAAACATACGCGCCCCAAACACAAATGTATAAAATGAAAATAATCCCAATTTGTAAACAATGCAAATGTAGACAATTCAACAATGCTGACGTGCGTGCTCCTAGGCAATCTGGCAACCTTAACCTGAGAATAGCATACTAAACAAGTCAACACATGGTTGGTGAGTTCAAGAGTTTGCGTTAAAATATAAACCAATCAATGGTTTTCAGAGCATAAGTAGTGTATTGCAATAGATAGCTAGTCTATTAACATAAAAATATTAATCATAGTGATCTCGCGATTGAAGCTGACTGTGATACGTTTGTTGCCTCCCGTCACGACTTACCAGGTCGTGACGAATATGTGATAGGACAAAATTGCACCCGTTTGACCTCGAGTCGCACAGGTGGGGCTCGTCAGACCCAGTAGTACTACCCAAAATTTCCCCGCTAGTCAATATTAACAATCCGAAAGTGTGAGGACTTTCCATGGTAAACAACACTATATCAATATTATACACACTCATAAATAAAAGCGTTTGTAAACAGTATGCTATCTCCCCCAAAAGAGATGATGTAAAAATGAGTGGGGCAAGAACTCACCTGGTATGCGCAAGAATTAACTTAGAGTTTAACTTGAAAGAAAGAAGGAAAGACAACCTTCAAAGGTCACCTAGAATACAAGAGTACATAAGTACGTGTGCACAAAAACAACACGAAACCCTAAGTGCTCTACAAACCAAGGAACTCAAGGTTTAAGAATACAAGACACATTCGACCCAGTTGACCCGTTTGACCCGTTGGTGACATTATAGGTGATAATTCATTAAACTAACACAACAGCATATCATACATGATCAACATACCACTTGATTACATATAGCACATCACCACCACATGTACTACCTAGATCATCATATAACTAGATATCATACAAATCATGCAAATCACAACAGGCCAAAACAGATAACAACCCAAATCAACATTCATACAACATAAACAACACATTTAGTCACCTTAGAACCCATCCATGAACACACTAGCATGATCCTAACAACCCAAACATGCTCAAATCATCCAATTCAAGGATTTGCACAATTAAAGTTTCCCTTTTGGGAAAGTTCATTCCAAATTCATCAAACCCACACTACATTCATGAATTCATCAATTATATACCAATTCAAGACTAAGACAACATCTAAACATGATCAACAACACCTAATCATCATGATTCATCAACTTTCATACCCAAAAGTTACTATCTTTAGTAAGGTATGAACTACAACATGCATTCTTGAATTCCTAACCTTCATATCAACCATCTAGCATCTAATCATCATCACAAACACATCCATAACATTCACACATCATCCAATCACCAATTCATGCAAAATAAAGTTACTATTATTAGTAACCTATGAACAATGCACCCAAATCATGGCTTTCTTGTATAATCGACGTTAACTAACATATATACAATACAACTAACATAATCACAACATCAAACAACCATTATTCAACATCCAATTTGATCCAACATCACTTCAAACTCACGGCCAAGATATTCCTATGAACAAACAACCAAAATCCAAACTTTCTTGCATAATCAACGTTAATCAACATGTAATCTATCTAACAAACACATTAACATCAACAATCAAGCAACTTTCGGCCATCAATTGCAGAATTCGCATGGAAATTTCGGCCAAACATGAACAACCATCAAATCATATAAAAATCTAACCTTTAGATGTGTAATAGTTTGCAATTGAAGGTTCTAACTTGTTGTATAACTTGAAGTCGACCAAATCCGATGGTTTCTTGCTTGTTCTTGATCGATTTCGCGATGGTGAGGGTGAGGGAATGCAAGTCGCGGCCGAAAGGGTTAGGGGATTAGGGTTATTTATTTTGTTTTAATTAAATAATCCATAACTACACTTTTAACCCTTATAATTTGTATTTTATAAAAATTAAGCTTTTTGAATAGTTTTTAAATAGTTTTTAACTACTAAACACAATTATTATTAATCACAAATAACAATCATGCATAATTCCCATTTATCACAAAACACACGAATAAATATGCACGTTTTCACGTTACGCGATAACATTACAATTAACATTCAAATCACATAAGCATAACTTAATAATCACATTGTTAACCTAATTATCATCAATTCAACATTACTGATTATTGTTAAGTCACCAACGTTCAACGACAACCAGTGTGTGCTCCCGACACGTGTATGCAAGACTTAACGGAAACTAACGGAGTTTGGTAACGGAAAATTACCGGATGTCACATTATCCCCATGTTGAAAGAATTTTCGTCCCGAAAATTGCGTTACATGGTGAGTGTTCCATCACTGGTCTACTGCATTGGCACAAGGAAATCGAAATCGTGTGAGTTTTGGATGAGTTGTCACATCATCCCCATGTTGAAAGAAATTTCGTCCCGAAATTTAATCAATACCTTCGCCGGCTGGCATCGTCCTTTCAAATAGCTGAGGATACTTAAGCTTCATTTGATCTTCACGTTCCCACGTGAATTCTGGTCCACGTCTCGAGTTCCAACGAACTTTGACGATGGGTATCTTGCTTTGCTTAAGCGTTTTCACCTCACGATCCATCACTTCGACAGGTTCCTCAATGAAACGTAATTGTTCATCTACTTGAACTTCTTCCAGTGGTACGACCATCGTTTCATCCGTTAAACATTTCTTTAGGTTTGAAACATGGAATACATCATGGATTCCACTCAATGAATCAGGTAAGGCTAGTCGATAAGCCACTGGACCAATTCTTTCCACTATCTCAAATGGTCCAACGTATCTCGGATTTAGCTTTCCTCGTTTACCAAACCGAACTACGCCTTTCCATGGTGAGACTTTTAACAAAACTTTGTCACCTATCTGAAATTCCAAAGGTTTTCGTCGTTTGTCAGCATAGCTTTTCTGTCTGTCTCGTGCTGCGGCCATGCGGTTTCTTATCTGAACAATCTTCTCAGTTGTCTCGTGTACTAACTCGGGACCCGTTAATTGACTATCACCAATTTCAGCCCAGCAAACTGGTGATCTACACTTTCTCCCATATAAAGCTTCAAATGGTGCTGCCTTTATACTAGTGTGATAACTGTTGTTGTAAGAAAATTCCACCAACGGTAGGTGAACTTCCCAGTTATTCCCGAAATCAATCACACAAGCACGTAACATGTCCTCCAAAGTCTGTATAGTACGCTCGCTTTGACCATCAGTCTGTGGATGATAAGCAGTACTCATATCCAATCGTGTACCTAAAGCTTTCTGCAACGACTGCCAGAAGTGTGATGTGAAACGAGAATCGCGATCAGAAATAATTGAGATTGGTACTCCATGCCTCGAAACGATCTCTTTCAAATAGAGTCGAGTTAATTTCTCCATCTTATCAGTTTCCTTTATTGCTAGGAAATGAGCAGATTTTGTCAATCGATCCACGATAACCCATATTGTATCGCAACCCGTAGAAGTACGAGGTAACTTAGTAATAAAATCCATTGATATTTGATCCCACTTCCACATAGGGATCTCGGGTTGTTGTAATAATCCAGATGGTTTCTGATACTCCACTTTTACCTTTGAGCAGGTCAGACACTTGCTCACATAAGTAGCTACATCTGCTTTCATGTTAGGCCACCAATAGTGCGCCTTCAAATCGTGGTACATCTTGTCAGATCCAGGATGTATAGAATACTTGGACTTATGAGCCTCACTCATGACCAAATCTCTCAGATTTCCATGTAGAGGTACCCATAGCCTATCCATGAAGTAACGAATTCCATCCGCTTTTACTTCTAATTGTTTTTCCATACCCCTTAACGATTCAGACCCAATGTTTTCTGCTTTCAAAGCTTCTGTTTGAGCCTCACGGATTTGTTCAGGTAATTGCGTACTAATCGTTAGTTGCAGAGCTCGCACTCGTCGAGGCTTAGCAGTCTCTTTTCTACTCAGCGCATCAGCAACTACATTTGCCTTCCCCGGGTGGTATTTAATAGCACAATCATAGTCGTTTAACAATTCCACCCAGCGTCTTTGCCTCATATTCAACTCCTTTTGCTCAAAGATATGCTGAAGACTCTTGTGATCGGTGTAAATGGTGCATTTGGTACCGTACAAGTAATGTCTCCAGATCTTCAAGGCAAACACTACCGCACCCAGTTCCAAATCATGGGTGGTATAGTTCTTCTCATGAATCTTCAACTGTCTAGAGGCGTATGCTATCACTTTATCCCGCTGCATCAGGACGCATCCAAGTCCTTGAATAGAAGCGTCACAATAGACTACGAAATCATCACTACCATCCGGTAACGCTAATATTGGTGCGCTACACAATTTATGTTTCAGCATCTGAAAAGCAGATTCCTGACTCTCACCCCATTTGTACGTCGTTCCTTTGTGAGTCAAAGCTGTGAGAGGTTGTGCAATCTTAGAGAATCCTTCAATGAATCGTCGATAATATCCCGCTAATCCAAGGAATTGTCGTATCTCACTCGGTGTCTTAGGAACAGACCAATTCTTTATCGCTTCAATCTTAGCAGGATCAACATGTATTCCCTTCTCGTTGACAATATGACCCAAGAATTGTACTCACGTATCCAGAAATCACACTTAGAAAACTTTGCATACAGTTGTTCCTTTCTAAGTAATTCCAAGATTAAACGTAAGTGCTTCTCATGTTCTTCCTCGGTCTTTGAGTATATCAGTATGTCATCAATAAAGACGATAACAAACTGATCAAGATAGGGTTTGCACACGCGATTCATGAGGTCCATGAATACTGCTGGTGCATTCGTCAACCCAAATGGCATGACCAAAAATTCATAGTGACCATATCGTGTACGGAAAGCAGTCTTCGAGATGTCCTCTTCTCGAACTCTCAGCTGATGATACCCAGACCTCAGATCAATCTTGGAGTAATAGCTTGATCCTTGCAGTTGATCAAACAAATCATCGATACGAGGTAAGGGATATCTATTCTTGATAGTAACCTTGTTCAGTTCCCTATAGTCGATACACATTCTAAATGTACCATCCTTCTTCTTCACAAATAGAACTGGCGCTCCCCAGGGTGACGAACTCGGTCGGATAAACCCTTTATCCAACAGTTCTTGGAGTTGGGCGGATAATTCTTGCAGTTCGTTCGGAGCTAACCGGTATGGTGCTCTCGCAATTGGAGCGGCTCCTGGAGTCAACTCAATCTGGAATTCAACTTGACGATGAGGTGGTAATCCAGGAAGGTCTTCCGGAAACACCTCGAGAAACTCATGAACTACGGGAATATCCTCTATCTTCTTTTCCTCAGTCTGTTTATCCGTGACTAGTGCCAATATGGCCAGTCGACCCTTTCGTAACAACTTCTGCGCCTTCATGAATGAGATGATGCCTATCACCGCACCACTCCTATCACCTCTGACCGTAAGGACTTCTTCACCAGGGGAATCCGTATGATCTTTTCGTGGCATATGACTTCCGCTTGCTTATCGGAAAGCCAATCCATGCCTACTACCACATCAAAGCTTCCTAACGTAACAGGCATGAGATCTATGGTGAATATATGACCAGCGAGCTCTATCTTGCAGTCTCTAAGAATATGCGTTACGTGAATCTGTGTACCGTCAGCTAACTCTACGGTGTATTTAGATTCTAAGGCTGAGGGCATATCACTTAAAAGACTACAGAACCTAGTGGACACGAAACTTCTATCGGCTCCGGTATCGAATAATACAGTAGCAAAACAACCATTAACCGAAAATTTACCAGTTACTGTTGTAGGATCGTTTAGAGCCTCACCTGAGCCAATGACGAAGGCTCTTCCTTTGGCTCCATTGTTGTTATTGCCTCCATTGTTGTTGCCATTACCATTGTTGTTGTTATTGTTATTGCCGTTGTTATTATTGTTGTTGTTCCCATTGTTGTTGTTACCATTACCATTCCTCTTAAGTTGGGGACAGTTGCGTTTGTAATGGCCTTCTTTCCCGCATTCAAAACAACCCTTCGGAGTTTCTTGTGATTGTTGTGGCTTTCTCATCAGTTCACCCCGACAGTCTTTGGCTGCATGACCAATCTTCCCACAACGTTGACACTTGAAGTTATCACACCGACCCACATGGTGGTAGTTACACCGGTTGCACTTCGGCAGTCTTCCACCATACCCGCCGGGTCCTTGATTTGAGTGCGCCTGGTTGAAGCTTCGGTTGTTATCAAACTTCCGTTGCTGTTGCTGACTTGGCTGCTGTTGTTGAGGTTGAGATTGGCTGCTGGATGACGATCCCTTGTTGCTTGAACCATCCCACTTGCGTTTCTGGTCGGGCACGCTTGCCACCGCACCCCGTTTAGGTAACCGACCTTGCTCAACTGCCTGGTCAGTCAGCCTGTGGGCTGTTCGGATAGCTTGTTGTATGGTAGTGGGGTTAGAAGCAGTTACCATACTTTGAATTTCAGGCACCAATCCCCGTATATAATGCTCCACCCTCTTGTGCATTTCATTCACCATCCCTGGACATAAAGTGGCTAACTCATGAGTACGAGTTGTGTAGGCTTCAATTTCTGAGCCTTGCATTTTGAGTTGCCAGAACTCAATCTCCAGTTTCTGCACTTCATTCCGGGGGCAATATTCTTCAGTCATGATTTCTTTGAATTCATCCCACGGTAGTTCATTGGCCATGGCTTGACCCAACATTTGTACCTGGGCATTCCACCAAGAGAGTGCTGCGCCTTCCAACGTCCCTGTGGCATACTTCACCTGATCAGCAGGCGGGCAGTTGCATTTCGCAAAAACCGACTCTGTCTTCTCAAACCACCTTACAAGCCCTACAGCCCCTTCCGTCCCGCTGTAGGTATGAGGTTTACAGTCCATGAAGGACTTGTAGGTACATGGTGGTGGTCCTGTTTTGACAATCCCAACATTAGTCAGATATCCTAGACAAATAACTAGGATAATCAGTTTAACCTCTTGCTATCATTTACCTGCTGGTTGTCCAGGTTGGGCAGCAGCCACTGCCGCCTGAACGTGTTCATTAATCAATGCTGCCAATTCCGCAGGCGTCATGTTTATGGCTCCGGCTCCACGGCCTCCGGCGCCACGTCCACGACCACGCCCACGTCCTCTTCCACGTGCGTCCATATTTCACTTTAAAATTCACAATTACAATAATGAGTAACATCCAACACATTAATCTCATCAAAGTACAGTAAACAATAAGAAATAACGAATTTACCACAACCACAACGTTTATAACAGAAATAATAATCAAAGATAAATAAATTGTAATTGAGTCACAAAATATTCCATCAATGTCAAAATTTAAGTTTGTCAGTTGGGTGGGAAACAACCCTTCCCACATAGGTTTCAAAGAAAAGAAACACTACATAGTCTAAGTCATTTAAAAGTAGGATCAGTCCAGTACATCAGATCCGTCACTGTCCTCATCCATCTCTACTGGTTCTTCTTCGGGGGCTTCCTCGGGTTCTTCTTCTGGGTCTTCCTCATCAGGGTCCACCAAAGGTGCAGGAGCTTCAGCAATCTGAAGTGCTGCTAGCTGTGCCTCTAAACCAACGAACCTATTATCAATCTCCATGTTATGGTGATCCTGTGCATCCATGCGCTCACCAAGTGCTACCACGTTACCTGCCAGAGTATGATGTCCACCAATGGCCATCGAAAGTCGCTCCTGAAGCGTATCTACTTGGTAACGCAGCTGACGCATCTCAGATCGTATCGCAGAGTTCTCGTCAGTGAGTCCTCTAATTCGCTGTCCTGTGGCCTGGGCTGCAAATGCCTGCTCCAGAGGGATGCTCAAAGTAGGAAGTGTAGGCAAAGTAGAGGCGGTTGATGACCTAGTCCTAGGTCGTGTAGGTGCTACAGGTGGTACGCGCTCTCTATAAGCCATACGGTTAATGTAAGTGGGGTAGAAATCCCAGTTACGCGGAGGATCGAGCTCAGGAGGTACGAAAGGCTGATCCCAGTCTATCTCGCCGCGAGGATAAGGATGTCGTGGCCAGTTAGATCCCCTATCAGGTACGGGAGATGTAGGAGGTGATTCAGATCGTGCAGGTCTCTTGCCTAAATTCCTGGACGACGATGCCATGCTGCGAAGTACGTGTTGCGTATGCCAATGAGTATACAGTAAGGAGAGTAAACGGTAAGTAACTAACAACTGTGCGGTTATAGTCTAGTGTGTGTATGCAACCTAGTTCCCTATAACCAATGGCTCTGATACCAATCTGTCACACCCTCAAAATCCGCGAGCGGGGTTTTACCGCGAGGCGCGTGACATACCAGGATCTCAGTCATTAGTTACCAAGAACGACTCTATATGATAAATAAACAAAACCGAGTTAACGTTTAAAATACTGCGGAAGCGTTTAAAATACTGCGGAAGCGTTTTTAAAACAGAAAAACCCAAAACAAGTAATATGTAAAGAGAATGCGCAAAACATACGCGCCCCAAACACAAATGTATAAAATGAAAATAATCCCAATTTGTAAACAATGCAAATGTAGACAATTCAACAATGCTGACGTGCGTGCTCCTAGGCAATCTGGCAACCTTAACCTGAGAATAGCATACTAAACAAGTCAACACATGGTTGGTGAGTTCAAGAGTTTGCGTTAAAATATAAACCAATCAATGGTTTTCAGAGCATAAGTAGTGTATTGCAATAGATAGCTAGTCTATTAACATAAAAATATTAATCATAGTGATCTCGCGATTGAAGCTGACTGTGATACGTTTGTTGCCTCCCGTCACGACTTACCA
This sequence comes from Flaveria sonorensis, assembly GCA_025506505.1. Taxonomy (NCBI): domain Eukaryota; kingdom Viridiplantae; phylum Streptophyta; class Magnoliopsida; order Asterales; family Asteraceae; genus Flaveria; species Flaveria sonorensis. The sequence continues at coordinate 14,062,260 of CM046426.1, forward strand.
GGTCGTGACGAATATGTGATAGGACAAAATTGCACCCGTTTGACCTCGAGTCGCACAGGTGGGGCTCGTCAGACCCAGTAGTACTACCCAAAATTTCCCCGCTAGTCAATATTAACAATCCGAAAGTGTGAGGACTTTCCATGGTAAACAACACTATATCAATATTATACACACTCATAAATAAAAGCGTTTGTAAACAGTATGCTATCTCCCCCAAAAGAGATTATGTAAAAAGAGTGGGGCAAGAACTCACCTGGTATGCGCAAGAATTAACTTAGAGTTTAACTTGAAAGAAAGAAGGAAAGACAACCTTCAAAGGTCACCTAGAATACAAGAGTACATAAGTACGTGTGCACAAAAACAACACGAAACCCTAAGTGCTCTACAAACCAAGGAACTCAAGGTTTAAGAATACAAGACACATTTGACCCAGTTGACCCGTTTGACCCGTTGGTGACATTATAGGTGATAATTCATTAAACTAACACAACAGCATATCATACATGATCAACATACCACTTGATTACATATAGCACATCACCACCACATGTACTACCTAGATCATCATATAACTAGATATCATACAAATCATGCAAATCACAACAGGCCAAAACAGATAACAACCCAAATCAACATTCATACAACATAAACAACACATTTAGTCACCTTAGAACCCATCCATGAACACACTAGCATGATCCTAACAACCCAAACATGCTCAAATCATCCAATTCAAGGATTTGCACAATTAAAGTTTCCCTTTTGGGAAAGTTCATTCCAAATTCATCAAACCACACTACATTCATGAATTCATCAATTATATACCAATTCAAGACTATGACAACATCTAAACATGATCAACAACACCTAATCATCATGATTCATCAACTTTCATACCCAAAAGTTACTATCTTTAGTAAGGTATGAACTACAACATGCATTCTTGAATTCCTAACCTTCATATCAACCATCTAGCATCTAATCATCATCACAAACACATCCATAACATTCACACATCATCCAATCACCAATTCATGCAAAATAAAGTTACTATTATTAGTAACCTATGAACAATGCACCCAAATCATGGCTTTCTTGTATAATCGACGTTAACTAACATATATACAATACAACTAACATAATCACAACATCAAACAACCATTATTCAACATCCAATTTGATCCAACATCACTTCAAACTCACGGCCAAGATATTCCTATGAACAAACAACCAAAATCCAAACTTTCTTGCATAATCAACGTTAATCAACATGTAATCTATCTAACAAACACATTAACATCAACAATCAAGCAACTTTCGGCCATCAATTGCAGAATTCGCATGGAACTTTCGGCCAAACATGAACAACCATCAAATCATATAAAAATCTAACCTTTAGATGTGTAATAGTTTGCAATTGAAGGTTCTAACTTGTTGTATAACTTGAAGTCGACCAAATCCGATGGTTTCTTGCTTGTTCTTGATCGATTTCGCGATGGTGAGGGTGAGGGAATGCAAGTCGCGGCCGAAAGGGTTAGGGGATTAGGGTTTTTAATTTTGTTTTAATTAAATAATCCATAACTACACTTTTAACCCTTATAATTTGTATTTTATAAAAATTAAGCTTTTTGAATAGTTTTTAAATAGTTTTTAACTACTAAACACAATTATTATTAATCACAAATAACAATCATGCATAATTCCCATTTATCACAAAACACACGAATAAATATGCACGTTTTCACGTTACGCGATAACATTACAATTAACATTCAAATCATATAAGCATAACTTAATAATCACATTGTTAACCTAATTATCATCAATTCAACATTACTGATTATTGTTAAGTCACCAACGTTCAACGACAACCAGTGTGTGCTCCCGACACGTGTATGCAAGACTTAACGGAAACTAACGGAGTTTGGTAACGGAAAATTACCGGATGTCACATAAAGGCTATTAGAATTAAAACCTCGATGAGATTTTCAAGATTTAGAAAAGGATTACTCGACGCGGTAGAGCTTAAAGACATAAGAAGAAGATTAGGAAGTTGGGGTAAACAAGGTCCAAGACATATTCCTAAGGCATCATTTTCTAAATAAAGACAAATAGCACATAAGGGGTTTATCATGCAACATGTAATATCTTGTGATAGGCATATAAACTAACTTACAAAATCATAACGATTGTTCATGAAAAGGGTCCCTAGTTTAACCATAGTCTAGGCCACCATTTCTAATAACCTAAATCACTATACTTATGAGCTCTGATACCAATCTGTCACACCCCAACCTTAACGGCGGAAACGTCGAGATGTGAGGGTTAAGATTGTTCATGCCACACAACGCTGTTTACAAAGTGTAAATATTATTAATTTCCAAGATTCATGACATACAATAAGTGTATAACATAAGTTACAAAACATAGAAAATCCCAATGTCAAATGATAATAAAAGTCTTTTTATTTTAATCTAGGTCCAAGTCCTAGATATGATCAAGTCTTCAAGAGCACTTAAGCGGTAACAAGTCCTGAAACATGTTAAAAATAAAAGGTCAACATAAAGTTGGTGAGTTTTCCATAGTTTTCATACATAAATATATATATAAGATGGAAATTCATGTCATAGGTTATTGAATAAAGTAACTAGGGATGGATGAACAAATGTAACAATCAAATCTTGACAGATTACAAGATTACAAGATTTAACGATTAGCTAAGTGTACTTGGATTAACCAAGTAGGCTTGTCAGGCCCATAGATCTATGACGTCGCCAAGCTAACAATAGTTAATGATTGTACATATTATAGTCATCACATGGTAATTATAAGAGTTCAACTAACCATGACAAATTAAATGAATTACCCTAGTGTTTACAAGATTAAAACAAGTTTACAAGTGCATTTATCATAAGGTTAACATGTTTCACCCCAAAGTGTGAAAATATATAGAAGGGGTATGGAAAAACTCATATGGATAATAAGCGTGACAAATAATAAGTCTTGTATATAATGCCGATGATACTTTAACGTTCGACCTAAATAAGCGATGTAATAACGATTATTATAATGTTAACGGTTCATAGTTTATATTTGGGCTTTTGGATGACAATTGTAATGATATGATTTATAACTTGATAACTTATGATTTTAGATCATAAGATAGGTACAATTTATAATTGCTTTAATATTTAAACCAATTAGATAGGAACTTTAATGATTAACACTATTAATAAAAGTTAAACTTTTATTATCAAATGACTATTATTTAGTATTTAATAACATAGAAATTTTTATAGATTTAAAAGAATAAAATATCATTACAATAAGTGTACAAATTTTTTATAATTTTTAAAATAAAGAAATGGAAATTTCTTAATTCACAATTTTCAGTAAAAAAAATGATTTTATTTATAAACACTAACCCACGATTTTTGGTTATGAGATATACAATCTATTATTGTGATATCCAAAGGATTAAATAAGATCCCCCATTAATAAAAGTTGAACTTTTATTATCAAAAATTATTTATTTATCAAAATATGTATTTATATATGTATCAAAATATGTATCAAAATATATTTATCAAAATATGTATCAAAGTATATTTATAAAAATAAATAAACTTGTAAAATATATTTTATAACAATAAAACATTTATTAAATTAGATTTGCTAAGAATTTAAATGGGATTTATTAGAATTAATAATAGTTGATTTTTTTTGTAACAATTCATAGGTTACTCAATTTCATATTCCCCATGTAAAAACGAATCAAAAGGTTCCTTTAATTACCTTATTGGTGTTTTATTTGTTGATTTTGAGTTCAAACAAAGCCGCGATGTGTTCTTGAATCGAACTCTTGATGTGTGTGTGTTTACATGAAATTGAGTGCACAGGTTGTGGTCGAGGCCATTTTCCCTCTGTTTTATAGGGTTAATTTGATCGATTACTTGCCCAACGGCTACACGATTTATGTCGGATGTTACAGGTCGATTTTAATGTGAATTGAGCCGTTTCAGATGAAATTAGACGTATCTTTGATTTCAAAATGATTAGATTATCGTTATTGCATGATTAATTTCATTAAATTGTTTGTAGAAACGGACTTTGTTTTAAGATGGGGTTCGGTTTCGAGCTTCTAACCGCAGTTAGAACCAAATTAAACCCATACTCAAGTTCGAATCAGGTTCGCGAAGGTTTTAGTGACGGTTTGGGGATTAAAAGACTAGGTTTTTGGGTGCTTTGGACTCGCCGGAGGTCGGCCGGAGAGTGGCCGGAATCCTGACCGGGCAATGGGGGGTGTATTTGGGTTGGTTTCAAAGTCTTACACCTTGGGTCCCTGTGGTTTTAAAGTTTACCAATTAAATATAAAGTTTCATTTTAGTTATAAATAACTTACAGCTTTAGTCCCTATTGTTTTTGATTTTATTATTTCATGTACAATATTATTATTTACAAGTTTTTAACTTATAAAACTTATTTTATTTTTTTTTCTTTTATTAATAATAAATTTAAAATTATTTACTTTTTCTAGTATCATTATTTTATCATTTTATTAATAATTTTACTATTATAATTACTATTATAATTATTATCATTATTATTACTATTATTATTATTATTATTATTATTATTATTATTATTATTAATAAAACAATTTATAATAATGATAAATACCAAAATAAGATCAAGCTAAGAGGAATACAAATATGTCCTCGTATTTGTTTTAATGACAAAACAAACCTTTACTAGTGTTAACGACGTTAAACAAACGTTGAATAAAAACACGAGAGGTCACACATTCTTCTCGTCGAATTTCTAAATCTCAAACTTTGTTGACACCGTCGTTACCGCCGAACGATCTTTGATTGAATCTCGATCCTCAATTGAGCCTCTAACCAGGCTCTGATACCAATTGTTAAACCAATTGAGAACAAGAACGCCCAATCCGACAACAACAAGAATGAAGAAGACGAACTCAATGAACACAAGAAAGAACATTATTGAAAAATGATTACAAGTGTTTGTGATTACTGTAATTGTCTTCTTCTCACCGATTACAGGATCCTTATTTATACCACTCAAATTCTAACTAACTACAACGGTCAAATAATACACTCAACAAAATATTGAGAATTTACACTTTGGACCTCTAGACTAAAACTTCCGAAGCAGGAAGCTCCCCTGTGTAAACTTCCGAAGCCAAAATTATGATACTCCCAATACTCACCAAATCTTCCAATGCTAAATAATCTTCGGAAGATTGTGATAGGCTTCGGAAGATATCAGATCAAGCTTCAGAACTCTTCCGAAGCAAACATAACCTTCGAAAGAAATATGTTTAGCTTCGGAAGATACTTATCTTTCGGAAGAAACACTTGTTTTGGCTTTTATACTTCACATGTATAAATAAATTTAAATCAATTATCCAATCCTATCTTTTATTAATATTAGAATTTTAACCTTTAATAACAACAAGGAAAATCTAGCAAATATGGTCGTGCATTTCAATTGTGTTGATTTGCTAAAAATCATTGATACACATGTTAAGTATAAAATATGTGAATATTTTAACGACCTTAATTTGTTGTTAAGAGATTGTCACTTGTCGGGTTGAGCGGATATTATAGCATTTACTGGTTGCCGTGCAAGTTTATAATACATTTCTAAAACTTGCATATGTGAAGTTATCCTTCAAATTTACTAAAGTGTGGGCATTGTTCTTATATATTTAAAATAAAACTACTTCTTAATCAATATGAGATAAGAACAAAATAAATCACTTCTTAATCAATATGAGATAAGAACAAAATAAATCACTAAATTACTGTATTTTTACAATTGAAATAAGAAAGAAGGTTTAAATACAAAGTGTATTTTTGCTACAAAATGTGAGAAGAAACAATGAGTAAAAAAAATCACAAAAAAAAAAAATTATATCTTACAATCTAAATCGAATTTCAAAAAAAAAATTCTGAGCTTTTGTTCCCCTAGCCGTCCTCACTAAAAAAAATAATCGAAAAAAATAATAAAAAAATTAACGTTTTTTTATTGTGTCATTTTTGAAAGACACAATGACGTCATTGTGTCATTATGAAAGTCACAATGACATCATTGTGTTATTATGAAAGACACAATGATGTCATTATGTCATAAAAGACACAATGAATTTATTTATTTATTTATTTTTTATTTTTTTTCTGAAAGAGGACGACGAGAGGAACAGAGACTCAAAGTACTTTTTTGAAATTCGATTTAGATTGTGAGATATAATTTTTTTGTGACTTTTTTAGCCTCATTGTGTCTTCTCACACTTTGTAGCAAAAATACACTTTGTACAATAACCTCACCCTTGAAATAAAAGAAAATAAATGAATAAGATGATGAATGCTATTCGTGGGTGCATATATTTTTAACAAGGTTATTGGATTTTAATAATTATAACATTCATTTATTGGACGGGCTTAACCTCAACTTAGAAAATATTTACTAATACTTCTAACTTTAAGCTTATTTTCTCACAGCGATCTCTTACAACTGAGAGTTAGCATCGTTAGTTTTTGATGACGTGGACTGCTTATGTGGTCAAAATATTAAGCAGAATGTTGAGATATGCCGCCAGGTCCATCAATTTGAAACATTTTCACTCTGAAACCCGTCAATTTCCACCTCTTAGTCTAAACAACTTGACTCGTTGGAGATAGATTTCAGGTGAGGCTATCACCGAAAAACAAACCTGATAGAGGCTGGGCAGCGATGGAGTTAAAAAAATGGCTCAAAATCAGCCCATTTTACCAAAAAAAAAACTAATGGAGGTTAACACTCAGTTAATAAGGGTTCGTTGGAGGAAAATAAGCTTAAAGTTGGGTGTGTCTGTAAATATTTCCTAATTTGGGATTAATCCTTACATATAATAAAAGTTGAGATCATTAAAATCAAATAACCCTTTTAATAATGGTTTTTAACATCAATTGGTTTTATATTAATAGAAATGATGTTTAGATCAAAACTAAATCACACATAAATAGACAAGTATATATATCATAGTGTTACATAGCTTTAAGAAGAACCAAATATTGATCCAAAAACATGATAGCTACCAATAGTAAACATTCGTTATTATTTAGCCGACAAAGATAAATGATCTGATATTTTTGTATTTTAAACTAAAAAGAAACATAAATAAATCAAAATAGATAGAAATTAGGAAAGATAATAAATTAAAGGTAAAGGTAATACTTAATAAACTTTGAATCCACCTAGCCAAACAATGACAAAGCACACAATAACACAAACTCATAATGAGATTATTTTATACATGTGTAACACGAAAATATACTAGACACCCGTCAAACCTAATCATATGATTATTTGAATAGTTAAAACGATGCTAGCATAATAACCATCTAAAGTCATTCCATTAAGATCCAATGATATAGTTATTTTGAATATAAATGTGAACTAAACTCATATCAAGTTTATTTAATCCGATAATCCTTTAGAAAGATAATATGATAAACACATACTAGCCATCTGAAATCACGTGAAGAAAACATCATGAAGTTTATCAACTTGTGAATGTGATACCATGAATACATGAACTACATATTTACAATAATAAACAATAATCACACACACACACAATGATATGAGAAATTCATAAAGAATATAACGGATTTTCCAAGCATATACACAAGGATGCATATATGAATAACAATATTACATGTTCAGATCCTCATCCACCATTCTTAATGAAATGTCATAATAACATATACATACACAGTCATGAATGAATATTCTAACACATATGGTTTTCTAACATGATATGGTCAAGATTTCCATGAGATTAAACATATAGCAAAGTGAAACAAACAAACATAATCATTGAAAAACATTCAAACATTGTTAAAGTGAATCAATGAGTCTATAATAGCTACAAAAACACCCAAACAACATGAATAAAGAAAGAGATGCATGATTAGATGAAAAGCTTATCAAACCAAATCAAATAAAGATGGGTTGTATGATGTCATATTCTCCTTAGGTAGGGCTGGCAATTTCTAGCACAAATTGTTAATACGACAAGAAACGACAGGAGTTAATAGGTTTTGTATTTGGGCTTAATAGGTTTTGTATCGGAAACAAATCGACAAGTTAAGACATGATAAAATTCGTGTCTAAATATGTGTATAACTTGTTAACTTGTTAGTAAGCCTTTTTATATTTTAGATTAAAAATATATATAAGGGACGCTAGTATAGTTTAGATTCATGTTGCTCCTCAAAACCTCAATAGTCGACCCTAGTTTGAAAATAATTCCATTGCACCGCTCCTTTGGTCCTCCATCTCGTCTCCCCACTTCAATCGGAGAAATGGTGATACCATTCATCACTTCACCACCCTCCTTAACACTGTCAACATTAGCCTTCGCTTCTTACCATCCCATTGTTAGCAATTCATGAAACCCTACCATCATTTGCATCTTGCCATCCGGTATCTAGTTCCTATGATTTCATTTGATTTCATTTAAGGTTCATGAGTGATTCACAAGAGAAGAAAGAGTAGAATCTTAAAAGGATGATAAGTTTTTCGAACATTCCATGGATAGATTGTTACAGTTTTTTGTATATATACTTCTGAATTTGTTCAATACTTCGTGGATTTAAGTTTTCAAAACATCAATTTTGGTTAAACAACATTACGTGTGGTAATGTGGTATAATTTGTATGTGAACAACATTACGCGTGTCCCTAAACATGTTTCTAAACAGAGTCATTTCATGTTAACCTATTTTCTAAACAAGTTTGCTTTCATGTTTGGAAAAAATAACACGATAAGTTATTGTGTCGTGTTCGTGTCTAGAATCTTAGGTCATCGTATCTTATCGTGTAGTTTTGACCTATTATGCCAACCCTATCCCTTGGTGCTTGATCTTTAATCTCGACTATTCTTCCTTCAATAGATGCTTAAAACTCTTTTGGAGGCTACAGAGTTATGGTTTTTGGTCACCAAAAGTTATATATAAAAAGTGATATTAAATTTAGGTTGAAAAGGGGATCTATGCCGAACATAATTGTGTTCAGAAATCGTCAACGTGAAATATTGATCTTATGTTAACATGGCCATGTAAAATGCGACATGGCCATGTCAGTATTCAAATTTCAAAATTTTTTACTTATTTATTGAGTTTTTCATCAAAATCACCAAATCACCTTCTAAACATTTAAACTAGATTGTAACCCACGCTTCGTGACGGGGATGCATGTGACGTTATCTATTTTTTTAATTATAGTAGTAAACCGCAATTGTATATTTTGAAACGTATGATAACAAAAATAATTTAACAAGAACAAAAGAAAATTGAAAAATAGAATGAATAAAAAATCGAGAAGAAAATAGAGAAAAAAAGAAAAAATGGTAGGAAAAAAGAGAATAACACCGGTGGCGGCGGGGGTACCTAGATCGAACCCAAGTATAAGAAGATGATGGTTGCATGCCTTACTAGTAAGCTAAAAGTTTTTTTTATTGTTTATTCTCTATCAATCTGTTTCTTAATGCAATTTTATTTGAGGTAAAAAGAAGGAAAGGATCGATCCCCGGGGGGGTAGGGCTGTTCAGAGCCGAGCCGACCTTTGCTTGTGCTTAGCTCATTTCCAAACTGAATTGAGCTGATCGGCTCGCTTACAACCCAGTGGAAAATCAAACGAGCTTTTTTCAAGTGTTAATTTTTCGAGCTAGCGCAAACGAGCACTAAAAAAACTATACATCCCAACTATTTTGTGTGTCATATTATTTATATTGCGATGAACATGTGTTAGTGACTTAAAAAGTATCACATTTTATAACATAACATTTTATAGATAACAATACGTTGTGGCTATAGATGATACTAAGACTTTAGCCGATGAGGCGGAGAGCATATTGCAGATAAGATGATGGTGAGAGCAGGGAATGATTGATAAAATTTTGTAAGGATCACACTTAGAGGCTGATGCATCCAAGGAGCTCTCAGCATGCACATATGAAGTACAAGGAAGTTACTTCTGAAGATTTGATATAACTCAGTGAATTATACTAAGTATCAAATCTTCCAAAGCCAAAAGACCAAATCTTCCAAAGCCAAAGATGAAGTCTTCTGAAGCTTCAAAGGCAAAGTCTTCCGAATCCAAACACTGATTTCTTCCAAAGACAGAGAAGACATGCTTTTTCTGAATCACCTTTTGATAAATGCTGAACAACTTTCAGCTGCCACTTATGAAGACTCACAAACTTATATGAGTTGGTGAAAAGTCCTTACTTTTGTCAAACTATAGATTAAGGTCTTTTGTCTGTAACTTTCTACTCTTGCACTTTTATCCTTTTTATAATATATTAGGATGTGAGCTATGGCATGTTATAGTCACTAGTCAAAATGCAATCAGTCTTTTGACTCTACATTGATCTTGTTGTCTAGATTAGTGTTTCTAGCTGGCCTTCAAAGTATGGCTAGTTGTAGCATGTATTATAAAGTATCTCAAGTACTTGTATCTTTAGATAAGCTTTGTAACACTTTGTAAGAACTCGAGAGCAATATACAGCATCCTTGAAAACCATACAAACTTGTTCTTGTTCTTTACTTGTGTTCTTTGTTTCATCAAAAGACTAGTTCCCTATTTGATCTATAAAGTGTTCTAACACTCTCCAAACATTGTGAAACTACTGCATTGACCTCCTTTTAACGATCCTGCAATTGGTATCAGAGCATTTCAGGCTCTTGATTATAAGATCTCACCATATTAGATCTCTTAGTTTCACAAAACACTTACCGGCTCAAATGGAAGCTATCTCTAAGGCTAATATGGAAACCGATACCATGATAAAGTCTTCACTGATCACTCCTGATGATTTTGATACTTGGTGCCAACATATGAAAGGGTTCATTAAGTCTCAAGATAGCAGGATGTGGAGATCTGTTATTGAAGGAGCTCACATCCCAAGCACCTATTCTACTACTGCTGGAGGTGGGATGATTCGAAAGGAAATGGCTGACTACTTTAAGGAAGACCGGAAAAAAATTGATGTAGATTAGAAAGCCCTGACCGGTCTCAAAACTGCTCTTTCAAACTCTATCTACAGAAGCTTCAAGAAGTGCAAAACTGTTAAGCATCTCTGGGATGCACTTAAGCTTATGTATGAGGAGTCTGAAGAAGCCAAAGAGAATAAGAAAGACCTCATAAAATAGCAGTTTGAGAACTTCACCTACAAGACAAGTAAAATCATGACTCAATAAGACTTTAGGTATGTTGAGATTGTGGATACTCTAATGGATGTTGGAGTAAAACTTGAGAATAAGGACATTGTGAGTAAGTTCATGTTCGTTCTTCCCAGACAATGGACTCACTACTGTGTGGCCATTAAGGGAACTAAAAACCTCTCTACCCTTACTCTCACAGAGCTGTATGATATCCTTAGTGGCTACCAGATAGAGATGAACATGCAAATTCCATCAAGCAGCTTTTCCAACAATCAGCAGAGTTTAGCCCTTCATGTGGTTGAAAGGGATAGCAGAGAACTACATCATCATCTCATCTGCTACCCTGGCAACTCACAAAAGGGTCCTTTCATCACCTTCCCTAAGACACCAAGGGAGAGCTACATCTAAGGAAGTCCATTACAAGAGACAAGCTTTGCTCAAGCCTTTATGTCTGCTGATGAAAGTTGTGGAAATTTTCTCTTCAATCTTGAAGACTTAGATTGTATCCATCCAGATGACCTAGAGTACATGGAGATAGTCCAGTAGATGGATCTTCTCACTCATAGAGCCAAGAAGTTCTACAAGAGAAAAGGAAGGAAGTTCCCAAGCCATGTGGCCAGTGGAAAGTTTGGTCTGGATAAAACCAAGGTGAAGTGTTACAACTATAACCAAATGGGACACTTTGCTAGAGAGTGCAAGGCACCATGGATAAATGGTGGCCAAGCACAACCCAGACCAAACTACACTGATGCAGCTCCCAGAATTGAGAAGCCAAGCCAACCAAAACAACATGCTAGGCTGTTGAAGAAGGTGTTTTTGATTGGAGATTTCAGGTAGAAGATGCTTCTTCAATCCAAGCACTGATGGCTGATCATGAAGAAGCCAAAGTAGTAGAACATCTTTATACTCCTGGATGCATTACTAAAGTTAATATGTACAGGTCCTACAACTTGGAAGTGAGATATGATCTTGAGTCCTTAAACATTTTAAAAGCTGATTTTAAAAGAGTAGAAAATGATTATAAATTTAAAATTGAAGACTTAGAGAAAACCATTTCTACTCTTAAGCATGAGCATACAAACTACAGGACTCAAATCAAAGATCTCATAACCAAGTTAACTGAATGCTAGACTGAGCTTGTGATCAGCAAAGCCAAAGCAAAAAAATGTGTTCTTGAAGAGGAAACCTTCAAGAACATAATTTCTTCATCCTTGCATGCAAAGATTTGTTATTAGAACAGGAAGGGACTAGGGTCAAGTAAGATAGCTCCTTCAAACACACTCCTATCTATTAGGTCTCCAAGGTGTGGAACTTATCAAGATGAGCTGCCTGTTATTGATCCTATCCAAGAGAAGGATGAAGATGTAGAGGAGATAGTGAAGGATGAACCTGAGGTGAGTGACAAGGGTTATCCTAAAAAGGGTCACTATTCTCCTGGAGAGAAGAAAGAACCAGGGATGACCAAGTCTGCAAGGAAGAATTTGATAAGGGCAACCAAACAAAAATCAAAGGGAGCCCAAGAAATCAAGGCCACTTTCAACTCCAAGTGAAAGCAAGTTTTCATTTCTTCTAGATTCGAAGTGGTAAAGACTGAAGACTCAGCAATGGACTCTAGTACCAGAAGTCCTAGTTTATGTCTAAAACATCCTGGTCAAGAGAAGAAGGCTGATCAAATATGCATCACTACTACACAGCCTGAACCATCCAGTTCTAAGAGCAAGCCTTGCCCTAAGAAGGCTACTGCATCATCTGAGAAGATGAAGAAGGAGGTGGAAAGTGATCAAGCTCAGCCGCCTACTCAAAAGAAGACTCTCAAAAGCATGCCAACTGAATGCATCATGTGTGGTAGTACCTCTCACTTTGCAAAGGATTGCATCTACAATCCTAAAGGTACTATCCATATGACCAAGAAGAAAACTTCTGAGAAAAAGAAGAAGAAGATAGCTTCAGAAGGAAAATCCCTTCCTTTCGAAAGCACCAAAGTGAAGAAGAAGATAAGTGAAAACTTACCTTCGAAAGAAAATTTGGCCTCGGAAGAAAGGAATTCTTTCAAAGTACTGAAGTCTGCTGTAGTGGATGCAAAAGCTTCTGAAGGTCCAGTCTGCAAAACTTTCAAAGTCATCAAAATTTCCGAAGTATTGAAGGCCAAGTCTAGTCTTCCAAAGATGGTGTAGAAGATGATGGAAGCCCATGTGACTTAAAGTTCTTCATCAACAACAACAAATGATCCTCAGAGCTTGCATGTAGGATCAATTACTATTGCATTATCTACAGTTCACTTTGAGAAGCCCAAGACCAATGAGGCTTGGGTTTCCAAATGTAACTAACCATCTATTTATGTGCAAGAACAACTAAAGACCAAAGGAAATGAATGGATCATTGATAGTGGCTGTTCCAGGCACATGATAGGCAATAGTTCTTTGCTTCAGAACTTTGAGAATATTAATGGAGGGCCATTTGATTTTGGAGGAGAATCAGGTGGTTACATCACTGGAAGGGGCAGGGTCACAAATGGTAAGCTCAATATTGAGAAGGTAAATTTTGTTAAGGGGCTTAGGTACAATCTGTTGAATGTATCCTAATTTTGTAATCAAAGACATAACATGCTCTTTACTAAGCATGAGTGCATTGTTCTCAAGCCCGGGGTGGTTATTCCTTATGAGCATATCCTGCTCAGAGCCTCTAGGAAAAGGAACATGTACAAGATGGATTTGAAGGAAACATCCCCTTCAAGAGAGGTTTCTTGCTTTCTATCTAAATCAAATAGTGATTAGTCTTTCCTCTGGCATAAAAGAATGGGTCATGTAAACTTTAAGAACATGAATAAATTAATTAAGAATGATTTGGTAACTGGAATGCCAAAGAAAGAGTTTACAAGTGATGACCATTGTATTGCATGCTTGAAAGGGAAGCAACACAAAGTGACTCACAAGCCAAAGGAAATGAACTCCATCAGTACTCCCTTACACTTATTACATATGGATCTCTGTGGCCCTCCAGTGTAATTAGCTAGGAAGGACCTCATATTGTTTGGTGATCATAGATTACTTAACAAGATACACTTGGGTCTTTTTCCTTAAAACTAAGGATGAAACCCCTGAGATCTTGAAGAGCTTCATTCTGAAAATTGAGAATCAATGTGATCACAAGGTCAAAATCATAAGATGTGATCAATGAACTAAATTCAAGAACCAAATACATTTTATGATGAGAAGGGTATTACAAGACCATACAGTGCTCCCAGGACTCCTCAGCAAAATGGTGTTGCTGAGAGGAGAAACAAGACACTTATTGAAGCTGCAAGAACCATGTTATCTGACTCTAAACTGCCCATCACCTTTTAGGTAGAGGTAGTCAACACTGTTTGCTATGTGCAAATCAAAGTTTTAGCAGTCAAGACTTATGGTAAGACTCCTTATGAACTATGGTACAAAAGGAGACCTTTCATTGGTTTCCTCATATCATTTGGATGTCCTTGCACCATCTTGAATACCAAGGATCAAATAGTCAAATTTGGTGAGAAATCAGATGATGGACATTTTATTGAATACTCTTCCCAAGCTAAAGCTTATAGAGTATACAATCTCAGAACTAGAGTAGTTGAGGAGTCAGCCAATGTGAACTTTAATAAGCACACACCTAGTATGAAAGGTTCTGGTTCTGATTGGTTGTTCGATCTTGATTTGTTACCAACTGTTTTAATAAATCTTGTGAATATGTTTCAGAATCTATAGGTAGCTTATCAAAAGAAGATTTTGATCCAAGATTTGAGCTAAGAAGATCAAGTGTTTTTCAGCTCCAGTGGGAACTAGCCCTGTAGTTAGAAATCTTTTTAGCACAACCATGATAAATTCTTCAGCTAATACATTTGAGATGCCTATAAATTCCAGCACAGAAGCATAGAACTCAAATAAAGGAACTTCCAATGTAGGAGGAGATGGAGGTGGTGATAGTGATCAAGAATTTCTTGATGCTGATAACCACTCCATAGAAGGAAACATCAATGATATGACACACTCATTGTATCAAATTTCTCTTGATAAGTGTGTTGATGTGGTAGATGACACTCAATCACCAGATCTGAATTTCACCAATTTAGATCTGTTCAACCAACTTGTTGTATTCCTCAACTGAGAATCCACAAGTCACATCCCACCATAAACATCATTGGAAATATTGAGACAGGGGTGAGAAGAAGAGGACAAACCCATGACAAAAATGTTTGTCTTCACTCTTATTTCTTGTCCCAGATTGAGCCTAAGAAGATTGATGAGGCTCTGAAGGATGGAAGTTGGGTTGAAGCAATACAGGAGGAGCTGCTTCAATTCAAGAGATAAACGGTTTGGAACCTATGTCCTCTTCCTCAAGGCAAGACTACTATAGGTACCAAGTGGGTATTCAGGAATAAAAACGATGATAGAGGACTTGTCATCTAAAATAAGGCAAGACTAGTTGTTCAAGGGTACGCATAAGAAGAAGGGATTCACTATATAGATGTTGTTGCTCTTGTAGCAAGACTTGAAGCTGTTAGGATATTCCTTTCTTTTGTTGCATCCAAGGATTTCAAGGTCTACCAACTTGATGTCAAGTGTTCCTTCTTATATTAAGTGATTGATGAGGAGTTGTATGTCAAACAACCACCTGACTTTACAGACCCAGATCATCCTGATTATGTCTACAAGCTTGACAAAGCTTTTTATAGGCTACATCAGACTCCAAGGAAGTGGTATGAGACACTATCTCAGCACCTTTGTCAGCATGGATACAAGAGGAGTACTATTGATAGAACACTCTTCATTAAAGGAACATGAAATGACTTGATGCTGGTTCAAGTTTATGTAGATGACATCATTTTTCGGTCAACTAATCCGAAGCTCTGCAAAGACTTTGAGAAGTTGATGAAGAATATAAGTGACATGGGAGAACTCAATTTCTTTCTAGAAATTCAAGTGAAGCGGGTTGAAAATAGAATCTTAACCAGTCAAAGTATGTACAAGACATACTTACCAGATTTCATCTGACTGTGTGTGAAGTTGCTAACACACCCATAGCCAGAAAGTACTCTATAGGATCTGATCTTGAGGGAGAGTGTGTTGATAAATATCTCTATAGTGCTATGATTGGATCTCTTATGTATGTTATAGCTAGCAGGCCTAATATCATGTTTGCTACATGTATTTTTGCAAGATATCAAGCCAACCCTAAGATGTCACACCTGGTTGCTGTCAAAAGGATTCTTAGATATCTCAAAGGTGCTCCCAAATTGGGCCTTTGGTATCTAAAGAATTCTGACTTCAATTTGTATGCCTTAACAGATAGTGACTATGGTGGCTGCAACATGACTGCAAAGTCCACATCTAGGGGATGTCAATTCCTTGGTGGAAGGATAGTCTCATGGCAATGCAAGAAACAATCCTGAGTGTCTGCATCAACTACTGAAGCTGAATACATTGCTGCTGCAAGCTTCTATGCTCAAGTGCTTTGGATTCAGAATTAGATACCGGACTACGGATTCAACTTCAAGAAGACTCCCATCCATATAGACAACAATAGTTCTATCTCTATTACAGAGAATCCTATGCAGCACTCAAAGGCAAAGCACATCAATATCAGGTATCATTTGATTCGAGATAATTTTGCAAAAGAATTGATAAAACTAGTCAAAGTTAACACAAATGAACAATATGCTAATTTGTTCACAAAAGCTTTTGATGAATATAGATTTAAGTATCTTGTATCGGCTATTGGGATGATTAACTTTGACTATATTTTTCTTAAACTAAATTCAAGATTATTTTTTCAAATATATGTGTTTTAAGTTGTCTATACCATCACCTATATAAGCCCAGTTTACTTGGAAGATACTTTTCAAAATGATATCCCTTATAATTTTTAGAATTTTAGATACGTTTTCTTTTAAAAGACATCAAGTTGTCTTTGAAAGAAAATTGTTTCTTCAAAACAAATAACTACTTCTGAGAAATTTACATTCGGAAGAAATTCTAATATATCTTTCGAATCTTATATTTGTCACCAAGTACCTATATGTCTTGAAGGACTATTTTCTTCTGAAAGCAATCAAGTTTCGGAAGCTTTATTCTCTTCTTGAATAAAATTTCTCATATTTGATATCTTCGGAAGCAAAAACTTGTCAAAGAAGTAAAAATACAAACTTGTCAAAGAAGTAAAAATACTTCAAGTATTTTACTTTAGAATCAAATTCTTGAAAAGCTAAGGAATATCTTCCGAAGCCAAATTGGCTTTGGAAGTTTTCTCAAACATTCCGAAGACAAATTACCTTCAGAAGATTTTAGACTTCCAAGAAAACTATATTTTTGGGCACTTTTTCAGAAGTGGGACTGACATCTAGATTTCAAAGTTTATCAGTTTGCATTAACTTTGTCTCAAACCCTTATCATATATATATATATATATATATATATATATATATATATATATATATATATATATATATATATATATATATATATATATATATATATATATATATTTGTATAACGGTTCCCCCTCTTTCACCTTTCTCCTCATCTAAAAAAGTTCAAACCCTAGAATATTATATGTTCCCTAGATATGTTCAATACGTTCTTAACTGTGAACTAGGCCACAGTTAAGGGGAACATGTAATATTCTTAAACTGGGACAGATGAAGCCCGACATCTTCAAAACAATGAGAAAGCCTGTTGTTGGCTTCTCAAGGGTAGAAACAGCCCATTGTCCAAAAAATGTTAGAGCTCATTGCTCAAGATGACAACTTCACATCACCAGTCAATGTTGAACCCACACCTTCTACATCTGCACCAACCACACATCCACAAATCACCATCACCTACCAAATAAAATCCAAACGAACCCCTGCTCAGTGTACTCAGGTTGAGCAGGCCCCTATATCACCACCCATACAGGAAGAAGTGGAAACAAGAACTCCCACTTATCCTGAGGAGTAGACCACTCCTATTATTTCTTTGATCAGTGCTGAGGTTCCTCATGCTCAGCCTAATGAGCTCATTACCCCGGCCTTAAGCCTTCACTCAGAGTCTCAAAACTCTAGTGATCAACCTTTAGGAGAAAGCTACCATCCCCAGCCGCTAGACCTCAATCAACCAGTCCCCAACCTAGAATTCTATAATGATGAGGATATGGGTTTTAGTGAGTACCATGAGTCTCTCTTCTCTACCCCTGCTTAAGGAGAGATGAGTGCTCCTGAATCATCCATATCTAGCCCACATCATCCACCCATAACTGAGGTGGACCTCCCTAAACATGTTCAGGAGGCCCATATAGAAGAGGCTCTCACTTTTCCAAGTGCTTACATTATTAAAACCTCAACCATGGCAACCCAGCCCATTGACACTTTTTTTGAAACTAACAGTGTACAGGGGAAATCTAGCAGCCAAGAAACACAAGCTGGTAGTGAGGAAGAAGACTTTGGTCCTATTCTCTCATCACCCCATGATTTTTCTGATGAAGATGAGGGGAGTATGCAACTAACGGTGCAAAAACTATCAAAACACTACACCTATTTAGTTTCTAAGGTTAGTCACCTAGAATTTCAGGTGACTACCTTACAAAGACAGGTCAGTGACCAGCAACTTGAGATCACCGATGTTAGGGGCAAGTTAGCTGAGAGACCTGTAAGGCGAACTCAACCAGGTCCATAAGAATCTGTGGATGTGGTGGACCTAACCCTTAGATCCCCTATGCAAGAGGGTGATGCTACCAAAAAGGGGGAGAAAGTCCTATCTACAATCACAGAACTTGGAGTTCTGCCCGGAGTATGGACATAGAGGACTCACCACCCTCACTTGCAGTTATCCATACTCAACAACCTCCTCAGGCTCACATTGATGTAGATTCACTAATTCAGAGCCTGTTTGAGGAGGGTATACGAGGGCAATGTCTACCCCATCCTACTCTACTGAAAATCCAATAGTGGGATGAAGGTATGATGCTGATAGGAGAGGTCTGGTACTCTTTAGATCTTAGGGACAACAAGAGTTCTTAAACTTTCACAACCTGAGATACTATGAGAGTTTCTCTCTAGTTGACTTGCCACTTACCAACCTAACTCAACCCAGGCAGGCTGCAAGGTTAGCTGAGAGAATAAAAGAAACAGTTCTTGAAGAGTTCAAATTGAGATCCAAACTATATAGACAGAGGCTAGCAGACAAGACAGTTAGGTAACTGGATGCTGAGGTGGACCCTAAGATTAGCTTCAAAGGGGAAACCTTGGCAGAAGGCCTAGTAGTTGAGCCTGTGAACCTTGAGAAAGGAACTTGTTCAACACCCATTACCCTTATGAGGCACCAGCTGGTGAAGGTGTCTCACAGCCTCTCTCTAGCCAGAGATTAAGTGCAACACCAAGCAATGAAGGCCAAAGCTCTCTCCACCCTGAGTCACATAAGCCAGTGATTGAAAAAGGGAAGAGAAAGATGACCTCTTAGTTGATTAAGGACGAGATGAGAGAGAGGAAGAGGAAGGCAAGGGGAGAGAGTTCAAGTGGGACCCCTAGCTTCATAGGAGCTGCTATCAAGGCTACCCCCAGGCCAAGCACTCAAGAGGATGAGTTATGGGTAGCCAGGCTGAACTATCTGGGGTCCAGGAACTACAATGCTGATGAACTTATCTCTCTCCCCTTGGAAGAATTGAATGAATTGGCTAACATGGAAGTGCCAAAGGAGAGGAGGGAAGCTAAGGATGCAGAATTACTCCTCAAAATCAAAGAAGAAAGGAGAAGAAAAAGACTCTACAAAGATCCTACCCTTTCCCCAGTTCAGGTTAGCCCTGAGACAAAGGCTGTGACCACTGTAGGTAGAGAACAAGACATGCAAAACATGATTACCTACCTGAGTGCCACAGGCCTCTATCAGGTAGGAGACCTTCTTCCCTTGTCCTATGAGTACATTGAATTTGAATACCTCAAGAAGCTAGAGCAAGAAGTGCTGAAAGAGCAAAAAGCTGCTAAGAGGAAGATGAGGGAAGTAGCTGCAAAGTCAAGAACCACCGTCAGAGCAAATATGAAGAAGTCTGTCGATAGACAGAAGATGGTGAGCTTCTTGAATCTGTATGGATTCTCTAGAAGAAGACTTGGTCCAATGTCTCTATCCACCATGGACGAGCACATTAGAGTGATCAAGCAGAAGATCAAAAGGGTTGAGCTAGTTGACTTGCATTCTCCACCAAGTCAGACTGCACCTGAAGTTGAGATCAAGGTTGAAACCTAAGAGACAACACAACCTGGACCTAGTGCTGCATCACAGCTAGCTTCATCTTATGATCCACAGCAAGGTCCTGATCCCTCTCCTTCTAAACTTTTGAAGGAAAAGAACCCAACTGAGAAGGACAAACAAGAACCATCTGGTGCTACAAGCCATCCTTCTCAATTAAAATACAGAAAAAGGAAGAGGATAGCCATCAGAAGGTACAAAAGGAAGAAGAAGAAGTCCAAGGCATCCACCTCTGTACCTCAAGATGGGTCAAAATATCCTGAGGGTGATCAAGAAGAGGCTTCTCAGCCAACTCCCATTCAAGTAGAGGCTCTTGCTGCTAAGAGACCCATCATGTCTTTATGATTACCACCAATCCAAATAGATGGTATGTCACTAGAGATCAAGGGGCTCAAGACATGTACTTCTAGTAAAACATACTTGACCTCCCTCTGCATGATCCTTATGACATGAGGAGATACTTTAAGAGTTTAAGGAATCCTGACCAGCTGATGATGAAGGGAATGGTCTTGATTCTGATAAGGATTGTCAATAGATGAAGATCAAACTTTAAAGTTCTCTTTTAGTTTTGGTAGCATCAGCCTAGGAAGAGTTTGTAAGAATCACACTTAGAGGCTGATGCAACTAAAGAGCTCTCAGCATGCACATGTGAAGTACAAGAAAGTTACTTCGAAAGATTTGATATAACTCAATGAATTATACTAAATATCAAATCTTCTGAAGCCAAAAGACCAAATTTCTAAAGGCAAAGATGAAGTCTTCCAAAGCTTCAAAGACAGAGTCCTCCAAAGCCAAAGACTAATTTATTTTGAAGACAGAGAAGACATGCTTTTTCTGAATCATCTTTTGACAAAAGCTGAACAACTTTCCGCTGCCACTTCTGAATACTCACCAACTTTGTAAGGTTATATTAGAAGGCTGATGCAACCAAAGAAGCCAAAACAACCAAGGAGCTTCCTGCATGCATGCACTGATGTACAAGGTAGAAGTTAGTTCGGAAGTTTTACACTCATCACAGAAATTATTCCAAGTGTAAATGTGACATCCGGTAATTTTCCGTTACCAAACTCCGTTAGTTCCGTTAAGTCTTGCATACACGTGTCGTGCACACACACTAGTTGTCGTTGAACGTTGGTGACTTAACAATAATCAGTAATGTTAAATTGATGATAATTAAGTTAACAATGTGATTATTAAGTTATGCTTATGTGATTTAAATGTTAACTGTAATTTTATCGCGTAACGTGAAAACGTGCGTATTTATTTCGTGTGTTTTGTGATAAATGGGAATTATGCATGATTATTATTTGTGACTAATAATAATTGTGTAATTTTCTTACAACAACAGTTATCACACTAGCATAAAGGCAGCACCTTTTGAAGCTTTATATGGGAGAAAGTGTAGATCACCAGTTTGCTGGGCTGAAATTGGTGATAGTCAATTAACGGGTCCTGAGTTAGTACACGAAACAACTGAGAAGATTGTTCAGATAAAAAACCGCATGGCCGCAGCACGAGACAGACAGAAAAGCTATGCTGACAAACGACGAAAACCTTTGGAATTTCAGACAGGTGACAAGGTTTTATTAAAAGTCTCACCATGGAAAGGCGTAGTTCGGTTTGGTAAGCGAGGAAAGCTAAATCCGAGATACGTTGGACCATTTGAGATAGTGGAAAGAATAGGTCCAGTAGTTTATCGACTAGCCTTACCTGATTCATTGAGTGGAATCCATGATGTATTCCATGTTTCAAATCTAAAGAAATGTTTAACGGATGAAACGATGGTCGTACCACTGGAAGAAGTTCAAGTAGATGAACAATTACGTTTCATTGAGGAACCTGTCGAAGTGATGGATCGTGAGGTGAAAACGCTTAAGCAAAGCGAGATACCCATTGTCAAAGTTCGTTGGAACTCGAGACGTGGACCAGAATTCACGTGGGAACGTGAAGATCAAATGAAGCTTAAGTACCCTCAGCTATTCGAAAGGACGATGCCAGCCGGCGAAGGTATTGATTAAATTTCGGGACGAAATTTCTTTCAACATGGGGATGATGTGATAACTCATCCAAAACTCACACGATTTCGATTTCCTTGTGCCAATGCAGTAGACCAGTAATGGAACACTCACCATGTAACGCAATTTTCGGGACGAAAATTCTTTCAACATGGGGATAATGTGACATCCGGTAATTTTCCGTTACCAAACTCCGTTAGTTCCGTTAAGTCTTGCATACACGTGTCGTGCACACACACTAGTTGTCGTTGAACGTTGGTGACTTAACAATAATCAGTAATGTTAAATTGATGATAATTAAGTTAACAATGTGATTATTAAGTTATGCTTATGTGTTAAATGTTAACTGTAATTTTATCGCGTAACGTGAAAACGTGCGTATTTATTTCGTGTGTTTTGTGATAAATGGGAATTATGCATGATTATTATTTGTGACTAATAATAATTGTGTTTAGTAGTTAAAAACTATTCAAAAATTATTTAAAAGTTTAATTTTATAAAAATACAAACTATGAGGGTTAAAAGGGTAATTATCATTAATAAAATTAAATCAAAAACCAAAATCCCAAACCCTAACCTCCCCATAATCAGCCGCGACCTCCCTCTCCCTCTCCCTTTGCGATTTCGGCCAAGATCATCCAATTAAACATCGATTTGATTGAGTTCAAGCATTACAACAAGTTAGCAAGCATCAAATACAAGCCATTACACGATTAAAGGTTAGTTTTTGGTGTTCCTTTCGTGTATTTGAATATGGCCGAATGGTAGGTTCGATTTTGGTGATTTGGAGGTCGATTACATGTTGTTTGTTGATGTTGTGATGTTAGTTGGGTTAGGTTGATGCTAGTTAACATTGATTATGCAAGAAAGCCATGATTTTGATGGATTGTTCATTGGTTACTAAGAATAGTAACTTTATTTTGCATGAATTGATGATTGGATGATGTATGAATGTTATGGATGTGTTTGTGATGATGATTAGATGCTAAGTTGATGATATGAACAATTTAAAATCAAGAAGATGTCATATAGTTCATACATTGCTAAAAATAGTAACTTTTGGTGTTGAATGTTGATGACTCATGATGATTAGGTGTTGTTGATCATGTTTAGATGTTGTCATGGACTTGAGTTGGTATATAATTGATGAATTCATGAATGTAGTGTGAGTTTGATGAATTTGGGATGAACTTTCCCAAAAGGGAAACTTTAATTGTGCAAATCCTTGAATTGGATTATTTGAGCATGTTTGGGATATTAGGATCATGCTAGTGTGTTCATGGATGATTTCTAAGGTGATGAAATGTGTTGTTTAGGCTATAGGGATGTTGATTTGGTTTGTTATCTGTTTTGGCCTGTTGTGATTCGCATGACTTGTGTGATATCTAGTTGCATGATGATCTAGGTAGTACATGTGGTTAATGAAGTGATATATGTAATCAAGTTGTATGTGAACATGTATGATATGCTGTTGTGTTAGTATTAACGAGTTATCACCTATAATGTCACCAACGGGTCAAACGGGTCAACTGGGTCAAATGTGTCTTGTCTTTCTTAAACCTTGAGTTCCTTGGTTTGTAGAGCACTTAGGGTTTCATGTTGATTCTGTGTACACGTACTTATGTACTCTTGTATTCTAGGTAACCTTTGAAGGGTTGTCTTTGCACCTATCACCAGTTCTCTTTAGTTAATTCTTGCGCGTATCAGTTGAGTTCTTGCCCCACTCATTTTACCTAATCTCTTTTGGGGGAGATAGCATACTGTTGATCACAAATGCTTTTATTTATGAGTGTGTATAATATTGATATAGTGTTGTTTACCATGGAAAGTCCTCACACTTTCGGATTGTTAATATTGAATAGCGGGGAAATCTTGGGTAGTACTACTGGGTCTGACGAGCCCACCTGTGCGACTCGAGGTCAAACGGGTGCAATATTGTCCTAACACATATTCGTCACGACCTGGTAAGTCGTGACGGGAGGCAACAAACGTAACACAGTCAGCTTCGATCGCGAAATCACTATGATTAATATTTTTATGTTAATAGACTAGCTATCTATTGCAATACACTACTTATGCTCTGGAAACAGTTGATTGGTTTATATTTTAACGCAAACTCTTGAACTCACCAACCATGTGTTGACTTGTTTAGTATGCTATTCTCAGGTTAAGGTTGCCAGTTGCCTAGGAGCACGCACACCAGCATCATTGAGTTGTCTACATTTGTTTGTTTACAAAATTTGGGATTATTTTTATATTAAACATTTGTGTTTGGGGCGCGTATGTTTTGCGCATTCTCTTTACATACTACTTGTTTTGGGTTTTCTGTTTTAAAAACGCTTCCGCAGTATTTTAAACGTTAACTCTGGTTTTGTTTATTAATCATATAGAGTCGTTCTTGGTAACTAATGACTGAGATCCTGGTATGTCACGCGCCTCGCGGTAAAACCCCGCTCGCGGATTTTGAGGGTGTGACAGATTGGTATCAGAGCCATTGGTTATAGGGAACTAGGTTGCATACACACACTAGACTATAACCGCACAGTTGTTAGTTACTTATCGTTTACTCTCCTTACTGTATACTCATTGGCATACGCAACACGTACTTCGCAGCATGGCATCGTCGTCCAGAAATTTAGGCAAGAGACCTGCACGATCTGAGTCACCTCCTACTTCTCCCGTACCGGATAGGGGATTTAACTGGCCTCGACATCCTTATCCTCCTAGCGAGATAGACTGGGATCAGCCTTTCATACCTCCTGAGCTCGATCCTCCGCGTAACTGGGATTTCTACCCCACTTACATAAACCGTATGGCTTATAGAGAACGCGTACCACCAGTAGCACCTACACGACCTAGGACTAGGTCATCGACCGCCTCTACTTTGCCTACACTTCCTACCTTGAGCATCCCTCTGGAGCAGGCATTTGCAGCTTTGGTAGCCACACTGGACACAGAGCGACAGCGGATTAGAGGACTCACTGATGAGAACTCTGCATTACGATCTGAGATGCGTCAGCTGCGTTACCAGGTAGAGACGCTTCAGGAGCGACTTTCGATGGCCATTGGTGGACATCATACGCTGGCAGGCAACGTAGTAGCACTTAGTGAGCGCATGGACGCACAAGATCATCATAACATAGTGATCGATGATAGGTTTGCTGATTTAGAGGCACAGCTAGCAGCACTTTCCTGGTGGAATGCTCAGGTACAAATGCTGGGTCAAGCCATGGCCAATGAACTACCTTGGGATGAATTCAAAGAAATCATGACTGAAGAATACTGCCCCCGAAATGAAGTGCAGAAACTGGAAATTGAGTTCTGGCAACTCAAAATGCAAGGCTCAGAAATTGAAGCCTACACAACTCGAACTCATGAGTTAGCCACTTTATGCCCAGGGATGGTGAATGAAATGCACAAGAGGGTGGAGCATTATATACGGGGATTGGTGCCCGAAATTCAAAGTATGGTAACTGCTTCTAACCCCACTACCATACAACAAGCTATCCGAACAGCCCACAGGCTGACTGATCAGGCAGTTGAACAAGGACGGTTACCTAAACGGGGTGCGGTGGCAAGCGTACCCGACCAGAAACTCAAGTGGGATGGTTCAAGCAACAAGGGATCGTCATCCAGCAGCCAATCTCAACCTCAACAACAGCAACAAAGTCAGCAACAGCAACGGAAGTTCGATAACAACCGAAGCTTCAACCGAGCGACTCACTCAAATCAAGGACCCGGTGGGTATGGTGGAAGACTGCCGAAGTGCAACCGGTGTAACTACCACCATGTGGGTCGATGTGATAACTTCAAGTGCCAACGTTGTGGGAAGATTGGTCATGCGGCCAAAGACTGCCGGGGTGAACTGATGAAGAAGCCTCAACAATCACAAGAAACTCCGAAAGGTTGTTTTGAGTGCGGAAAAGAAGGCCATTACAAACGCAACTGTCCCCAGCTTAAGAGGAATGGTAATGGCAGCAACAATAATGGGAACAACAACAATAATAACAATGGCAACAACAATAACAACAACAATGGTAATGGCAACAACAATGGTGGAAACAACAATGGAGCCAAAGGAAGAGCCTTCGTCATTGGCTCAGGTGAGGCTCTAAACGACCCTACAACAGTAACTGGTAAATTTTCGGTTAATGGTTGTTTTGCTACCGTATTATTCGATACCGGAGCCGATAGAAGTTTCGTGTCCACTAGGTTCTGTAGTCTTTTAAGTGATATTCCCTCAGCCTTAGACTCTAAATACACCGTGGAGTTAGCTAACGGCACACAGATTCACGTAACGCATATTCTTAGGGACTGCAAGATAGAGCTTGCTGGTCATACATTCACCATAGATCTCATGCCTGTTACGTTAGGAAGCTTTGATGTGGTAGTAGGCATGGATTGGCTTTCCGATAAACAAGCAGAAGTCATATGCCGCGAGAAGATCATACGGATTCCCATTGGTGAAGAAGTCCTTACGGTCAGAGGTGATAGGAGTGGTGCGGTGATAGGCATCATCTCGTTTATGAAAGCACAGAAGTTGTTATGAAAGGGTCGACTGGCCATATTAGCACTCGTCACAGATAAACAGGTCGAGGAAAAGAAGATAGAGGATATCCCCGTAGTTCGTGAGTTTCCTGAGGTGTTTCCGGAAGACCTTCCTGGATTACCGCCTCATCGTCAAGTTGAATTCTAGATTGAGTTGACTCCAGGAGCCGCTCCAATTGCGAGAGCACCGTACCGGTTAGCTCCGAACGAACTACAGGAATTATCTGCCCAACTACAAGAGTTGTTGGATAAAGGGTTCATCCGACCGAGTTCGTCGCCCTGGGGAGCGCCAGTTCTATTTGTGAAGAAAAAGGATGGTACATTTCGAATGTGCATTGACTATAGGGAACTGAACAAGGTTACTATCAAGAATAGATATCCCTTACCTCGTATCGGTGATTTGTTTGATCAACTGCAAGGATCAAGCTATTACTCTAAGATTGATCTGAGGTCTGGGTATCATCAGCTGAGAGTTCGAGAAGAGGACATCTCGAAAACTGCCTTCCGTACACGATATGGTCACTATGAATTTTTGGTCATGCCATTTGGGTTGACGAATGCACCAGCAGTATTCATGGACCTCATGAATCGCGTGTGCAAACCCTATCTTGATCGGTTTGTTATCGTCTTTATTGATGACATACTGATATACTCAAGGACCGAGGAAGAACATGAGAAGCACTTATGTTTAATCTTAGAATTACTTGGAAAGGAACAACTGTACGCAAAGTTTTCTAAGTGTGATTTCTGGATACGTGAGGTACAATTCTTGGGTCATATTGTCAACGAGAAGGGAATACATGTTGATCCTGCTAAGATTGAAGCGATAAAGAATTGGTCTGTTCCTAAGACACCAAGTGAGATACGACAATTCCTTGGATTAGCGGGATATTATCGACGATTCATTGAAGGATTCTCTAAGATTGCACAACCTCTCACAGCCTTGACTCATAAGGGAACGACGTTCAAATGGGGTGAGAGTCAGGAATCTGCTTTTCAGTTGCTGAAACATACAGCCTAAACCATCCAGTTTCAAGAGCAAGCCTCACCCTAAGAAGCTTGCTGCATCATCTGTAAAGATGAAGATGGAGGTGGAAAGTGATCAAGTTCAGTCTTTCTCTCAAAGGAAGACTCTCGGAAGGAAGCAAATGGATTTTATCATGTGTGGTAGTACTTCTCATCTTGCTAAGGATTGTATTTACAATCCTAAAAGTACTATTCATATGATCAAAGAGAAAACTTCTGAGAAGAAGAAAGAAAAACTAGCTTCGGAAGGAAAATCTTTTCCCTTCAAAAGCTCCAAGGTGAAAAAGAAGACAAGTGAAAACTTGCCTTCGGAAGAAAAATTAGTCTCAAAAGAAAGGAATGCTTCCGAAGTACTGAAGCCTGTTGTAGTGAAAGCAAGATCTTCCAAAGGTCTAGTCTCCAAAACTTCCAAAGTTGTTAAAACTTCCGAGTTGTTGAAGGTCAAGTCTAATCTTTCAAAGATGGTGTGAAAGATGAAAGAAGACCAAGTGACTGAAAGTTCTTCATCAACAACAGCTAATGATCCTCAAAGCTTGAACATAGGATCACTTACTGTTACATTGTCTTCAAATCACTTTGATAAGCCCAAGACCAATGAGGCTTGGGTTTCCAAAATTGGGACAGATGAAGCCCGACATCTTCAAGACTATGAGGAAGCCAATTGTTGGCTTCTCAGGCGTAGAAACAGCCCTTGTCCCAAAAATGTTAGAGCTCATTGCTGAAGGTGACAACCTAGCAGCACCAGCTAGTGTTGAAACCACACCTTCTACTTCTCAACCACCAATACAGCCCAAAATAAACATCACCTACCAAAGGAAATCCAAACAAACCCCTGCACATGTTACTCAGTTTGTGCAGGCCCCTATATCATCACCTATATATGAGGAAGTGGACATTGGAGCTCCCACTTCTCATGAGGAGCAAACCACTCCCATCTCACCAATGATCAGTGCGGAGGTTCCTCATGCTCAGCCTGATGAGCTCATAACCCCCACAGCCTTAAGCCTTCACTCGTAGTCTTAAAACTCTAGTGAACAACCTTCAGGGGACAGTTACCATCCCCAACCTCTTGATCTAACCCAACCAATCCTAAACCTTGAATTCTATGATGATGAAGACATGGGCTTCAGTGAGTATCATGAGTCTCTCTTCTCCACCCCTACTCAAGAAGAGATGAGTACTCCTATTTCTCCCATGTCTAGCCCACATCATCCACCTACTACTGAGCTGGATCTTCCTGAGTCTGCTCAGGAGGTCCATATGGAAGAGGCTCTTACTTTAGCTAGTGACTACATCATTAAGACCTCAACCATGGCAACCCAACCCATTGACACTTCACTTGAAGTTGTCATGGTTCAGGGGAAATCCAGCAGCCAAGAACAAAGTGCTGGTGATGAGAAAGATGACCTTGGTCCTATTCTCTCACCCCCCCATGATTCTTTTGATGAAGATGAGGGGAGTCTGAAACTAAAGGTGCAAAAACTGACAAAAACATGCACCTATTTAGTCTCAAAGATAAGTCACCTGGAATCTCAGTGTGACTGTCTTACAAAGGAGGGTCAATGACCAGCAACTTGAGATCACCGATCTCAAGGGCAAGTTAGCTGAGAGACCACTCAAGAGAAATCAACCAGATCCACAAGAACCTGTGGATGTGACAGACCTAACCCCAAGCTAACCTATGCAAGAAGGTGATGCTCCAAAAAAGGGGAGAAAGTCCAACAATCACAGAACCTAGGTGTTCTTCACAAAGTATGGACTTTAAGGATTCACCACCCTCACTTGCAATGGTCCATAATAAGCAACCACCTCAAGTCTATATGGATGTGGACTCACTCATACAAAGTTTGTTTGAGGAGGGTATTCCCAAAGCTATGCCTACCCCATCTCCTCACTCTGAGAATCCAATCATGGGATGGAGGTATGACACTAATAGAAGAGCTCTAGTCACCTCTAGATCTCACCTCTAGATCTCAAGATCAATAGGAAATTTCAACTTTTTCAACCTGAGCTTCTATGAGAGCATCCATCTGATTGATCTTCCACTTGTCAACCAAGTCAAAACAGATAAGCTGCAAGATTAGCAGATATGATTCAAGAAAGAGTGTTTGAAGAATATAAGCTGAGGTCAAGACTATATAGACAGAGGCTAGTAGGTAAGACTTTTGGTTAACTAGATATTGAGGTGGACCCTAAGATTAGCTTCAAAGGTAAAGCCTTGACTGAAGGCCCGAAAGTTGAACTTGTGAACCTTGAGACATGAACTTCTTCAGCACCCATTACCCTCAGTGAGGCACCGGCTGGTGAAGGTGCTTCACAACCTCTCTCTGGTGAGAGCTTGACTACTGAATCAAGCAATAAAGACCAAAGCTCTCTCCACCCTGAGTCACCAAGGCCTGTGAGTGACAAAAGGAAAAGGAAATTGACTTCTGAGGAGATTGAGGAGGAGGAAAGAGAGAGGAAGAGGAAGCTAAGGGGAGAAAGTTCAAGAGGGTCTCCAGGCTTCATGGAAGCTACCATCAGGGCTACCCCCAGGCCAAATACTTAGGATGATGAGTTGAGGGCAGCCAGGATAAACTACTTGGGGACCAGGAACTACAATATGGATGAACTACTCTTTCTCCCCTTAGATGAACTAAATGAACTGGCTGACAAGTAATTGTCCAAGGAGAGGAAGGAGGTAGAGGATACAGCATTGCTCCTCAAGAACGAGGAAGAAATGAGACAAAAAAGCTCTACAAGCAGGCTCCTACCCTCTCCCCAGTTTAAGAAATTCCTGAGACAGAGGCTGTGGTAACTGCACAACTTAGGTAGATAAGGAAGCTGATAGACTGAACATGATCAACTACCTGAGTGCCATAGGACTCTATCAGGCATCTGCACTTCTTCCCTTATCATATGAGTATGTTGAATTTGAGTATCTCAAGCAGCTAGAGCAACAAGTCATCAAGGAACAAAAGACTGCTAAGAGAAAACTAAAGGAAGAAGCTGTAAAGTCAAGAGCCATCATCTAAAAGAGCCAAAAGAAATCTGCTGACAGACAAAAGATGATGAGCTTCTTAAAGCTGTATGGATTCTCCGGAAGGAGGCTTGGTCCAATGTCTCTATCCACTATGGATGAGCATATCAGGGTGATCAAATAGAAGATTAAGAAGGGAGAACTTATTGACTTGCAATCTAAACCAAGTCCAGCTCAACCTGAAGTGGAGGTCAAGGTTGAACCCCCTGAGACAACACAACCTGGACCTAGAGCTGCATCTCAGCCAAGTTCATCTTCTAATCCACAGCAGGGTCCTTTTCACTCTCCTTCTAAACCTGTGAGAGAAGAGAACCCAACTGAGAGAGACATAGTAAAACAACCAGAAGACCAGTCATCTCAGTTAAAGACTTTAAAGAGGAGAAAAAGGATGGCCATGAAGAGTGTTTCTAAGAAAAAGACCAAGGCATCCACCTCTATACCTCAGGATGAGTCAGAGCATCCTGAGGTAGTGCAAGAAGAGGCTGCTCAACCAACTCCAACTCAAGTAGAGTCTCTTGCAACTGGAAGACCCATCTTGTCCTGGACTTTTGCTGCTAATCCGGACAGGTGGTATGTCATCAGAGATCAAGGAGGTCAAGATGTCTATTTCTAGCAAGACATGCTTAATCTTCCTCTACTTGATCTCCATGACATGGGAAGATATTATGAGAGTCTGAGGGATCCTGACTAGATGATAAAGAAAGGTATGGTCTTGATCCTAATGAGGACTGTCAACATGTGAATAACTTCTTTGTTTTGGTAGCATCAGCCTAGGGGGAGTTTGTAAGGTTATATTAGAAGGCTGATGCAACCAAAGAAGCCAAAACAACCACGGAGCTTCCTGCATGCATGCACTGATGTACAAGGTAGAAGTTACTTTGGAAGTTTTACACTCATCATAGAAATTTTTCCAAGTGTAAAATCTTCTAAAGCCAAAGACCAAATCTTTCAAAGCCAAAGATGAAGTCTTCTAAAGCTTCAAAGACAAAGTCTTCCGAAGCCAATGAAGTGAAGACTGATTTCTTCTGAAGACAAAGAGGACATGCTTTCTCTGATCTATTTTTCCATAAAGCTGACTTACTTTCTGCTGCAACTCTGAAGACTCACCAACTTATACAAGTTAGTGAAAAGGTCCATGCTTTAGTAAACTATAGATTATGGTCTTGCGTATGTAACTTCCTACTTTATACCTTTTATCCATTTTATAATATATTAGTATGTGAGCAATGGCATGTCATAGTCACTAGTCAAAAGGCAATCTGCCTTTTGACTTTACATTGATTTTGTTATCTAGATTAATGTTTCCAGCTGGCCTTCAAAGTATGGCCGCTGTAGGATGTAGTATAAAGTATCTCAGGTCCTTGTATTTCTTTTTATGCTTTATAACACTTGTAAAAGAACTTGAGAGCAATATAAAGCATTTTTGAAAACCATATTAGTCTGTTCTTGTTCTTAGCTTTGTCTTATTTACTTGTGTTCTTAGTATCATTCACATAAACCCCATTCCCCATTTGATATGTTAAGTGTTCTAAGACTCTCCTCATTATGAGACAGATTGTATTGACCATCCCTTAATCGGTCCTACAAACTTATATGAGTTGGTGAAAAGTCCTTACTTTTATCAAACTGTAGATTAAGGTCTTTTGTGTGTAGCTTTCTACTCTTGCACTTTTATCCTTTTTGTAATATATTAGGATGTGAGCTATGACATGTCATAATCACTAGTCGAAAGGCAATTTGCCTTTTGACTTTACATTGATCTTGTTGTCTAGATTAGTGTTTCCAGCTAGCCTTTAAAGTATGGCTGGCTATAGGATGTGGTATAAAGTATCTCAAGTACTTGTATCCTTAGATAAGCTTTGTAACACTTTGTAAGAACTTGAGACTAACATACAACATTCTTGAAAACCATACAAACTTGTTCTTGTTCTTTACTTGTGTTCTTTGTTTCATCATAAGACTGGTTCCCTATTTGATCTGTTAAGTGTTCTAACACTCTCCAAACATTATGAAACTATTGCATTTACCTCACTTCAACAGTCCTGCAAACTTGTCTCTTAGCGGCTTAGGATTTTAATTTTATTCTTAGTTTAAAATTCTTTATTAGGTTGATTGATTAAGTATGCGTAAATATAAGTATAAATTTACATATAGAGGGTCAAATCAACTAAAGTGCTATGTATAAACTATATATACATATATATATGTATGTATATAAATTTGAGCCGAACCGAGCTGAGCGGACCTTCGCTCGTGCTTGGCTTGTTTACAAACCGATCCATGCCGATCAGCTCGTTTACAACCGAGCAAAAATTCGAACGAGCATCTTTCCGGCAAATTCCGAATGAACATTGAGCGAGCGGCGAGCGATTTGAAAAGCCCTAGGAGGGGGTGGGATTTGAACCTAGGTTTATGGATGAAGTCTGTGTGCCTTTCCGGTAGGTTGGAGCCCCTTTTGTTGTTTATTCTCATCACTTTAATTTGTAAATACAATTAAAATTACATGGAAAGAAAAATGAGCCAATTACCACATGTCACGTGACACCATCACCCAAAACATCAAAATAGGATTAAAAATTGTTTACCTTTTCCTTAATTGCATATAGATATAATGGTGGATGTTATATATCAGTAACATATATATTTATTCAAATATTAATCATAACCATACCTAAACTTTGCTTGTCATTAATCAAACTCTCGTACACAATTTAACTAAAATTCTACTTGGCATCAAGAAATAGATACAAGGAAATCCACGACAAAATAAAGATCCAAATGCATATATAATCTTAAGAGATGCAACCAACAACACTCAAAAGAAGAAAACAAAGAATTAAGATTGTGTTATAAATATTTTATTACTGTGATTATCAATACTATTTTGTAACTTCCAAAGTTATTATGTTTGTATTAATATTATAGCTTTATAAAAAGTGGCTTTTGTATTTGACATTTGACTTTAAGACGAAAGAGTTCTTCTACTCTTCATATCATTTTCTGTATATGTTCATATTGTGCCTATGTTTATATACTTCATACATTAAATGCTAATAGGTCGTTATTTTACAACACGTTATCAACATAAGTTGCTTTTCCAAGTTTGATGATCATATTATCATTATCATTATCATACGGTAAAAAAATTATTTCTTTTTGTCTTGATCCATTTAGACAAAATTCCATATTGTAATTTATATAATTTTGGATTTTAGATTTATTATTATTGCTATTCTTTGATTCTCTCATATAAGATCCAATTGTAATTCATACTATTTTGGATTAACTTGAGAATTATAGTTATTATTTTAGTATATTATTAATAATACATTATTAAACAAAGAAATATTTATATTTGTTAAAATCATGTGATCATTAAAAATAGTATGTTATACTTTTTATATAAACATATTCTATGATTGGTTTCTAGTTCATATGATTTAACTAATTATATGTATTGTTTATAATAGAGTGTTATAATTTTTGTATAAACATATTCTATGATCATTGAATATTAATAACTTTTGTTGAATACAAAACATATTAAAAATGATGACTAGTGGCTTTTTGCAAGAATATCATAAATGTAATTTTATTAAGGAGATTATAACAATACATATAACTTGGGGTTAGTTTAAAATTGTCTTCAACATGTTAAATGATGGTTGAATGTGTGATTTAGTAGAATATAACTTGTATGCATGATGGTATTTTTAAATGTTGAAAATCACATGATTTTAACTTTAAGGTATATGCATTTTATAACATATTGAATAAAAAAATACAAGATTAATTTGTTTTTCTTATCAATATCATGAATGATAACAAATATGTTTTGCTTATAGTAGATGATCCATCAATTTATTGGAATAATTTAGCGTAAAGAAATGACACCTCATGTGTCGTACTCCCTAAAGGTTATTATAAAGTTACAAGAAGTTGAAAGATTTTGGAAAGATAAAATGATCATAACTCCATCATAATCATTTCTTCATTGATATTATGTGATAAGAATATTATTAATGAGTAAAAGTTAAATAATAGAATTTCAATATAAAATCTAGAAGTGGTAATATTATTGAAAGTTTTAAAACCACCAAGAAAGTTGTGTGTTTTAATCCATTTTCTGGCGCGAATGTGATTTATATAATGATCTCATGATCAAGTAAATTGAAGAAATTGTAATGATAATCATGTTAATAAGATCAACCATATTAATAATGAAATTAACCCAAGAAGTGGCATACCAAGGAAGTGATTCGATTAATAAAATATGAAAATGTGTTTGAAATAATATTATACTATTGTCGTGAGTGTTATACTGTGTATTAAACAAACACGGGTAAAATATATATGATCATAAACTAGATGTTTGTGAGCATGAATATTTTATTAGCATGATCGGTTAGACCATCCCGAGTCAACAATAATGTGAAATGTATTAAGGAATCGAGGATTCTTCAAACTAATAAATTATACATGTAATGTTTGCTCTTAAGAAAGGTTAGTTATTTACTAACTAGAGTAGGGTGTGAATCCCTAAATATTATGGAATTGATAAAAGATATATATAATAAATAGTATGCCATTTAGTGTTTTATATCGATGCATCGTCTAAATGGTTATCAAATTCGCAACTTGATGTTTGCGTGATATGTGACTTAACTAATAAGATAGCAAATATATTATTAAAAAATAACATATTTATTTTAACAATACATCAAGATTAATCTCAAGTTACTAATGATTCTTGGAATAAGTGGTGAATATCATATGTTTATACACAAATTGCTTTTGTTGAGACGAATACTAAACGTCCAATTGATTGCAAATCCAATAATAATATTTATTTATTAAACGAATAGTTCATGTATGTGTTTGAGACCATGTTATATATTTATTTTAATTGTAATTCACATCAAGCTTACAAGTTATTTTATTTTCTCCCTATTATGAATGGTTTTTGGTCAGTAACTAAGCATTTCCCATCTAAATTTTCTTTTACCATACGATATAGGTTGTAATTGCTCCACCACAATGCACAAAGATGGGACCTCACATGAGTTTGTGATACATGTTGAGATTAAATAACTATCTATATTTAAGTTATTAGATCCATTAACGAGAGATTTACTTACGACTAAATTTATTGAGTTTTCATAAATCAGTATTCCCAATATTAGGGGGAGATTTAAAGCAGTTGAAAAATATAATAAAGTTGAAATGAATTATCAACGTCTTATCTTGATACTTATACTAAACAGTGTGAACAAGAAGTTTAAAGGATAATTCACTTGAAAGATTTATTAATTGATTACCAGACATATTCATTGACCTTAAAAGGGTGACTAAGTCATGTTTATCAACTGCTAATGCTCAAATTAATATTAAAGTCATAGAAGGACAACCATGTATTGGTAATAAGTTTAAGGCATGTTGAAATTATGGTAAACTAGTCGATTTGAAGAATAAAAGTCCTCAAAAATTGGAGCAAGATACAAAGATGGTCAAGTTGAGGTAAAAGTAAAATAGTCCATGAAAAGAAATTAGACATGATGTTTTCCGAAAAACATCAAGTACTTGTAAATAAAAATATCTCAATAAATTATATCATGTCTAAAATGTATGGAATTGAAATAAAATCGACGTCGATGATAATTTTGTATATAATAGCGCTTGAAATTATGAAAATGAAAATGATCAAGAAATAAAATATGTCTATGAATAAAAATAATTGACCAAAATGGAATGACGCAAATTGGCAGAGTTAAAATTCTCTAATGAAATAGAACATTATTGGATTTGTTGTTCATATACATGAAGTTAAAAAATATGTTGGATATAAGCTAGGTCTTTATGAGAAAACGTTATGTGAAATAATGCAAGAAATAAAGCAAAATATGTGGCATAAGGGTAAAGGCCTATAATTGATTATGTGGAGATTTATTCTCAAGTGATGGATGCAATGTTATTGCAACATCTTATTTGTTTAATAATAGTAAGAGATAATTTATATGCGTCTTGTGAATGTTGTAACTCACATGATAATAAGATTTACATGAAATCCATGAAGGAAATAAAATTAAAAATCATATAAAGCAATTTCTCGAGAACAGTATGATTAGTAATACAAATACAGATTTGAATATGTTATTATGATTGTTGAGTTGTGTATACTTGAAACTCCTCATGAGTTGCTTAAAATAGTTGAATCCTTAAAATATGATTCATGAAAAAGTTTGATAAAACTAAAATTTTGCATTGAGTTACAAGTTAAACATTTTTAAGATGTAATCCTTGTACACCACAAACAATTATATTTTATGATTATCATATATTGATAAACAAGGAAATTGTATAATATGAATACTAGAAATGAAACAAATAGTGATGAAATCTTTACATATGATGTAGAATTTGACTTGTGAGATGAAAAAAATCATATGTCAAAACTTCTAAAAGTTAAACGTACATACCTCGTCAAGATGGAAAGACTTCTATGGCGGTTTGTGAATGGTTGAAGTAATAAAGTTGAGAAAGATGGATGCAATTGCTTCATGTGTCTTTATTAAGACATCAATATTATGTTTACAAATATTATAATATATATTAATACATTTGATCTCATGAAGAGATTCAATGTTCAAATTATTAAGAACAAATTTAAAATGAAAGATGATATTACATCTATGTATTAGTCGGCATATGGGGTATTTTTGTGCATAACTCAATATATATAAAAGAGATGTTAAAACATTTAATATATTTTGGTTATCGATATGTTTCGATTAAAATAATTAGTTATGGCGAATATGTATAATTGATTCAACGAATATCTCTGATCAACTCTTATAAAAGGTACAAGATTATATATTTTGTTAACAATTAGTACATTATGTTATGGGTTAGTTTGTTTCTAGAAAGTATATATAAAAATCAGGTAGAACTAGTATTTGAATACCATTAAGATACAGAATATATGAGATTATACTTTACTAACCCATCGAAACAAGTTTGGTTAGTCTTTTATGCAGGAAACGTAAAAGAACAAGATCGTGGATCTTGTGATATAATTATGAGATAATTCAATTCAAGTCTTGCATGAACATAATTCGTCATTTCTCTTCATAAGGAATTGTCATTGAAATATTAAGCGACGAAGTGTTAACTACAAAAGTCTTACAAGAATTTTCGTTCAAGTTCAAAACTAATCAATTAAGGTTATATAAATAAGAGGGAGTAATACGTGTTACACTCTTTTTTTCTTAGCAATAGTTTTATCCCACTTGGTTTTCCTAACAATGTTTTTAACAAGGCAGCATATTTAAGCGTATTGATAACGAAGGGGGAGTGTTATAAATATTTTAAATGTGGTTATCAATACCACTTTGTAACTTCCAAAGTCATTAGGTTTGTATTAATATTATAGCCCTATAAATAGTGGCTTTTGTATTTGACATTTGATATCAAAGATGAAAGAGTTCTTCTACTCTTCATATCGATCATATTGTCCCTATGTTTATATACTTCAAATATTAGTTAGTAATAGGTCGTTGTTTTACAACAGATAGACTTTTTGTTTAATAAAAAAATGTAAATATCTAGATAAGTGCAACATGGCCATATAACTATTATTATTCATAAACATACACCTCTCGTAACGATTCACACAACACTAAGTTATATATACGTATACACGTATATGAATCAGTGATGCCAATAAAGGTTATTCATGTCACTAGAAAGCATCAAATTAATCTAGACCTTCCTTTTGTCTATATCATTTAATTACTAAACTAGCGCTATACTTATCAATGATACGATGAGCTTTCATATTCTTTTTAAATATGGATTAATATATAAGTGGTTTAAAACTTGAAAAATATCTACTAGCTCCCAAATATGATTCTTGAGAAGATAGAATTAATTTCATTCTTCGCGGACTCTTTCCATTAAGGTGCTTCTGACAAGGTAATCACCTCCCTAGAGGTATTGAGCTCACCCTCAACCATGTAAGTCATGAAGTCCGGATTAAAATATTTCTCAATCCATGGTTGTATGTTTTGTATTGGCTGAAGCTCTTTGGCCTATGATTGTTTAGTCTCTCATCATGAACAATATCATTAGCCTGTTTTGGTGAACTCACTTGTTTTTGTCTTAAACAAGGGAACATGTTTGCAAAGAATGAAGCATTTCTTGATTCCATTATAGTATTCTTTTTTATATCGGGTATCTTCGACTCATGAACCATAAACCAATAAGCAGTACCATTGTGTTCATACCCAATAAATATGTAATCAATAGTTTTGGGTGCTATCCTTTGAACCTTAGGTTTTGGTACTAATACATTTGCTAGGCATCCCCATACTTTCGAATATTTATGTGTTGGTTTTTCATTCCATTCGAAGCTCATAGGAGGTTTCATCCCTATTCATACAGGGTATTATTTTTTAAAGATAATTAAGCAATAGCACGACCTCCCCTACATGTCCCAAGTCAACTGAAACTAATCAACATGAAATTTATAATTTTTTTGTGTAGAATAATGTGAGGTACACTCATGGATAATTCCATTTTATGTACCCATATCCGTAAATGTTGAAACATATTCACACCCTCTTTCGCTACTAACAACTTTGATTTATTGTGGATTTTGATTTGAACTGTAAATAGTACCTTAGACATGTGTAGACACGTTAAGTACTAATACTGTGCATTAGAGAGAGAGAGTAGAGAGAGAAAGTGAAAGAATCAAAGGTTGGAAGCTTTGTTGGTTGGAGGATTGAAGATCTGGTGGTTTGTGCTTTAAAACAATAATGAAAGAGCAAGAAATCCAGGTAAGAATCATCATCCAAACATCTTTTTAGATCAGATCCGGATTCTAGGGTTTTGGGTTTTGAAAAGGTGCAAAGAATCACGTAAATGTCATATTTTTACGTATGAAATCATGTAAAAAGCTTAGATTTAGTTTCATGGATGAAAAACTAAGGGTTTGGACTAAAAAGTTGAGATTTTGGGTTAAAAATGAGCGGTTCGTCATTTTTATACGTCCAGCAAAACTATCAGTTCTTCCTGCTAAACTGAGAGTTCATCATGCGAAACAGAGAGTTGATCCTGCGAAACTAAGGCAATCTCCTTCCTACGAAACTTTAATTTCGCAGGTAGTTTCACAAGTGTATAGGTAAGTCGGTAGATTTAGCGAATGTAGGAAATTCCAATAAAAGTTGGGCGATTTTGGCAGTGAAACTGGCAGCGAAACTGCCATGCGAATTGGCAGCGAAACTATGTTCGAAACTGCTGCTGAAACTGTTTAGAAAATGACATTTTTGTGTGTTAACTTATATGCAGACCGTGTAACGTGATCATAACTTAAGTAACTTAGACGTGAAGTTACTTACTGACCAGATGAGATCTAGATCCCCCTTATTTACACGTTTTCAATGTTTTAGGGTGATATGCATACTAAATATACCATTTTTATGGCAAAGATTTCAAGAGGCAGCCCGGCCCCAGCCAGGGGCATTGCCCCTTGGACCCTACTAGGGGCTGCTGCCCCTAGAATCCTACTATCAGGGGCTACCGCCCCCGAACCCCCGTTGTTTCACGAAGGGTCGGTTATACTGTTTGTATTCTTTTGTTGAAGAATGTGAATATATGAACTATGAGTTGATTCTTAGCATGTATAAGTATATGTATAACTAAAGATGGAAGTAAAACCTAAAAAAATATTATTGAGCTCATAACAATGTACCATTGCTAAAGTAAAGTCTTGCAAGCAAATGATAAAAGAGAGTTGCATTTGTTGTGCTCTCATGGATAAAGTAAAGTCTTGTGTTCATCACAAGCATGGATAAAGTAAAGTCTTACGTTCATCACAAGCATAGATAAAGTAAAGTCTTGTGTTCATTACAAGCGGGGGTCTAGCCCTTGGGTAGATCCCGAGACATAGTAACTGGGAATTGACGGATAAAGACGAGTAATAGAAAATGAGTAAGCGAAAGCCTTAATGATAAAGTATTGATAAAATGACGGTCTGTGTATAGTAAATATAATTATTCATGTGATGACTATTTTTTGTAGAATAATAAAGTGAACATACCTCGCTAAATGACTAACTGATAAAACAAACCTAGAACTCACTCAGCGAAGCTGACGTTTGTATGCATATCAGTTGGACTTAGCATGGCAATTACGTGCCTTGGACTTGATTATGGATGGACAAAACGTAAAAATAGAAAACTTATGTTAAAAACGCAATAAAACCGAACATCAATAGACTTTGTCTAAAGTCTACTAAATAAACTTAATTTGGCCAAAATATAATTAATATCTTATATAATAGCTCGTTGGAATCATAAAAACACAAGGAATTAAAATCTAGAAAATCGGATGACACGCGGAACGAGAAATAACGGGATTGGACAGGACGGCCCAAGGGCCCGGGGGCCCTTGCCCCTAGCCCTATTATGGTTGAGAAAGCAAAAAAGGGAATTCCCTTTGTTTTTGTTTTTCAGTTGTCACTTCTCTTCCTCTCCAAGTTTTCTCTTTAGAAAACTCTAGTAACCATTCATCCATTTTCATCATTATCGATCATCATCTCCCTTCAATCCATCGATTTTGATCAAGAGAAAGCAAATAAGTTTGGTTTTTTTTGAAGACTAGGACATCTACATTCTTCTTTAAATTTTTCACGTTCTGATTTGGTGATTTGAGGGTTACTAGGTCTTGTTCTTGACTTCTTTCATCATCTATTCTTTAAATCATCATCTAATAGTGATGTATTTACCATTTATTGAGATTGATCATGAAGAGTTTCTCTACATGGTGTTCGGATTGTCACTAATCGGTAAACCCTAGTTTATTGATTTCTATTCGTATTTGTATTCGTATTGGTTGTAATCCATAGTACGCTGGTCCTTATGGATAATATGGGGAAAGTTTTTTCATTAAAATACAAAATGATTAATAATCATAGTATGCTGGTCCTTATGGATAATATGGGGACAAAATTTCATTAAAATACTAAATCATTGATAATCAATTGAGAAAAAGCAAATAGATGCGAAAAGTTTGGACTTGGGATGTTAATCGACAAAAAATGTGAACCATCGTTATTAAAACTTGATTTAGAAAGATGGAACTAAAATCAATTATTAATGATTGTTCTAAATTAAAAAGTATCTCTAATAAAACACAAGATAAATGTTTGCTTAGGTCTAGGGTCAATAAAGGTCAAAATTGTGGTTTTAGGATGCAAAGGACAAGGATTGAATATTGGATAACTTGTTGTTAGAAAAATGGAATGCTTTGTACCATAACTTGGTCATATGAAGTCCATTTAAGTCAAGTTCAGAGAGTCCTCAATCTAAAACACGTGATCTCGCGTCAAACCGACATTGTTTGGCCCTCCAAACACAATAAACAAAATTGAATGTCAAAGCTGATAAATTAGGACAGAAGTTGGTTTGTGTTTGTAAGGTCACATCTCCCTTATAATGCATCCAATTGATGTGATTCTTTTTCTGGAATGTATTTTAAGGTCTTAGTTTCAAACAATGCCTAATATACAATGCTTCTTTATCGTTACAACCTTCAAGCAGTGTACGCAAGATCGATGCGCAATTAGCTTCACCAGCTGAAATATTTTTATAAAACTTAAACTTTAAGGATTAAGACTAAGTAGCCGAAAAAAGTCAATGATTGGGTTCAAAGACGGATTCCAAGGCGTTTAATGATAAGGTCATGTAAGGTCAATTAATCATTAAACTTGGGCTAATGCACATTCAATTCGGAATGGAATAACAAAAATATACGTGAAGAATTTGAAAACTAAAATAAAACTGGATTGGAAACTTAAGGTAGAACATTGGACTTAGAATAATAAATGAACAACATTTTCAATAAAATAAGAACTTGGATGAGCATTAAGGACTGGACTATAACGATTACACCTAATTAAGTCTTCTTGACCTTTAATAATCATATTTTTTTTATCTATAGTTACTTGCTAATTCTTGTTGTGCACTTTGGACTATGCAAACATCAAGGTAAGTTTCACAGCCTTTTTTAATATATTTTACTTCGGGAAAATGCGTTCTTAATGGTTTTGAACTATGCCGTGCTTTTTAAGCTATGGATATTTATTGAACTATCATATATGGCTTGAGTCATAAGATCGAGTCTAGATTTCCGTCATGTGTATATGTACTTATTTTGGACTAGGATTGAACTATCATACAAATGTATTGCTAGCTAAGACTGATGTCACCTTAACACGCCCTTGGGTGAATATAATCCGGTTGTTTAGACTTATACACCTGTGAACTTACCAACATAGATTGACTTTTTAAAACATGTCTTTCAGGCAACAAAACTTGATGTGCTTGGAATAGATGATCGATAGCGGGACTGCTCTTTCAAGAGCATATAGATAAATGATTAGTTTTGGATTATATTTGGTTTTGTTTGAATTGTACGTTGTTGGATTGCATTTGTACTTGTTCTTGTTTTTTCCGGTTTAGAAATTTGGACTATTTGTCCGTGTTTGGAATGACGTTATGGCATTGATTGTTATTGACACTTGTTTTTTTGTGTCGGGCGACACCATGATCAATTAACGGGTAATTCTCTAATAGATTCTCTTCGATCCCCAATGTGTTATAAGGATCTCGTCCATAGCATCCTTGTCTTTTCGCTACTAGCGATGGTGGATATATATATATTGGTTATAGAGAATGCATAGAAATAAGAAGTCTTATTTTTTTGAGAAAATAACCATTTTGTTAATAGCATGATGTGCGTTGTACTCATTGCATCAAGTGCTTCCATTATGATTTTTAAGGTATTACTAATACGGAAAATCGAATTATTTAATATGTGGCATAACAATTTACTTTGGCTATATAATCAACAAACAAGATTAAGAAAATTTAATTATCGGGTACGATTCAAAACGTAATAAAATTAGAGCATTCATACTAGAATTTTTATTTTTATGTGAGTGTGTTGTCTATATTATGGAGAATGATAGTGAGCGGCTACGAGTGTATGAGAGATAAAATATTACTGTTAATCCTCATATTTGACAAAAAATGATATAACCCCTAAAA
This sequence comes from Flaveria sonorensis, assembly GCA_025506505.1. Lineage (NCBI taxonomy): Eukaryota > Viridiplantae > Streptophyta > Magnoliopsida > Asterales > Asteraceae > Flaveria > Flaveria sonorensis. Next base: position 14,106,458 of record CM046426.1, read on the forward strand.
TTTTTTTAAATATTTTTAAAAGTGGTTGTGAGTGAAGGAGATATGAAAATTAATGATAAAAATATGAAAAAATATTATTTAATTGAAAAAAAAAAAAAACAAAATAGTGTTTTTAGTGTAAATATGATAATAAAAATGAAAAAGCTAATATGAATGCTCTGATATTGGTTGGTTACATACTTACATATTGGAAATGCATTACGCTAGATGTTAAGTTTCAAAGTTTCTTATTTCTTCGGTTCTTGATCCACAATTGTATTCGTAGTAGACGATTTGGTTCGTTTTCTCAATGACGTAATTTATCTATTTCAAAATGTAAACATATGACAGGTATAGATTGCATTTGATTAATATGTATGTGGTGCAATGACCGTCTATCTAATTGTTATCTTGTACATCCATAGATGTATGCACTTGTTTGAATAGATGTTTAATCATGATGGCTTATATCGCTACTTAATAAACAAATATGAGTAGATGTTTAATCATGATGGCTTATATCGCTACTTAATAAACAAGTAATATTAAAAACAAAATAAAAAAACTGGTACGTTTCAACACGTTACAAATTACATTGATTGATAATGGTTCAAAAGTTACGTAGATAAGTATCAAACTTTGTAGTTTCCTTGGTTCTTGTTCGAATACATTATTCATATTATATGACTGAGTTTCTTTTGCTTGATGACGTATTCCATCTTTTCAAGAAAATCAATCAATAACAAGTATCCGTTGCATTTAATTCGATGTTTCAACTGTCTTTCTTTTTGTTATCATCTACATTTGTATACGTATGCGATTGTGCGAGTAAATGTTCAAACGTGACGGCTTATATGGCGATCTCGTCAACATATAATATATTAAAAAACAAAAATAAAGGTGTTTCAACGCGTTATAAATAACGCGAATTAAAAGTTCATTACATCAAAAGGTGTGGTCAAAAGTTTGTTATTTAATTGATTCTTGTTCGACTATAGTATTTATAGTATAGGATTGGGCTCCGTTTATAACGACGTATTCTATCTTTTTCAAGAAAATAAACCCATCATATATAGAGATACATTGCATTTAATTAATATATATATCGTGTATCTTCACTTAATGATATCGCTACCTAGTCAACAGATAATATATACAAAATATTACATTATTTTTATTTGACTGTTATTTTGTGATTAGCAAAAGTACATATTGAATCAAGAAAACAAGCACCGTACAATTAAAAAACGAAGATTTCATAAACGCACTCAAATAATTAGTAATAATACTTACCGTTACATATGCATTGGTTAAAATGAAAGACTTAAGTTGTATGCTAGCTAATAAATCTTTTATAAGCAAAAAGGGTATTTATAAAATGTAAACAAGATTTCAAAGATATAGATTCTAAATAATGATAATGTCCATTCAATATATGTTATAGGTTAGTAGTACTTGTATTACACGAGTTGAATAAATAAAATATTAAAAAATAAGTATTAAAAATTTATGAATTATAAAACCATGTTTGAAGATAAAATATGATTATAATTACGTATAAATAGATACTTTAAGTAAATAAACAAAAATGTATTTTTCTTAAACTTTTGTACTTATAAAAAATTGTGGTTTTTAAATATTTTGTTATAAGAAAAATGATTTAGAAAAAAAGTTCGTTGGGTTACGTATTTTATTAAACATTTGTTTTTAAAAAGTGTACTTTTAATAAAAAAAAATAGGTTTATAATTTATTAAATTATATATTTTTTAATTTGAAAATGATATGAGTAATATTATTAGTATTCAATATTATTATTAATAATAAAGAGAAATGAGAAAGTTAGTATTATTGGGAACGGTCTGCCCAAGACACATATTGAATTGATGTGGCTAGTACGTTATAATCCAAGTCGGGTCATACTTAATATCAAGCTAGACAAACACCTACAATATTTATTTTATGATATGATCATGTAAATAAATATTGACACTTGAAGTATTTAGAAATTGGGTTTCTAAATATTTGCACTAGTGTTATGAATAAATTATATGAATAATTTATTTTAAAGAGAGAGTACTTTGCATTGTTATTCAAATGGTTGAACAAACAATACAAATTCTTTTTATCCGCATTTCTTTTACTCATCTGCATTTACTAATGCGGATGTGTTACTGAGGAAATACGGATGAATTTTCATCATCAGCATTTGCAAATGCGGATGTGCATTTGGGAAAATGCTGAAGGAATTATTTCATCCGCATTTACTAATGCGGATAGTAAATGCGGATGAACATTTAAGGAAATGCTGATGAAACTAATCATCCGCATTTACAAATACGGATGTGCATTTTGGAAATGCCGATGGTTACTTATCCGCATTTACAAATGCGGATGTATATTTGGAAAATATGGATGAAGTTTCTTCTTTCGCATTTACAAATGTGGATAGAGTTTGTTCATCCGCATTTACTAATGCGGATGAATATTAGAGAAATACGGATAGGTTAATGGGATGGGTCCCGCCCATTTTTCTCTCACTCTGAAATACAGTTTCATAGGACGTGCAATATATGATTGCATTTAACCACTCTCTCTGATAACTTACAACGCACACAAAGGTGCAATCGGTGTGCTACTATAGTGTAACACCCGAATTTTTATAAGGGCCAAAATGCAAAAGAAGAAAAGAGTCTTGAATAAAGTAGACAAAGGCCAAAGTTGAAGGGTGAAAAGTGTAAAAAGTACCAAATTCTATTATTTTAATGCAAAAGAAATATGGCTGCTCATAACACTTTCGGTTGCTGCTGCTGCTCGACAAACCAAAAGAAGAAGAACTGAAATCCTCATTTCTCTCGGTCAAATTGTGAAGGTGAAGAAGAATCTTCAAGGTTAGTAGGTTTTTGTGATTAATTGGTTCGGTGTCTTTGAGGTTTCAACCTTAGAAACCAATTTCTAAGTGTTGTATGTGCTTTGGTTGGTTGTTTGGCTTGTTTAGGTGTTTGAACTCGTGTACAAACAGGTTCGGAGGAGTTTTGCTTGTTTGCTACACTAGGTGAGTTCTATGACCTCGGTTTTATGTTTTTAAACTTCTTTGGGGCTGAAAATGCATTTAAAATGTTTTACAACCGTTATGTATGATAACTGTGTATGTATGTGTATGAACTTCTATGTTCTATGAGGTTGTAAGCTTGTTCTAAGAGTTTAGCATGATAGATCTATGTTAAGAATGTATGAAAATAAGGTTTTAGAACTGGTTATAGCATAAGTCTCATTTACAGGTCTGATGGTTCATCCGCATTTACACTGTGATAATTGCCTAAGTGTTTTGTTCACCCGAATTTACAGTTGTTCACCCGCATTTGCAGTTGTTCACCCGCATTTGCTTAAATTCAGCCTAAGTGTCCATCAGCATTTCTTTTATACATGCGCATTTGCTACAGTGTCCATCAGCATTTCTTTTAAGACAGAATAATTACCAAGTGTTCACCTGCATTTGCAAGTTGTTCACCCGCATTTGCCTAAATTCAGCCTAAGTGTCTATCAACATTTCTTTTATACATGCGCATTTGCTACAGTGTCCATCAGCATTTCTTTTAAGACAGAATAATTACCAAGTGTTCACCTGCATTTGCAAGTTGTTCACCCGCATTTGCCTAAATTCAGCCTAAGTGTCCATCAGCATTTCTTTTATACATGCGTATTTGCTACAGTGTCCATCAGCATTTCTTTTAATACAGAATAATTACCAAGTGTTCACCTGCATTTGCAAGTTGTTTACCCGCATTGGTTTTGTTCACCCGCATTTCTTTAAGACTTAAGAAATTTTCTGGAATTTTGGAAGATCAAGATTAGGGTTTGACCATGGTTGACTTGATGCTTGTATCTGATTATCTTATGCATGTTGTGGGCTGTCCTTATGTGCCTATTATGATATTAACATGTGACTTTATGTGGATTTCCTATGATCATAAAGTATTATTATTAATCAAGTGAAAGATTAATATTAATAAAAAGTGGAACATAAAGAATGAAAAGACTTGCAAGTAAAAACTTACAGGAGGTGCACGACCTTGTTGTCGTTAGCTCAACTGTGTACGGTTTAGCTAACCCAAAGGATGCACACAGGGTCAATCTTTAAGATTGAGGGGACCATTGTTGCTGCCCTGGTACTGGAGTCAGCATATGTGCACCACGGATGGAGTCTATTTATAGACTTCAAGGCCCAGTACCAGGTTTATGCGCATTATATGGGGGGTAAGCACTTTGGTCCATATCGACAGTGAAAGATAATAATAAATAAGCAAGAAAGAGAATTGTAATGATGTAATGGATATGATTTGTATGTATGATGTGTGATCACATCCGAAAGAAAGATAAGATATTTTTTTAAGAAGTATTTTGTATACAAATCTATCAAGATATTTTATGATTTTAAAACTAGAACGCACTCAGCAAAGCTGACTTTTATGCGTTTTCAGTTGGCAGGTAATTTGCTGAGGATGGCACTCGGGGAGGCTACTCGTTGGGGCAAGGCTGACATCCATTCTTGAATATAATGATGTTGTTTTGTAATGCAAACTAATGATCTTTTGTAACTGTACCAAACATGTATTACTTAGCAACAACGTTTATAAATTAATGATTGGCTTTTAAATGTTTAAATTCCTCTGCATTGTGATAATGAATTATGAAATGTTTTATAAATAGTGCTGTGAATGTCCAACTGTGAGGTCTCCGGGAACGGGGCCTTAGATATAGCTTTTCTCTCGATCGGTCGAGGAAAACCAAGAACAAAACCCGATTCAAGAAAAATCCTAGCAACCTGGTGTATTGTTGGAGGCTTGGGGTAGACAAGCTTAAGGTTTCCTGGTTTGGAAGCTGCCAATCAAAGATCTTTTTCCTCTGTCCCATTCAAGAGGTAGATTACTTAACACTCTATGGTTGTTTGTAAGCATGGTTTTTCATATAACGATCTATTACGGGTTTTCTTTTTACAGATATTATAAATTGGTTTATATATCAACTGTAAACAAGTTTTTCATTCCCATTTCGCTGCGTTTTCATTTTCTAAGGATAAAATGACTCTGATAAACTTGTGAAAACCCTACAGTGGTATCAGAGCCGGTTATATGGATACATGCTTAATCTAGACTGAATTCTCGGTTTCTTGCTGTTATTCACCAACAGACCGAAAATTCAGGTCTATGTTTCCCCTGTTTTTCAGGATTCTACTTTACATGCATATAGTAATCTTGAAAAATCTTAATCATTTGGATGATTTAATTTGTTTAGACAAGAATCATGATTTTCCGTTTGTTTATACATTAACCGAAAGTCTGTGATTCAAGGGGAAAAATCTCGGATTTTTGCTTACATATTTGGATATGTATCTTGATATTCATAACCTAGCCGAGACCTTATGTTTGGTTGTGTTGTGATTTGTATTTGATTATTCAAAGGGTTGTAATAATTAAATTTATTTGTTTTTCCTATTGGATATGTAATTTATTTATTTTCATTTGGTATGTAAAATAAATAGATTAGTTGCATTTCACTTTTACTAGAAAATGTATATGGAATATATAATTTTGTAAAAGAAGATGCAACAAGAATGTTTTTCGGTTTGGGCAAATTTTGTGCCCAAAAGGCTTCATGGCTCTTAATGGGATTTAAGCCTAATAACCAAAAACATATTTTGAAGGCCCAAAGGGGTTTGGTGCAGAATTTAAGTCCATTTGGAAGCTCAAATCGAATGGGAGAATCACAACACAAATTGAAGCATTTGGATGCGGGATCAAGTGGGAGTTCACCGACACAAGTGTTACCCTTAGGAAGGACCTAATAACTCACTTGTTTCGGTCAACAAGTGATGTTAAAATTAGTTGGCTATGGTTATGAACTTGTTATTGTATGTGTTGCTTGTATGGTTGATTTAATTTATTGTTCATGTGATATTTGGATATGCACTGTTAAACAATTTCAAATCAACTACAAGCTTCAAACGGTTCTTTTGGAAACATTAACATGGGTAATAAAATGGTTTTATTAAAGGTTAATGTTTTCGTAATAAAATTGGGTTTTATTAAAAGAACCTTGGAAATTGGTTTCACTAATGTTCCACGCATTTGAATGCATGCAAATGTAAGGTGCAAAATGTTTTTATAACTAGAATTAATGGAAACAAAATCCCTTTTAAAACAAGTTTAACACCATCCTTTTATACAACACTCGAATCACTTGGGAACTATTTGTGGGATAAAGGTCACCTAACCACATTTAGGGAACTTGTGTATTTGAGGTGGGTTTAGTATATTTGTGGGATAAAGGTCACCTAACCACTTGTATGTGTAAACTCACACGTGTGTGCAAGTAGGACGACTTGAATTGGAAACCATGTGAATAGGGTCACCGAAGCATGGCGTACAATGGTGTTGATGGGATTAAACATGCCGACTAAACATAAAGATGTTTAACCGATCCCATAAACTAGAAGCTGCAAAGGGTTGTAATTGTCAAAAGTTGACTACCTTGTTAATTTAAATAATGGGATAAAGGTCACCTAACCATTATTTGAATGTAACGTTGGATTTTAGATTTTAATTATTAATTGTCTATGAGACATGAAAGGGTATTAATAGTTAAAATGTCATTTTTTGAATACTGAAATTGAACTTTGTTTATAATGTAGTAATGACCGCTAATAATAACAACGCTACCTCCCCGACCTTCCATAACCTGTCACTGAGAACTATCCTGGAAAAGGATCGTCTAAATCATAATAATTTCATGGATTGGTTTCGAAACTTGAGAATTATTCTCAAGCAGGAAAAGAAATTATACGTGTTGGACGATACTATTCCCGATGAACCCAACATTGATGATGTTGATGCCTACGAGGATTGGGTTAAGCACACTGAGGATTCTGTGCAAGTTTCTTGCCTCATGTTGGGAACCATGATTCCCAAGCTTCAAAAGGATTTTGAACATCACGGGGCATATGACATGATTACCCAGCTGAAGGAAATGTTCCTTCAACAAGTGAGGGTAGAGCGGTTCGAAACGGTTCGAGCGCTTCATGCATGTCGAATGGAAGAAACCCAATCTGTGTCATCTTATGTGATGAAGATGAAAAGCCACATTGATTGCCTCGAAAGGCTAAATTGTCCCGTCTCAAAAGAGCTGGCCACGGATTTGATCCTCAATGGTCTAACCAAGAAGTTTGAGACTTTTATCACGAATTATAACATGAATGGATAGGACAAGAGCATTGGGGAACTTCATGCAATGCTCAAAACAGGGGATGGGTAAAAGGGTTTTACAAGTTCTCACGATCAATGAGGGTGGCAACAAGAAAAGGCATCACCCCGAACCCAAGGCAAATGTTGCCAAAGGCAAGGGGTACATCAAAGGAAAGGGTAAGGGAAAGACTAAAGCGGGACCACCAAAACTGATGCTTAAGAAGTCAAAGGTTATGAAGAACGATCCATGCTTTGAGTGTGTTGAGATATGACATTGGAAAAGGAATTGTCCAATCTATCTCAAGGAGTTGAGAAACAAGAGGGATGCTGGGCAGACTTCGGGTACAACTTTCATGATCCATATTGAACTTAATGTTATTTCTTTAAACACATGGGTATTAGATACCAGATGTGGAACTCATATTTGTAGTTTTTTGTTGGGGTTCAAAAGAAATAAGCATTTTAAGAAAGGGGATACTAGTCTCTATATGGGCAACGGAGCAAAGGTTGATGTCGAAGCCCTAAGAGACTATATCTTGAAGCTTCCAAGTGGTCTGGAAATCATTTTGAAGAATGTTTTGTATGCTCCTAGTTTGACTAGGAATATAATTTCTGTATCCCTTCTGAAACAATATGGTTATATATTAAAGTTTGTAAACGATAGTATTTGTGTTTTTATGGATGATAGATTTTATTTTAAGGCTATGCCTTTTAATGTTATTTTATGAATTGGTTCATGATGACTCATCCTTTAATAACTCATTATACCAATCAAGCACCAAGAAACTTAAAATGGGTTTAAGTGAATTATATCTTTGGCATTGTCGTCTTGGTCATATAAATAAGAATCGTATTCAAACACTTCAAAAGAATGGTCTTTTGGAAGCAAATGAAGAGGGTTCATTTGATAAGTATGAATCTTGTTTTCAAGGAAAGATGACCAAGGAACCCTTTAGTGGTACTAAACAAAGGGAGAAAGACTTATTAGGAATCATACATTCGGATGTATGTGGTCCTTTTAAAGCAATGACAAGGAATGGTGAAAGATACTTCATTACCTTCATCGACGATTATAGTCGTTATGGTTATGTCTACTTGTTGAGACACAAAGATGAAGCTTTTGAAACGTTCAAAACCTTCAAAAATGAAGTAGAAAATCAACTCAACAAAACCATCAAAGTTCTTCATTTGGATAGAGGAGGTGAATACCTTAGTGATGCTTTTCAAGATCATCTTAGAAGTTGTGGGATTATTTCACAGCTTGCTCCACCCGGAACACCACAGAATAATGGTGTGTCTGAAAGGAGAAACCGAACCCTATTGGATATGGTTTGATCTATGATGGCTAGAAGCATACTACCTCTGTCATTTTGGAGTTTCGCATTGCTCTCCGCGGCCAGTATTCTGAATATAGCCCCAATCAAGAAAGTGGATAAGACACCTTTTTAAATATGGCATGGAAGGGTTCCATCATTATCATATTTAAAGGTATGGGGTTGTGAGGCTTATGTTAAGCAAAACACCCCAAACAAGTTAGAAAGACGATCCACTAAGTGTATCTTTGTAGGATATCCCAAAGACTCAATGGGATATTACTTCTACAATCTCACAGAGCAAAAGGTATTTATTGCTCGAAAGGCTGAGTTCTTGGAAACTAAATTCCTTATGGAAGGAACTACCGATAGAACAGTGGAACTTGATGAGGATCGAGAACCACAAGTCGATACATGTTTGGTTGATACTAGCAATCAACAAGAGGTTGTTGATAATGATCAAGTGGTTGATCAATACACACAAAACGTTCGCAGATCTGGTAGAACTAGCTATCCACCCGAAAGATAAGGATTTTTCATGAATGGATGCTATGTAGTTGACTCAGATGAACCAACTACGTACCATGATGCAATGTCCAATTTGGATTGTGACAAGTGGCTTGAAGCCATGAACGTAGAGATGTAATCCATGTATGACAACCAAGTGTGGGAATTGGTTGTGCCACCGCTTAACTCCAAACCGGTTGTATGTAAGTAGGTTTTCAAGAAGAAAACTGATATGCATGGAAACTTGGATACTTATAAAGCAAGACTTGTAGCAAAAGGTTTCACTCAGACTCAAGGGGTTGATTATGATGAAACCTTCTCGCCCGTGGCAATGCTAAAGTCAATTAGGATATTATTTGTCATAGATGCATATTATGAATATGAGATTTGGAAAATGGATGTCAAAACTGCTTTCCTGAATGGACATCTCGAAGAGAATGTCTATATGGTTTAGCCCGAAGGTTTTATCGATCCACAATATCCTAATAAAGTATGCAAGTTAAAGAAATCAATCTATAGATTGAAACAAGCATCAAGAAGTTGGAATCAACGTTTTGATGAAGAGATCAAAAGGTTTGGATTCATCAAGAACGCTAATGAAGCTTGTGTATATAAGAAAGCTAGTGGGAGCATCATGACATTCTTAGTATTGTATGTTGATGATATATTACTGTTTGGAAATGACATTCCAACCATGGAAGGTGTTAAAACCTGGCTTGGAAGTTGTTTTTTCATCAAAGATCTTGGTGAAGCCACCTATATTTTGGAAATAAAGATCTATAGGGATAGATCAAGGCGGTTGATAGGTTTAAACCAAAGTGCATACATGGATAAAATCTTGAAAACATTCAAGATGGAGAACTCTAAGAAAGGTTTGGTACCTATTCAAAGAGGGGCAATATTGAGTGCATCTCAATGTCCAAGCTCAAAGGATGAGCAAGAAAGGATGAAGGAAATCCCATATGCATCTGCTGTAGGATCCATCATGTATGCAATGATATGCACTAGACCGGACGTGTCATGCGCTTTAAGCATCACAAGCAGATATCAGCAGAATCCAGAAAATAGCCATTGGATGGTTGTAAAGAGTATATTGAAATACCTTAGGAGGACTAAGGATATGTTTTTAATATATGGATATGGTGAAGAGGAACTCATTGTAAAGGGTTACACGAATGTGAGTTTCCAAACTGATCGAGATGATTCTTGATCACAATCGGGGTATGTCTTCATTATGAATGAAGGGGTAGTGTCCTAGAAGAGTTCAAAGCAGGATGTGGTAGCATTATCCACTACAGAATCAGAATACATCGCCGCTTCATTGGCAGCACAGGAAGCTGCATGGTTGAAGAAATTCATTGTCGATCTAGGGGTTGTCTCTACCGTTCAAGATCCCCTAGAGATCTTTTATGATAACGAGGGTGCGATTGCTCAAATCAAGCCCGTGCACATCAAAAGACAAGGCACATTGAGCGGAGATTCAACTACATAAGGGATGAAGTTGAAAAGGGAAAGATATGTATTCGCAAAGTTCACACCGATCAAAATATTACGGATCCACTCACGAAACTCCTTGAAAGGCCAAAGCATGAGAGTCATACTTGTGCCTTAGGACTTCGATATTCTAGTGATTGAATTTGATCTATTTAGTATTTAAATATCGAAACAATTGTTATTTTGACTCATATTTATATTTGGTTATAATACTATGAATTATGTTCCATTTTAGCTTGTTTAAATCCATGAATATGTTTATTATTCTAAATGTCCGTAGTCGGTCATATTTGTGGGAACAAATATGAAGTAAGACTATTATGAACTTGGATTGGTGGATATTCATAAGGTATGAATATAGAGCAAGAGGTTGCTACCAAGGTTCATAAATATTTGTGGGATACAAATATTGGACAGACCCGCTCTTAAATTTTACTGCATGGAATTATATAATTGATCATAAGTAAACTTGAGTAAAGGCGAATATCGTTGTATCCTCCGACGTGAGATACATACTGGGTTTCAATATTCACCAAATATTATACTTTGTTCTAGTTCTGAAATAATGGACAGTACATAAGACTAGTTTCAGGTGTGATACAAGGTGATTGTGAGAAACGTATGTAGTCAAGATGGGATTTGTTCCTCTTATTCGTTGAGAGTATGATGTCTAAGGCCTGATAAATTAAATCAACAGGGTATGATCATTCTGTGTCTCTGGATTCAACATGACATCTGAAAGAAAAGAATAAATGATAGATTCACCTAAATCATTTCAAGTAAGGGACTTGAAGAAGATGATGTTATTGAATGGCACTTCGTCATGCGTACTGGGGGTAGTAAACCATTGTTAGGCGGTATTTATTGCTTGCATCAATTCTCTATGTATCATGTGCAAGTGGGAAATTGTTGGGAACGGTCTACCCAAGACACATATTGAATTGATGTGGCTAGTACGTTATGATCCAAGTCGGGTCATACCCAATAACAAGCTAGACAAACACCTACAATATTTATTTTATGATATGATCATGTAAATAAATATTGACACTTAAAGTATTTAGAAATTGGGTTTCTAAATATTTAAACTAGTGTTATGAATAAATTATATAAATAATTTATTCTAAAGAGAGAGTACTTTGCATTGTTATTCAAATGGTTGAACAAACAATACAAGTTCTTTTTGTCCGCATTTCTTTTACTTATCCGTATTTACTAATGCAGATGTGTTACTGAGGAAATGCGGATGAATGTTCATCATCCGCATTTGCAAATGCGGATGTGCATTTGGGGAAATGCTGAAGGATTTACTTCATCCGCATTTACTAATGCGGATAGTAAATACGGATGAGCATTTAAGGAAATGCTGATGAAACTGATAATCCGCATTTACAAATACGGATGTGCATATTGGAAATGCTGATGGTTACTAATCCGCATTTACAAATGCGGATGTACATTTGGGAAATACAGATAAAGTTTCTTCTTTCGCATTTACAAATGCGGATAGAGTTTGTTCATCCAATTTACTAATGCGGATGAATATTAGAGAAATGCGGATGGGTTAAAGGGATGGGTCCCGTCCACTTTTCTCTCACTCTGAAATACAGTTTCATAGGACGTGCAATATATGATTGCATTTAACCACTCTCTCTGATAACTTACAACGCACACAAAGGTGCAATCGGTGTGCTACTGTAGCTTTTCTCTCGTTCGGTCGAGGAAAACCAAGAACAGAACACGATTCAAGAAAAATCCTAGCAACCTGGTGTATTGTTGGAGGCTTGGGGTAGACAAGCTTGAGGTTTCCTGCTTTGGAAGCTGCCAATCAAAGATCATTTTCTTCTATCCCATTCAAGAGGTAGATTACTTAACACCCTATGGTTGTTTGTAAGCATGGTTTTTCATATAACGATTCATTACGGATTTTCTTTTAACAAATATTATAAATTGGTTTATATCTCAACCGTAAACAAGTTTTTCATTCCCATTCCGCTGCGTTTTCATTTTATAAGGATAAAATGACTCTGATAAACTTGTGAAAACCCTACAAGTATGACAAGACTTAAAATTATGTCACATCTTATCTTAGTTTTTATTTAGAGTAAATTACATGGACGATCCCTATGATCTTGTCAAAGTTTTGGGTTTGGTCCTAGAAGTTTAAATTTTGCACATATGGTCCTTAACATTGTATTTTTCTTTCATCTATGGTCCCTAAGTTAGTTAATTAACAATCAATAGGGTTAAAGTTATCAAAATGACCATTTTACCCAAAGACCATCCATATAATTTATTTTTAAACTATATACATACACACCCAATCACACATATAATATAAGTACGTATTATATTGACGTTTATTTTTTGTTTTTTCAAAATCATTTTTTGTCAATATTTTCGAATCTAGTTTTTTAACATTTTATTTTGAATGGAAGATTTATAAAGTCCAATAAATTTAATAAAGACGTTTAAGAACATAAGGTTTTAATGGAAAACACACGGTTTTTATGAAAGTTGTTATTCAAAATTTAAATGGTTCAAAAAGGAGGGTTGAAACTTGAAAACCAAACATTTTTTAAAATAACGTTTTATAAAAGCTTATTTGTGTAATTAAAATGTACTTTTTAAATAATAACTATTGTAATATTGAAACAATAAAAATAAAAATAAAATAAGACACTTTGAAAAACAAAAAAATAAACGTTAATTTAATACACACATGTATTATATGTGTGTGATTGTGTGTGTATGTCTATAATTTAAAAATAAATTAAATGGATGGTTCTTAGGTAAAATGGTCATTTTGATAACTTTAACCCTGCTAATTATTAATTAAATGACTTAAGGACCATAGATGAAAGAGAAATACAATGTTAAGGATCATATGCGTAGATTTTAAACTTTAGGGATCAAATCCAAAACTTTGGCAAGATGATGGACAGTCCATGTAATTTACTCTTTTATTTATTATAGATTGATAGATAGATCGATAGATTTGCTAGAAACTCATTAATTAAACGGATTATAGTTAGTAATAAACACGAAAAGTTACAATACGATAATTTAATATAAGATATGATTAAAATTATATATACGTAATAGTTCAAGAAATAAAATAATTATACTATTTTTTAACTCTTTTATTTAAGTAGTTTCATTTTAAAACATTTGTTTTAATATTTTTTTTAAAAAATTATTTTTTATAAAAATCTTATTTACTAAAAAATCTGGTTTGTAATTATTCTGTTTGTTTTAATCAGACTATGTTTAGAAAATTTCACATTTTTTATAATTTTTTTTAAAAAAGGATCAATTTAGAATATTTTATTTCAAAAAGGTTTAATGTTTTAGAAAATTTTATTTTATATAAAAATTTTGTTTTTATTATTATTTCTATTTTAATAAAAAGATGTGATTTTTAATTTTCTTAATAAAATCTATTTTTAAAAATATAGCTTGATTTTATAAAATCTCGAAGAGAGAGAGAGAGAGAGATAGAGAGAGAGAGAAATTTAGCAATTAATAAATTGATTGTTAATAAGAGAGAAAAATTATTTTGAGTGTTTCAATCTCTATAATACCCTTTTTTATTAGATAGAATATATTCCGATCATCTTCTAATCATCACCAAGAAGTCTATTGGTAGTAACTTTCATTGGTATGAAGTAGACTTAGACAATTTTTGTAACCTTAGATCATTTTTTACAATCACATCGAATGATAAGTTTCAAACTTTGTTGTTTCTATGGTCCTTTCCGAATATAGTGTACCTTACTATAACACTAAGCAGTTCTAAGATAGAACTATAAGAAGGTTTTAAATTCTGGTTGTGGATTAGATAAGAGCAAGTTGAAATGCTATAACTATAACCAAATAAGAAACTTTATCAAAGAATGTAAAGCACTTAATTGTAATCCATCTACACTAAGTGCCTCAATCTTCAAATCTAAAAAGCTATAAATTCCCCATCATCTTTGTTGCATCAAGACAAAGTTGTTGTAGTAGTTGATGACGATCATAGTGGTTAGAGCCTTCAAATGGAGTATGTCTCACCCATCAACAATGCACTTATGATAGGAAGTTTAATGTAACGTCATGATTTTTATATTTAAATGTATAACCGAGGGTAAATAAAAGAAATAAAGAAGTGTAGGGGCTAAAGGTGGGTAAATAAAAGTTGACATCCTAAAACCCCTCTATAAAAGGAGATGTGATAGCTCCATGCAAACCTTCTTGGAAAAAGGGCTATTAGAGAGAGAAAGCTGTATTTCTAGAGAGAGAAAGTTGAAGAGTTGAGCAAATGTAAGGACTTTCCAGTATGAAATGCTACATCAAAGCTAAATCTATGCTATTTGGGTGTTTTTGCATCGTTTTGATCATTAAAGTTATCACCTTGATGTATGTTTATGTAGATTTCGGTTACCTCTCGGGTTTGGGTTTTCATCGAGTTCTTCTTGTTGAGGTGAGTTCTAGATCCCCACTTTTATATCTTTTTATGTATTTCAGAGCTCTTATGCGTTCTAAGAATGATTTGTTAAAGATTAAAAGTTTTATAGTATGAAAGTTATCATTTTGGATGATTTAAAGAAAGTTGATAGAGGAACAATGAGTTTTCTCAAAATCTGAAAGTATACATGATGATATGTTAAGTATGGAAGTTAATGCAGATGCTTCATCAATACCCACAATAACTAATTTGTCGTCCGCATTTGTATCTTATTCACTAAGTGTACAAATGCGGATGCGTATAGTTAAGCCGCATTTGTTTATGCGGATGATGTGAGTATGGTTGTCCGCATTTGTCCTCAAACGCGGACATGCTATTGTTGTCGCATTTGTCATAGCTGTTGTATGTCCTCAGAAGTTCCCAAGAGCATTAATGCGAATGAACAATTAGTCCACCGCATTTGTCAACATTGTTACTCATATTTTTTACGGTGGTTGTATTTCTTAGAAAATACCCAAGTAAAACTAATGAGGATGAACATATAGTCCACCCGCATTAGTTGATCAGTTAACCGCAATTGCTAGACTGTTGTTTGTATTTGTACTAGCCACATCTATTAAGCCCAAGTGACAAATGCGGATGAACAAATAGTTCACCCGCATTAGTCCACTCGCATTAGTTTACCTTACCCGCAATAACCTATCTGACAATATTACCCACATTTCTTTTGTCACTCACATTAGTCCATCCCTGTTACCTGTATTTGTTCTATTGTATTCTTGTGTTATAGTTTGAATGTGCTTGTTATGCTTGTATAGTATGATGATGCATGACATAGTAAAGAAAATGTCTAGTACTGATGAGCTATACTTTATGTAAAGAATCTTAGATATGTATTATCTATGGAAAGTTGATAACGATTTGTTATTTAAAATAGTAAAATGTATAACCATGGTTAAGGTGAAGAATGAATGATTAATTACTGTTATGGTAAAGATGTAAAGAAAGAATGTATGAAAGATAATAGTAATTAAAGAACGTAAATGGGCCTGATGTACAAAAAGTCTTGCAAACACCAATAGGAGTTTGCATTTGTTGCATTCTCACCCTAGAGAATCCATGCCTTGTGCATTGATACAAAGACAGAGAAGAAATGCTTTCTCTAAATCTCCTTTTGAGAAAAGCTGAACCACTTTTCGCTGCCACTTCTGAAGACTCACCAACTTATATGAGTTGGTGAAAAGTCCATGCTTTTCTCAACTGTAGATTAAGGTCTTTTGTCTGTAACTTATCAACTATGTACTTTTATCCTTTTTGTAATCTATTAGGATGTGAGCTATGGCATGATATAGTCACCAGTCAAAAGGCAATTTGTCTTTTGACTCTACATTAATATTGTTATCTAAATTAGTGTTTCTAGCTGGCCTTCAAAGTATGGCCGGTGTAGGATGTACAATAAAGTGTCTCAAGTACTTGTATTCTAAAAGTAAGCTTTGTAACACTTGTAAGAACTTGAGAGCAATATACATCATTCTTGAAAACCATATTTGAGTATTCTTGTTTTATTGTTCTTGTTACTTGTGTTCATTGTTTCATTCTAACCGGTTTCTTATTTGATCTGCTAAGTGTTCTAAATCTCTCCACTTTGTGAAACTGTAGCATTGACCACCCTTCAACGATTCTGCAATTAATATCAGAGCATTTCAGGCTCTTGATTGGAAGAACTCACCATCTTAGATCACTTTAGTTTCACAAAACACTTATCAACTCGAATGGCAGCTCTTTCTAAGGCTAATATGGAAACTGGTACCTTGACAAAGTCTCCACTGATCACTCCTAATGACTTTGATACTTGGTGCCAACTTATGGAAGGGTTCATCAAGTCTCAAGATAGCAGGATGTGGATATCTGTTGTTAAAGGACCTCACATCCTAAGTACCTCTTCAGCCACTATTGGAGGTGGGATGATACCTAAGGAAATGGCTGACTACTTTGAAGAAAACCGAAAGAAAATAGATGTACATGAGAACATGACCGCTCTTCAAACTGCTTTTCCTAACTCCATACACAGAGGCTTCAAAAAGTGCAAGACTGCTGAGCAGCTTTAGGATGCACTAAAGCTTATGGAAGCCAAGGAGAACAACAAAGACATTATGAAGCAGTAGTTTGAAAACTTCACCTTCAAGACAGGTGAAACCATAACTCAGCAATACTTCAGGTATGTTGAGATTGTGGATACTCTAATGGATGTTGGAGTCAAGCTCGAGAATAGAGACATAGTGAGGAACTTCATGTTCTCTCTTCCCAGACATTGGACTCACTACTATGTGGCCATCAAGAGAACTAAGAACCTCTCTACTCTTACTCTCACAGAGTTGTATGGTATCCTTAGTGGCTACCAGATAGAGATGAACTTGCAAAATACATCAAGTTGCTCTTCCAACAATCAGCAGAGTTCAGCCCTACATGTCGTTGAAAGTGATATCATAAAACCACATCATCATCTCATCTGCTTCCTTGAAAATTCACAAAAGGGTCCTTTCATCACCTTCCCTGAGACACCAAGGGAGAGCTACATCCAAGGAAGCCTATTCCAAGAGGCAAGCTCTGCACAAGCCTTTGTGTCTGCTGATGAAAGTTGTGGCAACTTTCTCTTCAATCTTGAAGACTTGGACTGCATCCATCCAGATGATGTGGAGTACATGGGGATAGTCCAACAGATGGCTCTTCTCACTCACAGAGCTAAGAAGTTTTACAAGAGGACAGGAAGAAAGTTTCCCAGCAATGTGGCTTGTAGAAAGTTTGGCCTGGATAAAAGCAAGGTGAAGTGTTATAACTGTAACCAAATGGGAGACTTTGTTAGGGAGTGCAAGGCACCAAGGACAAATAGTGGCCAAGCACAATCCAGACCAAACTACACTGATACAGTTCTAAAAACTAAAAAGCCAAGCCAACCCAAGCAACATGTTGATATTGCTATTGAAGAAGGAGGCTTTGACTGGAGCTTTCAGGTAGAAGTTTCTTCTCAAACCAAGCACTAATAGTTGATCATGAAGAAGCCAAGGTATTAGAACATCTTTGTACTCCTGAATGCATTACTAAACTTAACATGTACAGGTCCTATAACTTGGAAGTGAAATCTAACCTTGAGTCCTTAAATATTTTAAAAGCTGACTTTAAAAGAGCTAAAAATGACTATGAACTTAAAATAAAAGATTTATAGAAAATCATTTCAACTCTTGAGCATAAGCATACAAACTACAGGACTCAAATAAAGGATCTCATTGCCAAGTTAACTGAATGCTAGGCTGAGCTTGTGATCAGTAGAGCTAAGGCAGAAAAATTTGTTCTTGAAGAGGAAATGTTCAAGAACATAATATCTTCATCAATGCATTCAAAGATTTTTTTATCAAAACATGCAGGGATTGGGTTCAAGTGAGATAGCTCCTCCATACACACTCCTATCTGTTAGGTATTCAAGGTGTGGAACTTGTCAAGATGAGCAGCCTCCTATTGATCCTATCCAAGAGAAGGATGAAGATAAAGAGGAGATAGTGAAAGATGAACCTGAGGTGAGTGACAAGGGTTATCCTAAGAAGGGACACTATTCTCCTAGAGAGAAGAAAGAACCGAGGATGACTAAGTCTGTAAGAAAAACTTGATCAGGGCAGCCAAAAGAAAGTCCAAGAAAGCCCAAAAGATTAAGGCCACCTTTAACTTCAAGCAAAAGCAAGTTTTCATTTCTGCTAGATTTGAAGTGGTAAAAACTAAAGACTCAACGATGGATTCTAGTACCAGGAATCCAAGTTCATCTCCAAATCATCCTGGTCAAGAGAAGAAGGCTGATAAAATATGCACCACTGCTACACAGCCTGACCCATCTAGTTCTAAGAGCAAGCCTCATCCCAAGAAGCCTGCTACATCATCTAAGAAGATGAAGAAGGAAGTGAAAAGTGATCAAGCTCAGCCTCCCACTCAAAAGAATACTCTTAGAAGCATGCCAACTGAATGCATCATGTGTGGTAGTACTTCTTTCTTTGCCAAGGATTGCATCTAGAATCCCAAAAGTACTATCCACATGACCAAGAAGAAAACTTCTGAGAAGAAGAAAAAGATAGTTTCGAAAGGAAAATCTCTTCCTTTCGAAAGCTCCAAGGTGAAGAAAAAGATAAGTAAAAACTTACCTTCAGAAGAAATTTTGATCTCGGAAGAAAGGAATGTTTCTGAAGTACTGAAGTCTGCTGCAGTGGATGCAAAAGCTTCTGAAGGTCCAATCTCCAAAACTTCCAAAGTGTTGAAGGCCAAGTATAGTCTTCCAAAAATAGTGTGAAAGATGAATGAAGGCCATGTGGCTGAAAGTTCTTCATCAGCAACAGCAAATAATCCTCAGAACCTGCATATAGGATCAATAACTATTGCATTATCTTCTGTTCACTTTGACAAGCCAAAGACCAATGAGGATTAGCTTTTCCAAATGTAACTAACCATCTCTTTATGTGCAAGAATAGCTAAAGACCAAAGGGAATATATAGATCATTGACAGTGGTTGTTCTAGGCACATAAAAGGCAATGGCTCGTTGCTTCAATACTTTGAGAAAATTGATGGATGGCCAGTTGCTTTTGGAGGAGAATCAGGTGGTTACATTACTAAAAGGGGCAGGGTCATAAATGGTAAGCTCAGCATTGAGAAGGTAAACTTTTTCAAGGAGCTTGGGTCTAATCTTTTGAGTGTATCCTAATTTTGTGATCAGAGACATAACATGTTTTTTACCAAGCATGAGTGCATTATTCTCAAGCCCGAGGTAGTCATTCCTCAAGAGCATATCCTGCTTAGAGCCCCTGGGAAAGGAAACATGTACAAGTTGGATTTACAGGAAACATCCCCTTCAGGAGAAGTTTCTTGCTTTCTATCTAAAGCCAATAGTGATGAGTTTGGCATAAATGAATTTGTCATGTAAACTTTAAGAACATGAATAAATTAATTAAGAATGATTTGCTAACTGGAATGCCAAAGAAAGAGTTTACAAGTGATGACCATTGTGTTGCATGTCTGAAAGGGAAGCAACACAAAGTGTCTCACAAGCCAAAGGAAATAAACTCCATCACTACTCTCCTATACTTATTACATATTGATCTCTTTGGCTCCACCAGTGTAATGAGTCTAGGAAGGCCCTCTTATTGTTTGGTGATCACAGAGGACTTCAGAAGATATACTTGGGTCTTCTTCCTTAGAACTAAGGATGAGACCCCTAAGATCTTAAAAAGCTTCATTCTAAAAATTGAGAATCAATGTGATCATAAGGTCAAGATCATAAGATGCGATGAAGGAACTAAATTCAAAAACCAAATCCTTGATACATTTTATGATAAAAAGGGTATTACAAGACAATATAGTGCTACTAGGACTCCTAAGCAAAACGGTGTTACTGAGAGGAGAAACAGGACACTTATTGAAGCTGCAAGAAGAACCATGTTATCTGACTCTAAACTGCCCATCACCTGCTATATGCAGAATAAAGCTTTAGTAGTCAAGACTCATGGTACGCCTCCTTATGAACTGTGGCACAAAAGGAGACATTTCATTGGTTTCCTCAGATCATTTGGATGTCCTTGCACTATCTTGAATACCAAAGATCAAATAGCCAAATTTGCTGAGAAATCAGATGATGGACATTTCGTTGGATAATCTTCCCAAGCTAAGGCTTATAGAGTATACAATCTCAGAACCAAAGTAGTTGAGGAGTTAGCCAATATGACCTTCAATGAGCACACGCCCAGTGTGAAAGGTTCTAGTCCTGATTGGCTATTTGATCTTGACTTAGTTACCAACTGTTTTAACAAATTTTGTGAAGATGTTTCAGGATCTAAAGGTACCTTATCATTAGGAGATTCTAATCTAATATTTAAGATGAGAAGACTAAGTGTTCAGACTACTTCAGCTCCGGTGGTAACTAGCACTATAGTTGGAAATGCTGTCAGCACAACCATAACAAATTCTTCAACTGATACATCTGAGGTGCCTATAAATTCTAGAACAGAGGCACAAAACTCAAATGAAGGAATTTCCAACGTAAGAGGAGATGGAGGTGGTGATAGTGATCAAGAATTTCTTGATGCTGATAACCACTCCATAAAAGACAATATCAATGATGTAACACACTAATTGGATCAAGTCTCTCTTGATAAGTGTGTTGATGTGATAGAAGACTCTCAGACACCAGATCTAAATTTCACCAATTTAGATTTGTCCAAACAACTTGTTGTGATTCCTCAACTAAGAATCCACAAGTCTCATCCCACCACAAACATCATTAGAGATGTTGAATCAGGGATGAGAACAAGAGGACAAACCTATGACAAAAATGTTTGTCTTCACTCTTGTTTCTTGTCCCAGGTTGAGCCTAAGAAGATTGATGAGGCTTTGAAGGATGGAAGTTGGGTTGAAGCAATGCAGGCAGAGCTACTTCAATTCAAGAGTCAAAAATTTTGTAATCTATGTCCTCTTCCTCAAGGGAAGACTACCATAGGAACCAAGTCGGTATTTAGGAACAAGAGAGATGATAGAGGACTTGTCATCAAGAACAAGGCAAGACTAATTGTTCAAAGGTACACACAAGAAGAAAGGATTGACTACATAGATGTTTTTGCTGTTGTAGCAAGACTTGAATTTGTTAGGATATTCCTGGCTTTTGCTGCATCCAAGGATTTCAAGGTCTACCAACTTGATTTCAAGTGTGCCTTTTTATATGGGGTGATTGATTAGGAGGTGTATGTAAAACAACAACCTGGCTTTCCAGACCCAAATCATCCTAATTATGTCTACAAGCTTGACAAAGCCCTCTATGGGCTACATCAAGCTACAACAAAATGGTATGAGACACTATTATAGTATTTCTGTTAGCATGGATACAAGAGGGGTACTATTAATGGAACACTCTTCATCAAGGAAACAAGAAATGAATTGATGCTGGTTCAAGTTTATGTAGATGACATTATTTTTGGGTCAACTAATCCGAAGCCCTGCAAAGACTTTGAGAAGCTGATGAAGAATATATTTGAAATGAGAGCCATGGGAGAACTCAATTTCATTTTAGGAATTCAAGTGAAGCAGGTTGACAATGACATCTTCATAAACTAGTCAAAGTATGTGCAGGACATACTTACCAGATTTCATATGACTGAGTGCAAGGTTACTAAGACACCCATAGTTAGAAACCACTCTCTAGGACCAGATCTAGAGGGGCTATGATTGGATCTCTTATGTACCTCATAGCCAGTAGGCCTGATATCATGTTTGCTAAATGTATTTGTGCAATATATCAAGCCAACCCCAAGATGTCACACCTGGTTGTTGTCAAGAGAATTCTCAGATATCTCAAAGGTGCTTCCAAACTGGGCCTTTGGTATCCAAAAATTCTTTCATCTGTATGCCTATACAGATAGTGACTATGGTGGCTGCAATATGACTGCAAAGTCTACATCTGGGGATGTCAATTTCTTGGTCGAAGGATAGTCTCATGACAATGCAAGAAACAATCCTGTGTGTCTGCATCAACTGCTGAAGTTGAATACATTGCTGTTGCAAGCTGCTGTGCTTAAGTGCTTTGGATTCAGAATAAGATGCTAGACTATGGATTCAACTTCAAGGAGACTCCCATCCACATAGACAGCAACAGTGCTATCTCTATTACAGAGAATCCTGCCCAGCACTCAAAGACAAAACACGTCAATATCAGGTATTATTTGATTAGAGATAATTTTGAGGAAGGATTGATAAAACTAGTCAAAGTTAACATAAATGAACAATATGCTGATCTGTTCACAAAAGCTTTTGATGAGCAGAGATTTAAATATCTTTTATCAGCTATTGGGATGATTAATTTTGAGTAGATTTTTTTAAAACTAAACTCAAGATTATTTTTAATAATATGTGTGTCTTAAGTTGTCTATATCATCATCACATAAGCCCAATTTACTTTGGAAGAAACATTTTAAATTTGAAATTCTTTAAAATTTTGAGAATTTTGGATATATTTTCCTTTGGAAGACTTCAAGTTGTCTTCGAAAGAAAATTATATCTTCAAAACAAATAACTAATTCTGAGAAATTAACCTTCGAAAGAAATTCTTATATATATTACGAAGTTTATATTTGTCACTAAGTACTTATATGTATTGAAGGACTATTTTCTTCCGAAAGCAATTAAATCTCGAAAGCTTTATTCTCTCGATGAATAAAATTTCTAATATTTGATATCTTCCGAAGCAAAATTTATCTAGAAAGTAAAAATACTCTAAGTATTTTTCTTCCGAAGCAAAATTCCTAAAAAATTAAGGAATATCTTCCGAAGCCAAATTGGCTTCGTAAGTTTTCTCAAAACTTTCGAAGACAAATTACCTCCGGAAGATTTTTCGACTTCCAAGAAAACTATTTTTTTGGGCAATTTTTTAGAGGTTGAACCTACATCCAGATTTCAAAGTTTATCTGTTTGCATTAACTTTGTCTCAAATCCATATCATATATATATTTGTACAACGGTTCCCCCTCTTTTACTTTCTCCTTCATCTGCAAAAAATTCAAACACTAAATTCACCCACAAACCGACTTTATTCTTACCTTTCTTCACCTCAAAGCTACTCAAAATGGCCAACCCTGATCCTCGAAACCAACCTGATTTTTCCATGTAGTCTCACAGGCAATACAATCAAGTTGCTCTGTTATCATCTGAGAAAGATCCTGGTTTCTTAGATGTTTACTGCTTCTTGTCTCTATCCAACTATCTCACCGCCCTCATAATAGACCCTCCATTGTATGAAGATCAACTTTTGGCGTTCTAGAGGACCTGCCTAGAGGTCATCTAGGACGATGGGAATGCACTATCTGCCACAGTGCAGGGGAGGACAATATTCATCACTCCAGCCACTATCAACTCTCATCTAAGGCTGGATGATGAAGAAGGTGACTTGTCCTTCCCCAAATCTGCTATGAACAACTCAATCTAGTAGATGGGCTATGAAGGGGATTACTCCGTAAGAACCTTCAAAAAGGGTAACGTCTCATCCAAATTGAAGTACCTCCTCCATGTAGTCATCCATTCTTTGTCTAACAAACATGGAGATTGGGACCAAATTCCTGAATACCTTTCCTACGTAGTCCATAGAATGGTACAAAGGGTCAAGTTTAGGTACTCTCAATTTGTTTATACAAACTTACTTGCAAACTTGGCTTCCTTATAATATTATATGTTCCCTAGATATGTTCAATACATTCTTAACTATGAATTGGGCTCAGAGTTAAGGGGAACAGGTAATATTCTTAAACTGGGACAGATGAAGCCTGACATCTTCAAAACAATAAGAAAACCCACTATTGGCTTTTCAAGGGTACAAACAGCCCTGGTCCTAAAAATGTTAGGGCTCATTGCTCAAGGTGACAATTTGGCAACACAAGCCAATGTTGAACCCACACCTTCTACATCTGCAGCACCCACATAGCCACAAATCACCATTAGCTACCAAAGAAAATCCAAATGAACCTTACTCAGTCTACTCAGGTTGAGCAGGCCTCCAAATCACCAACCATGCAAGAAGAAGTGGACACCGAAGCTCCTACTTCTCCTGAGGAGTAGACCACTCCTATTATTTCTATGATCAGTGTTGAGGTTCCTCATGCTTAGCCTGATGAGCTCACAACCCCAGCCTTAAGCCTTCACTCAGAGTCTCAAAACTCTAGTGATAACCTTCAAGGAAAGTTACGATCCCCAATCGCTTGACCTCAACCAACTAATCCCTAACCTTGAATTCTATGATGATGAAGATATAGGTTTCAATGAGTATCATGAATCTATCTTCTCCACCCCTGCTCAAAAAGAGATGAGTATTCCTGAATCACCCATATCTAGCCCACATCATCCACCCACAACTGAGGTGGACCTTCCTGAATCTGTTTAATAGGCCCATATTGAAGAGGCTCTCACTTTTGCAAGTGACTACATTATTAAGACCTTAACCATTGCAACCCAACTCATTGACACTTCTTTTGAAGCTGTCAATGTACAGAAGAAATCCAACAGCTAAGAAACACAAGCTGGTGATGAGGAAGAAGACCTTGGTCCTATTCTCTTATTCCCTATGATTCTTCTGATGAAGATGAGGGGAGTCTGCAACTAAAAATGCACAAACTGTCCAAAAATTGGACCTATTTAGTTTCTAAGGTTAATCACCTAGAATCTCAAGTGACTACCTTACAAAGAAGGGTTGATGACCAGCAACTTGAGATCACCGATCTCAAGGGCAAGTTAGCTGAGAGACCCATCCAGAGGACTCAACCAGGCCCATAAGAACCTGTGGATGTGGTGGACCTAACTCCTAGCTCCCTTGTGCAAGAAGGTGATACTACCAAAAAGGAGGAGAAAGTCTTACTTACAATCACAGAACTTAGGAGTTCCTCTCAGAGTATGGACATGGAGGACTCACCACCCTCACTTGTAGTTGTTGATACTCAACAACCTCCTCAGGTCTATATTGATGTGGACTCACTCATTCAAAGCTTGTTTGACGAGGGTATCCAAGGGCTATGCCTACTCCATCTCACCCTGCTGAGAATCCAATAGTAGGATGGAGGTATGATGCTGAAAGGAGAGCCCTGGTAATCTCTAGGTATCAGGGACAACAAGAGATCTTCAAATTCTACAACCTAAGATACTATAAGAGCACCTATCTAGTTGACCTCTCACTTACCAACCCAAGTCAAAATAGGCAAGCTGTAAGTTAGCTGATAGGAATCAACAAAGGGTGCTTAAAGAGTTCAAGCTGAGAACCAGATTATATAGACAGAGGCTAGAAGGTAAGATTATTGGTAAACTGAATACTGAGGTGGACCCTAAGATTAGCTTCGAAGGGGTAACCTTGGCTAAAGGCCCAGTAGTTGAGCCTGTGAACCTTGAGACAAGAGCTGCTTCAGTACCCATTACCCTCAATGAGGCACCAGCTGGTGAAGGTGTCTCACAGCCTCTCTCTGGCCAGAGATCAAGTGCAGCACTAAACAATGAAGGTCAAAGCTCTCTCCACCCTGAGTCACACAGGCATGTGAGTGACAAAGGGAAGAGGAAGATGACCTTTGAGGAGATCGAGGAGTAGAAAAGAGAGAGAAAGAAGAAGGCAAGGGGAGAGAGTTCAAGTAAGACCCCTAGCTTCATGGAAGCTGCAATCAAGGCTGTCCCCAGGCCAAGCACTTAAGATGATAAGTTAAGGCAGCCAGATTGAACTATTTGGGTCCAGGAATTATAACATTGATGAACTCATCTCTCTCCCTTTGGAGGAATTAAATGAACTGGCTGACATGGAAGTGTCAAAGGAGAGGAAGGAAGCTAAGACTGCAGAATTGCTTCTCAAAATCAAGGAAGATAGAAGGAGAAAAAGAATTTACAAAGCTCCTACCCTTTCCCCAGTTCAGGAAAGTCCTGAGATGTTGACATGCAAATCATGATAACCTACCTGAGTGCCACAGGTCTCTATCAGGCAGCATGCTTCTTCCCTTGCCATTTGACTACATTGAGTTCGAATACCTCAAGCAGCTTGAGGAACAAGTACAAAAAGAGCAAAAGGTTGAGGGAAGCGGCTGCAAGGTCAAGAGCCACCATTAGAGCAAATTTGAAGAAATCTGCTGACAGACAGAAGATGTGAGCTTGTTTAAGCTTTATGGATTCTCCAGAAGGAGACTCAGTCTAATGTCTCTATCCAGCATGGATGATCACATTAGAGTGATCAAGTAGAAGATCAAAGGGGTGAGCTGGTTGACTTGCATTCTCCACCAAGTCAGGCTGCACCTGAAGCTAGGGTCAAGGTTGAACCACATGAGACAACACAACCTAGACCTAGTGCTGTATCACAGCTAGCTTCATCTTCTGATCCACAGCAGGGTCTGGATCCTTCTATTTCTGAACCTGTAAAGGATAAGGACCCAACTGATTAAGACAAATAAGAACAATCTAGACTGCATGCCAGTCTCCTCAGTTAAAATACAAAAGAGAAAAAGGATGGCCATAAGAAGGGACAAGAAGAAAAAGAAGTCCAAGGCATCCACCTCTACACCTCAAGATGAATTAAAACATCCTAAAGGTTATCAAGAAGAGGCTGCTCATCCAACTCCTATTCAAGTAGAGCCTCTTACTGCTGACAGACCCATCATGTCTTGGATATTTGCCACCAATCCAGTAGATAGTATGTCACAAGAGATCAAGGGGGTCAGGACATGTACTATTGGCAAAACATACTTGACCTCCCTCTGCATGTGATCTCTATGACATGAGAAGATACTTTGAGAGTCTGAGGAATCCTGACCAACTGATGATAAAGGGAATGATCTTGATTCTGATGAGGAATGTCAACAGATGAAGATCAAGACTCAAAGGCCTCTTATTTTTTGTAGTATCAGCCTAGGGGGAGTTTGTAAGAAATACACTTAAAGGCTGATGCAACCAAAGAACAACCAAATAGCTCTCAGCATGCACATGTGAAATACAAGGAAGTTACTTTGGAAGATTTGATATAACTCAATAAATTATGCTAAATATCAAATCTTCCAAAGTCAAAAGACCATATCTTCTGAAGTCAAAGATGAAGTTTTCCGAAGCTTCAAGGACAAAGTCTTCCAAAGCTAAAGACTGATTTCTTCTGAAGACAGAAAAGACATGCTTTCTCTGAATCACCTTTTGACAAAAGCTGAACTAGTTTTCACTGCCACTTCTGATGACTCACAAACTTATATGAGATGGTGAAAAGTCTATGCTTTTGTCAACTTTAGATTAAGGTCTTTTGTCTGTAGCTTTCCAACTATGTACTTTTATCCTTTTTGTAATATATTAGGATGTTAGCTATGGCATGTCATAGTCATTAGTCAAAAGGCAATCTACCTATTGACTCTACATTAATCTTGTTGTCTAGATTAGTGTTTCCAGCTGACCTTCAAAGTATGGCCGGCTGTAAGATGTAGTATAAAGTGTCTCAAGTACTTGTATTCTAGAAGGTAAGCTTTGTAACACTTGTAAGAACTTGGGAGCAATATACATCATTCTTAAAAACCATATTTGAGTGTTCTTGTTATTATTCTTTTACTTGTGTTTATTGTTTCATCCTACCCGGTTCCCTATTTGATCTGCTAAGTGTTCTAAATCTCTCCACCTTATAAAACTGTTGTATTGACCACCCTTCAACGGTCCTGTAGTCACTTATGTATTTATTTGTTTTATTCAGGTCTCTAAAATTTTAAGAGTGTTCCAATTAGGTCATTCATATTTTTTTTCAATTCTTTTAGATAATTGCAAATTTTAATTAATTTTGTTATATATATATATATATATATATATATATATATATATATATATATATTGTTAATATTTTAAATTTTTAAATCTTTAAAAAAATATTTTGCAATTTATGAATGACTTAATTAGAGTAATCCTAAAGCTTTATTGTCCTAATTGAGACAAAACAAATTATGAGTGACTTGATTGGGACAAATTCTTATGAGTGACCTAATTAGACCAATCTTGAAACTTGATTACTAGTTTATAAAATTATCTTTTTTAAATATCAATAAATCTGCTAGTTGATGTTTCTGATGATTACCCATTGTGTATTTCACTCGATCTAGAGGGAGGGTTGCTATAATTTCAGCAGATAAGAGATCATCTGCTACAAAGTTGTAAGCACATAGGAAATCATCTACTCACAAGCAATTTTTCAGCACTATAGATGGTTTTAAAAGTCTGGAAAGCAAAACAAGATATCAATCAAGTTTAACAACCTTCAAATTTAAAACCTCAAGCCATAAAATCTATTGCTAATTTAGAAAAGTTTAATAACTTTTCTTATTTTCAAAGACCCAAGGCTAATTAGGTTGGAGTCCCAGTCGACAATAACTCTTTTAAAATATGTAGGGACATTCACAGGCTAAAGTAAACTTACAGATTCTAAAAAGTGAATGCTCTCGGCACATGACGGGTGTCATGACTAGAAAAGTAACTATTATTAGTGGAAGTGTAAGCTTTGTTTAGGTAAATTATGTGAAAGAGTTGAACTACACTTTATTAAGTGTATCTCAACTTTGTGATGAAAAGCACAATAATTTCTTTATGCAGCAAGAATGTACTTTTCTCATTCATGGGTTTGTAATTTCAAATAACAAGATTCTTTTAAGATCTCCCTAGAAAGAGATAATATATACATATTGAATATGAAAAATGCATCTTCTCTTAGAAATGTCTTATTTGTATATCAAGAGTCTATGTGGATGAGTCATCTCCTTGGCAAAGAAGGCTAGCATAAGTAAAGTTTAAGAATATGCACAAACTTGTTAAAAATGGTTTATGTCGCACCCTAACCAATGGTGAAATCATTAGAGTGGACAAAGTTGATTTGATTGCTCATAGCACATGGTATTTAAAATGTTGAAATAGTATTAAAAACATATTTCATTAATTCAAATATCCCAATGAACGTCCAACAACCATACTTAATTCGAATAAAACATAAACTAATTTATTTATTATCTAGATCCAACTTCCTGGATCTGAGTATGTAAGAATTCCAACTAAGCTGCATTTCTTGTAATCATGTAAAAAGTCAGCTAAAGCATTAGTCAATGAGTAAACACAAGTTTTCATACACAGATATATCGATTAAACTGATTAAAAAGATTCAATTATAATGTTAGGTCAAGACTTATAATGCAAGAAGTGTAACATACAAGATAAACAGTGCATAACCAAACCTAGTGATTAAATTGACTCGGTCTGCATACGAAGTCTTATGTTTACGGTACACGTGTGAATCCGGTTTCAACACCCCCTTTGTCAAGCTAAGAGATTAATCATTGTTGTCATGGTTTGAATAAGAATAATATTTATCAATCTATGAACAAATAATTGTAAGTAATAACACAAACATAAACTGAATTGAATCGCATAAAATGAATAAATGAATAACATTTATATGTATCATATGATTTTCCCCAAATAATAAACACAAGAAAAAGGGGCTACGCATATTCGCTTTATAATTGTAAGTGATTTGAATACGAAAAAACTGAAATAGACACCAAAAGTTTTCTCCCGACTTAACCTAAGGAACAGTGTCTTGTGTTATATAACATGTCTATATATGACTTGGGAAACTATTGTTTTAATTTGAGATTTGGGTGTATAACAAATAGTGTAAATAATATAACTAATTTCAATATAAAACTTTGTTTAATAAAATGAAATAAATTGAATAAATAATAGGATTTGAAAATTAATGATTAATAGTAAATGAATTAAAATGATTAAATTATATCTAAATAGTACACTTAAAATGGTTAATTTGTAATGATTAATAAATAAGGTTTATATATATAAAGTGTGAAAAAACTTATTTTAATAATTAATTATTTTAATAACTTTGGTTAAAATACTTATTTAATAATTAATTATTTAAATAAATTTTTAATTGTAATAAATGTTGATTTAAATTAATTGAAAAAAATATGTTTTATTTTTAGAAAGTTTAAAACTTATAAATAAATTTATAATATTTTTATAACCTTTAAAAATAGAAAAAATGTGGAATTATAATCTTATAGAATTCGGAAAAATTAATAATTAAATTCTGAATTAATATTAATTAACAAAATAGTTGTATATGAATTTAATAATGTAGTTATATTTTTTTTGAATTTTTAGAATTATAAAAAAGATGATCAAACCCGGGTTCCTTCCACTTAAGTGGAATGTGTTAACCGCTAGGCAAAAGCCCAAGTTCTAATTTATATCCAGAATACAAAATAGAAAAGCAACATTTAATGAAATCCTAAATCCTACATAAACCCTAATTTTCGATCTATCAAATTGATAATGAAATTGAAATCAATATCCAAATTAAACATAAGACGTTTGTTAATTTCATGCTAACGAGTATGTGAGTGTGTTTGATTGCATGTTTTGATATCGAATTGAGAATAATAGAAAGAAAAATAGTTGCGACTCATAGCGATGATAATGATCCAATTGACGAGTTACAGAGTTTCCAGAGGTGATGATAATCGATAACCTTCATCAATTGTAGTTGAGAAGATCGAGAATGTGGAGTCTGACTGAGTTGCAGGTCACGATGAAAACAATGATCAAATTCTGAGTAGGCGTGTGTATGTCGAATACAAATTAAGGGTTTAGAGAGTTTAAAGGAATCGAATGGAATGTTTGCCCTCTACTATATAACATCATTATTAACAGTTTCAATATTGGTGAGTTCAATGCTTTGATTAGGGGATTTCGAGTCTAATTTGATATTAATTATATGATTTTAAACGCAATCATGTATATGTTTGAATTCACAATGATCATGTGTGTGTTTCTATCATTTGATTTAATTAATTGATTGGTAAATTTCTTAAACAATCTTGATTTCAAATTGATTCGACAGTTTGGAATTAACAAGGTGTAACAGTTGTGGTTTTTGAATTAAATCAAATCATGGGTTCGATATAGTCAAATAAATGAGTTAAAGCCATTTTATTATGTTTACATCAATGATTTTGAAATTTTAACGATCGTCAGAGGCTTGCCGGAGGATTGGTCCAAAAGGGAACTCTCGATGGGGAGAAATAAATGGGATTTTGAAATAATTATAGTTTAGTCCCAGGGTTTTATAAAGCTAATATTTCATGTAAAAGGTTTTTTAATTAAAGTTTAAAAATTACACTTTCACCCCAAACTTATTAAAACCCTAATTTTAATAATTAATCAAATTATTAATTTATATCAACTTTATAAATCTTGTACAACTTTGTATGTTAAATAATTATTTTAACTAAATAACTAAAATCTTATTATTAATAATATAACCCTATAATTTTATAAATTATAAATTTTTAATAAATTGAATAAATGATATAATTAATGTATTTGAACACCATAAATAAAATAATTAAATAATAAATTTCAATTATATAATTGACCCAAATGGGTTCGGTTTTACATTACAAAATGGGTCAAATGTAACTGTTTAGTAAAAGGCTTACTAAACAAGGAGTTCACCTACGCTAATCATTGTATGAATTCTCATAAGTCCAAATAAATAAATCTGTTACAACTTCTTTACACTTGTTATATGTGAATCTCGGTTGAACTAGTGTAAAATATTTTGGATGAAAATTGTATTGCTTGATTATGATAGTTGATTTGCAAGATTTACTTGGGTATTATTTTAAAAAATCAAAGATGAAGCTACTGAAATCATTAAATTATTTATTATAAAGGTTGAAAATCAAATCGATCGTAAGATTAAAATCATTAGATTTCATAAGAAACCTGAATTCCAAAACCACACTTTTGACTATTTATGTGAATCCAAAGGTATTGTAAGATAGTTTCGTGCTCCTAAAGCTCCTCAACATAATTAATCTAAATTTGCTAAGAAATCAGTGGTATTTTGTTGATCTCTCAAAGCATATATTATGTACAACAATACTAGCCATATTAAGTAATCTGATAATGTCAATTTTAATGAAAATTCCTCTTGTAACGTTGGTTGTACCCCAAGTTGGATGTTTGATCTTGATGGATTCATATATGCTTTTAACTATTTATTTAAAAATGTTATAGAAGTTTTGATATGTACTTTAGCAGACACATTAGTAGGCAACACGGAAGACTATAGGGTGGTATATCAAATCCTACAACAACTACTCTTATAACTTCTTCTCAGCTGCCTATAAGTGCTAACATATTAACACTATACTACATTTAATAGAAATTCCTTCAAGTACCACTAATATGTTGCATCAGTCATACCATATGCAAGAAGAGTTATCTAATGAAGAGTCACATGCTGATGGGCATATTGCTATAAAGGAACATGTTGAACAAAACTCTCATTCTACACCTGCTAGAGGTGTTAGTGGTTATGTACTTGTTCCATATGTTGAAGGCCTTGAAATAAACTTATTAAATCTTGATCTATATCAACAACTCTAAGTAATCCTAATGCTCAGAATTTTCAAAGAGCATCCAGTATAGAAAATAATCAATGTTGCTATTAAATAAAGAAGCAGAGCTTTTGAAGCACACAACTGATTGTTCTCATGCTTATTATAACAACCATAACCAATGAAGGTTGATGAAGCCTTAAGAGAAAATAGCTTTGTAAAAGCAATATAGGTAGAGCTTCTACATTTTCAAAAGTAGAAGTACTAGAGACTATGTGCACTTCCAAAAGAGAAGACTACAATAGGCACTGAATGGGTTCTTAGGAATAAGAAGAATAATAGAGGTATTATTATCAAGAACAAAGCAAGACTTGTAGTACAAAGGTACACACAAAAAGAAGGATTGATTATAATGAAGTGTTTGCTTCCGTGGCAAGACTCGAGGAAATAAGAATTTTCCTTGCTTTGGCAGCCTTAAGGAATTTTAAAGTTTTTTAAATGGATGTGATAACAGTTTTTCTTTATACAGATATTGAAGAAGTGTATATGTGATGGTTTAACCTAAACTTTCCAAACCATGTATGTAAACCTGATAAAGCTCTTTATAAGTTGCATCAAACTCCAAGAAAATGGTATGAGACACTCTCAACCTTTCTTTTGCAAAATGGCTAATAAAACTATCTTCATCAAGGAAATGGGATTGAATATCCCATTGGTACAGGTTTATGCAGGTGATATCATAGTTGGATCTATAAGAGAGAAGGTGTGCAAAGACTTTGAGCAACTCATATAGTCCAAATTTGAAATGAGTTCTATGGGTGAACCGTACTCTCTTTTTGGGTCTACAAGTCCAACAAAACCAATGATGGAATCTTTATAAATGAGTCTAAGTATGATAAAAGGCATCTTAGTAAGATATCAAGCAATTGATGCTAAAGTCGCAATGAAAATAATGTTAGAATCATGCTCTTTATGTCTCGATCATGAGGGGGAACTAGTTGATCAGTAGGCAAGATATCATGTTTTCCACTTGCCTATATGCAAGATTTAGCAGCTCCTAAGGTGACACACATAATTGTTGCCACAAGGATACTATAATATCTCGAAGGGGAACCTAAGTTAGGTTTATGGTATCCTAAGAGTGCTGATTTTAATCTCTATAAATATATTGATAGTGAGAATGGAGGCTGCGACGTCAACAATAAATCCATATCATGATGTTATTAATTTATACGATGAATATTGGTATCCTGGCAATGTAAAAAAGCAAACTTGTGTCTCTACGTTAACTATCAAAGCGAGTACATAACTGCTTGAAGTTGTTATGCTCAAGTACCTGTGGATTCGGACCCAACTTAGAGATTATGGTGTCAACTTCATCAACACTCTTATTCATTTTGACAACAATAGTGTTACATCCATCACCAACAATCATGTTAGCACTCAAGGACAAAGTATATTGATATCAAGTGTCATTTTATTCGTGATTATTATAAGAAAAAATATTAAATTAGTGAAAGTTCATACAAATGAATAATGCATATCTTTTTACAAAAGACTTTGATTAGACAAGATTTGAATACTTGCTTTTTACTATTAGGATGATGAACATTGAATAAATTAAGTAGCTTCTTTAAAATTGTTGTCAATAAAAATCATGAACTTTGAATTCCCATGTTCACGTCTTTGTAGTAAAAAGGTTCTATCTATCGAAAATTATAATTTGACAAAAGCGGTTGTGGTGAAGAGTTATATCACTGAGTAGATGAGCTCCTACTGATACACTAATTCATCAAATTCCAACTACTGGTGCACAAGTCCTTCAGTAGATACAAACCTTGGTAGAAGAAAACATGAAAATCTTTTAGGGGTCCACTTTTATCTTCCAATAAGTAGTGGTCATTGCAACAAACCATTAAACATTGTCGTAATTTCCAGTTGCCAGATTTCAGTAAGTTTTTATTTTAGTAAATTGAAATACTTGAAATCTGATAATATATATTATTCTATAAGCGTCTTCACTTTCTCCCTCCTCTAAATTTCCCCTCTTTCATCTCAAACTCAAATTCAAAAGATACCCGATACTCTTTAAACCCTAAAATTATCATCACAACTGCTCCAAACCATGAATTACGATCAAACCCCAACATCTTTGCACCTCTTAAACCTATTGTTGACGATGTGTATGATCCTGTGCTAAGTTTTCTTTGAAAAAGTAACTATGCCATTACTAATACTATTGATCCTGCCATAAAGCAATTGCTATTAATATTGATCCTACCATTTATTCTAAGCGTATTTGCCAATTCTAGGTGACTTGCTCTATTGAGAAAGCAAATAGGATCAAGTACCTTAAATCAAATATTCAAAACATAAATTTCATGCTCATATTGAACTACAAAATAAAGATGATCATTCCATGCTCTCAAAGGAAGTGTTGAGTAATATGTTAAGAGAAATTGGATATTAAGGAACTTCCC
The DNA here is from genome assembly GCA_025506505.1 of Flaveria sonorensis. Taxonomy (NCBI): domain Eukaryota; kingdom Viridiplantae; phylum Streptophyta; class Magnoliopsida; order Asterales; family Asteraceae; genus Flaveria; species Flaveria sonorensis. The sequence goes on from CM046426.1 coordinate 14,141,884, forward strand.
CTATTTCAACTTTTACTAAAGCTTTGGTATGTCACAATTAGAGAATCATACTTTTTACATTATTTGCCCAACAAGTCTTGGGGATGGAATCAAGTTTCATTTGACTTAGCTAGGGCTATCCATGGACTTGTCAAATAGCAACGTTATAGTTTTTCAAACTTTATTTTTCCCTCATTAATGAAACTGCCTCATTAGGAACTGGTCAACATTCATAGCCAATAGACATTACAACTTCAAGAAAATCCATTCACCTATTTAGTCCTTAAGATGAAGATATATTTTAAACAGTTTAGAATAAATCACTGTCTCCCTCTAGCTATATCAAACAAATAGTGATTAGTGAATTGCCTGAGGATTTATCTAACCCAGATCCTACCACTCATGAAGTTGGCTTTAGTAGTGTTGAAAAGTTCAATATAAAAGGGGTTACTAATATTTTTTATTCATTAAAAGATCAGTAGGATTATGGTAGCATCATTAGGTCCCTAACCTTGACAACTCACTCTAAGGATGTTTCCATAGAAATGTATCTTAGAAAGAGGAATCCCAAGGTGCCAAGAAAGCATATTTGGTGATGATGGGGTAGGGGCAAGGCCAAAGACCATTACTAGACCCTAGTATTTCACACATGTGGATAAGGGCAGTATGTAATTATTGACCAATGAATTGATGGAAACAAATTTTAAATTTGGCTCATAGGATAGTGCTACAAAATGAGAATATTATGCTTAAGGCCATAGTTGATAAAATTGTTGATCTGGAACATCAATAGATTGGGTGTGTGTATTCTTAGACTTGAGATCACCATTGCAAAGAAGACAATAGATAGAATTATTGATCTAGAATCAAATATCAGCACTCTAAGACAATCAATAGATAGAGTGATTGATCTAAAAGCAAAGATTTGCACTCTTAGCCAATCTATAGATATAGTTAGTGATCTAGAATCTAAGATAAACATTATAAAGGGGAAAGATGATCCTAAAGATGTTGATAACATTGTTTATCTGGCCAAAGAGAACCTGAAAGAACTCCTTAAATCTCTTCACTCCAATCTTGAATGATGATTATAATCTTTTTTCAAAAGCTAAAGTACAGTTGGATGTCTTATTCAATGAGTATAGCTACAACAACTCTAAAGAAAAGCGAAGTAAGAATAGAAGATTTATGAGCAATTTGAAAAAAAGAGTAAAAATCATTAGAAGGAGGATGGGAGAATATAAAAGATTGATGCCAATAGATCATTAACAAGAAAGATATCTGATTAATCTTCTCATATAAGGGAACTACTACACACAGAAGAAACTCAAGTTGATGAAGTAAGAAAGAACATTAACTTGCAGATAAAACAAGCAAAAGCAGCAAGAGCAACTAGAATGAAAGCAGAGATAATACTTGCTAGAGAATCAAGTATGTTATAATCAAAGCCTCCATCAAGAAATCCTTCAAAGAAGCTTAAGTCTACTCCACTATAGACCAAAGCTCCCATCTCAAAAACTGCTATCGCTGATTGTTTCCCAATCTCCCTCTATTGTCACATTTGCTCATCGTCAAACATTTACATGAGCTCACGATGTAAAAAAAATTGGAAAGGATATATAAAAATATAAGCTGGAAATATAGCTTGAATAAAGAAACTATGACTTTAATGATATGATGAAGTGGAAGATGAATTAAGACAAAAGGTGACAACTGATCTCAAAATACAAAAAATGGTGATAGATGGTGATGATAAACTATAGATGAAAATCTAATTAAGGTACTATGGTTTATCTGGTAAACAAGTTGGGCCAATGAGTATGTCTACTCCTGATCTTATATAGATGCTTTTTTAAAGATTAACATTTGTCTTTGTATGTCTTTTACATTTTTGTCATAGTATAGGGACTTTCATTGTAAAAATGTTCCTTTGTTTTCTTGATTAGTATAAATAGGCTGAATATGTATTGTGTAGGTAGACATCTAGACATCTAGTCATAGAGAGATTAGACTTTCACTTTAGAAGCTTTGTATCTTTTACTTACACTTTGTATTCATCTCTACTAATCAATGAAAACATCTATAAATTTTTGTTGATTTTGTGTTAATTGAATACTTCTGTGTATTAGATTGAATTGTGTTCTTATATCATCATAGATCGATCCATTTTGAGCTTATCAAATGGTATCAGAGCTTTCGGTTCAGTGATTTGAAGCTGTTCTTCAACTGTCGAACACTCATAATCACTTGAATCTATGATTGATAAATAATTCAGTCTTAAAATTGTTGAATTAAGATCTGTTTCATCATCAGAAACATGATTTGATTCACAATTAGCAGTAAAATTCGTTCAAATCTGTGAATTTGTGCAAAAAGTCTTCGAACTGTTCTTAGTTTGTTCGAATTGTTCTTTGAATCAAAACATTAATCTTTGTTGATTAATTGATGAAATTGATGTTAGAAGAGTGTTAATCGATCGATTTCAGACCTAATTGGTGAAATTTAGATCAATTAATCAAGTTTTGAAGAAATTGAAAGAATCTGAGTTTGTTGAAGCTGATGAATGTGGCGCATTAGGTCTGAAACACTGCTGAAAATCGTCTATGTGATAGGTGCATAACAACTGTTTAGGCGCTTTACAACTGCTTGGGCGTTCTTCAGTTAGGTGTTTTACCACTGTGTGGGCGCATTTCAACTGTTGGGACACTTTGGGCGTATCACAAAACCAAGAATTCCAGGCGTTTTTCAACTGTTGAGGAGTATTTGAACTGTTTGGGCATTTTGACACCCAGACGCCTGAAAACTATGGGCGTATCACAACTGTTCAGACACATCTCAACTTGGGCGTTTTTGGAATTTTTCTAAGGCAATCCCTTAGACGTTTCAGGGTCAAAGTCAAAAGGTGTACCCCAACTGTTTGGGCGTTTCACTACTATTTGGACGCATCAGCTTTCACACTTAGAAATTTTCAGAATTTTTTCAGAAACTTTAAAATCCAAAAATATTTTCATTTTATTGTTTTAATTCAAAACATTAAAAACAACAAAAACAAATCTCTTTTAAAAATCAAAAATTAAAATGGTAAAATCAGAAGACTCAGAGAACCGAGTTCCCAAGCTGAAGAATAGTGCAGACTTCAAGAATTGGTCATTGAGATTAAAACACCATCTGAATTCTATTGATACTGATTTAAAGTCCTTACATTCCAATCACATCTTATGGTCCTGATAGAGGATTTGTGTATACAAAGGACTCTACTGAACCTTATCCAGAAGATGATCTACAAGGAGAAGACCTCAGAAAAGTTAAAAATGATATTAAAGCATATTCCTTAATGTGCAAAGGTCTACCTCTTGAAGTTTTTACAAGGTTTGATGGTTATCAAACTAGATACACCATGTATAAGGCCTTGAAAATAATATGTGAAGGTGGAAAAGAGATTCAGGATCTGAAAAAGCAAAAGCTAAAGAGACAATTAGAATTTTTTGAACATTTGTCTGGTGAAACAATAAATCAGATGATGAACAGATTTGTTCAACTGACTACAGAGATGTCGACTGCAAGGATCAAGAATGATTTAAAAGATCTTAACTACAGACTTCTCAATGCTCTTCCATCTTCATGGAAGCAAACAATCACTCTGTTAAAGCATACTGAGAAATTTCAAATGGATCTAGATCTCTTGATTGCTAAAATAGAATCTGTCGAAATTGATGAAAGTTCTAGAAACAACGACAGAGCAGCTTCAATGTCACAATATAAGTATGTTGCTTCTCTAGCAAACACTGTGGAGAATGCATTCATGGTTAAGAATGAAACTTCACTAGAAGATGAGGTTGATTTATTTGTTGATGCAGGGTTCTTCACTGATTCTACTTACACAAGTGCTCCTGCCTATACAAATCAGACTAAACCTCAATCTCCTTCTATGCCTAAAAGTTCTAACTCTCAAGCAGAGACTCCATCTGTTAACTCTGCTAAATCTAGCAAAGTTAACGATGTAATAAACATCTTATTACAAGATGAAGAGTCAAAAACTGCTTTTACTGCATTTATGGCAAGTTTTCAAGCATACCAAGGTAGCCATTTAACTCAACTTGATTTTGTTTTACAGGATTTATTTGAAATGGATCCAGACGACGTTAAGGAAATGGACTTGAATTGGCAGATGGTAATGATAGCATACAGAACTCAAAAGCATTCCTACGTCAACAAAAACTATAAACCAATTGCAAACAAGACAGTAGGTTTTGACAAGTCAAAGTCAAGATGCTTTAACTGTAACAGCTATGGTCATTTCTCTAGAGAGTGCAAAGCTCCAAGGAATAAAGGAGGAAATGGTCAATCAAGCTCAAGTAATCAAATGTTTTAGCAATCATCACAGAATACATTTCAGAAACCTTATCAAAGCCTACCAATGCTAGAATTGAAAGATGATTCTAAAGCAACAGAGGAACCCAAGAAAGCTTTAGTTGTCAATATTACTGATGGTTATGATTGGAGTGCCTACGCTGAACAATTTACTGCTGATCTAACTTTCAATTTATCTCTTATTGCAAAATACAAAAGGAAGATTGGTCTGAAGTTAATGATCCAAAAGCTTATGAAAACTCTAAGAACGAGGAAGAGGATTATGACTGGAGTGATAAGTCTGATCCCAAGGAAGATTCAGAGGAAGTTGCTTTGATGGCAAAATCTGATCAGCCAAAGGTTGAAAGCTCTAACTCTGAAACGTCTCCTCCTAAATATTCTGAAATTCCATCAGAGGTCAGAGAAAAATTAAGCACAAAGTCTTGCTTCGAACATGTCGAATACTACAGAAATTATTCTTATAAGATTTGTGAAAAACTTAAGCAAGAAGAACAAATGCATAACAAGCTGAAAAAGGATCATAATACATCTGATGACAAGATTATCTCTCTTCAAAATTCATGGAACAAAACTCTAAGAGAACTTGAAATTGTATCAAAACAACTCAAAGAGATGACGAAAAATCTTGAACTGGAGAAGATAGCTCATGCAGCTACTCAAGTTGATCTAGCTAAAGTTAAAAGTTCTAAAACCATTATGGAAAAGCTGATAAATGAACGTAAAGATAAACAAAAGGTAGGATTGGGTTTCACTCATGAACCAATGCCTGAATCAATAACGAATACTTTACCAGAAAACTTTAACACTCACGATCACTCTCCAGAAAACAAAGCAAAACTCAAAGCATTTCAGAACAAGACCAAGATGTCTGAAAATGAAGAGAAAACAAACGTAGAAATTTTTGAAGAAAATGATATTGAGAAAATTAAAAATGGTCATCCGGTTAAAGTTAAATCTTATGAACCAAGACCAAAGAACAAGAAAATTTATGTTCCTAAAGAATCAGTTTTGAAAGAAATGAGTACGATGACAGAAAACAAAGCTAGAAATGATGAAGAAACATCAGAAGATTCAAATTCATTTGGTCTAAATAACCCAGAATTCATAAAATGGCAGAAAGACCAGAAAAAGAAAGAATGTAACAAAGAATCTTCAACTGAAGATGTTCAATCTAAACAAACAACTGGTTCAAAATCAAGGAATCAGAGACGAAGAAGAAAGATAAATAAAGACAAAAATGATCAATTGAAAATTCAAGAAAATCAGGCAAAAGAAATAAATCAGAAAACAAAATTAAAGCCGATTAAATTTGTATCTGCTGGTTTGTTGAATGTGAACTCTATTCAAAATGTTAAAGAAAATCCTAAAAACAAATCTACCTCTGATCTGGAAACGGGTTCAGATTCTAAGACTTCCGCTGTAGCAAAAAGATTTGTATCTAAGAAAAACAAGAATGAAGTTCATGTTCAAAAACAAAAACAAATTGTGCAAAAGAAAAGCATTTCAAATCAAAAGCACAATTCTTCAAATCAAAAACAACAAATTAACACTTTGACACCTAAAAGTAACCAAGTTTCTAATGTTGTTTCAACGTCAAAGGTTAATAAGCAATTATTCAAGACTCCACAGAGGTACTGCGAAATATGTGACATGTACAATCACAACACTGCTGAATGTTTTTTTAACAAATACTGTCACATTTGCGATATGAGAAATCACTCAACTTCAGAGTGTTATTTTAACAAATACTGTACTTACTGTGATGAGCAAACTCACAACACTAAAGATTGTTATTTTAGAAAGAAATCACAGAGGAGAGGATTTGCCACCTCAACAGTAAGCAAAGATTATGTTAATCCGCAATATAAAAGAAACCAAAATGTCGATTTTCAAAGATTAACACACAAACCCTCCTTAGGTTTGAATACTTTCAAAAGAAACAATGTAGTGAGACCTAAACAATTCTTTAATGATAATTTCATTCCACGGTCAGGGAGAATTAATAACAAAAGTTTTGAAAATAAAAGATTCTCAAACAATGGTCAGTCTAAAAGCACGAATTTTCCAAACAAGCAAAATTTTGTTACTAATAACAGAATTGGTAAATTCATAAAGAATAAACCTGATGTCAACAAACTTCACTTTAAACAATTTACTATTGTTGACAAGTTTGGAAAACACAAGACCATTTCGGCTTGGGTAGATAATTCACCTTGAATTGTTTTGTTTTGCAGGTACACCAGAGAAGACCAATCAATACTTGGTATGTGGATAGCGGGTGTAGCCGGCATATGACAGGCAATCAGGCCTTATTACAAGAATTTAAGTTAAAAGATGGAACACATGTCGCCTTTGGTGGTGATGCGGGAGGAAAAATAACCGGAGAAGGAACAGTATCTAATGGGATTATAAGTTTTGATAAAGTCAACTTCTGTTTACAGTTGAACTTTAATTTGTTAAGCATATCCCAAATTTGTGATAAATCCTACTCTGTACTTTTTGATGATTCTTTCTGTTATATCTTGAAGCCAGGATTTCAGATAAGCAAGGATAGCGTGGTTGTTAAAGCTGTCAGAGACCGAGACGTATACAAACTGGATATGTCTCAAGTGGATTCTTCTACAGAAACAACTTGTCTCTTTGCTAAAGCATCAAATGATGAAAGCCAGCTATGGCATAGACATCTGGGGCATTCAAATTTCAAAAACATGAACAAGCTTGTAGCAGGAAATCATGTTATTAGCCTTCCATCAAAGAAGTTTGCCACAACTGATTTATGCTCAGCATGTTTAAAAGGAAAACAGCACAAAGCGTCTTATAAGTCCAAGCTAATAAAGTCAAATTCCAAACCACTTCAGTTGTTGCATATGGACCTTTTTGGACCAACCAACGTGAAGAGTATTGGAAGAAATTCTTACTGTTTAGTTCTCATTGATGATTATACAAGATTTTCATGGGTTTTCTTTCTAAATGCAAAATCAGAAACGGCTGAATTAATAAAAGAATTCATCATAAAAGTAGAAAATCAACTAGATCAAAAAGTAAAAATAATTAGAAGTGATAATGGGATGGAATTCAAAAATCTAACTCTTAACATGTTTTGTGCAGAGAAAGGAATAGCTCATCAGTTCAGTGCTCCCAGAACTCCTCAACAAAACGGAGTTGCTGAAAGGAAGAACCGAACATTGATTGAAGCAGCACGATCCATGTTAGCCGATGCTAAAATTCCGATCACATTCTGGGATGAAGCAATATCAACTGCATGTTTTGTTCAGAACCGTTCATTAATTATTAAAGAAAAACTGAAAACTCCATATGAGTTAATATTTGGAAGGAAACCAAACATAGATTTTCTTAAATCTTTTGGTTGTCCGGTTATGATTCTGAATTCAAGTGATCATTTAGGAAAATTTGAATCAAAATCTGATGATGGATTTTTCATTGGATATTCATCTGTTTCAAAGGCCTATCGAGTTTACAACTCTAGGATTAATGTTATAGTTGAAACATTCAAGGTTAAATTTCTTGAAAACTCTTTTCCATCAGTGTCAAATGATCCTGCATGGTTATTTGATTTAGATTCATTGTTAAACTCTTTTCAATCAAACTTGTTTAATCAATCTAACTTGCTTGATTCTACAGGTGAAAAGAAAATTCAAGGAGATCTCGGTTCATTCAGTGATGATTCGGACTCTGATGATGCAGATGATTGAAGCTCAAACTATCCCTTCTTTTCTTTTGTTAGAGATTCTTTTATTCAGTCCAATAATGAAGATCATCAAGTCAATTCTCATTTAGTTTCAGAAGACCAAAATGTGTCTCAACCAGTTCCTAATGATGGTACAGAAGTTGTACAACATGAGTCTGGGACATCATCTATCTCTGGTGATGTAGTTGATTCCGGTAATCTTGATTACTTTATCAGCTCACCGACTCAAGTTCCCAATTTCAATACACATTCTTCAAGCCTATTGCATCAGCTGTCTAACTTGAATCAAACCAATCTAGATGTTCATGTTCAAGGAGAAGAGATTCCGACATCTCGTATTCACAAGAACCATCCAACATCTTAGATTATTGGTCCTTTGAGTGAGAGAACGATGAGAAGTAAATCAGAACAAGCAAACGTCTGCTTATACTTTTGCATTCTTTCTCAAATTGTTCCTAAAAATGTTACCGAAGCGTTAAAGAACAATGGTTGGATCGAGGCTATGCAAGAAGAATTATTACAGTTTCGCAAACAAGAAGTGTGGAATCTGGTGGATTTACCTGAAGGAGAAAATGCAATTGGCACAAAATGGTTATTCAGAAATAAAACTGATGATCGAGGAATTGTTATCTGAAATAAAGCAATATTAGTTGCACAAGGTTACACTCAAGAAGAATGTATTGATTATGATGAAGTATTTGCTCCAGTTGCAAGACTTGAATCTATTCGTGACTTCCTGGCTTATGCATCATTCATGAAACTTAAAGTGTATCAAATGGACGTAAAGGGTGCATTTTTGTATGGTTCTATCACTGATGATGTGTACATGAAGCAACCTCCAGGTTTTGAAGATGTTACATAACCACATCGTGTGTACAAGTTGAGCAAAGCTTTATATGGACTACATCAAGCCCCTAGAATCTGGTATGAGACTTTGTCGCAACATTTAATCCAACATGGATACATGTGAGGGAAAATCGATCCGACTCTGTTTATCAGAAAGGATGCTGATGATCTTTTATGCGTACGAGTGTATGTCGATGGCATCATATTTGGTTCTACAAGTCCAAAAATGTGCAATGAATTCGAAGAAATCATGAAATCTCGATTTCAGATGAGTTCTATGGGAGAGATAAATTTCTTTCTTGGACTACAAGTTAAGCAATCTGCAGATGGTATTTTCATCAATCAAGAGAAGTTCGTCGACAAACTTTTGAAGAAATTTAAGCTGCTAGATTGTCAGTCAATTAGAACTCCAACTGATGTGAACACCAAGATTGAGCCTGATCCGAAAGGAAAATCAGTAGATCAAACAATATACAGATTGATGATTGGTTCTTTGATGTATCTCACTGCATCTAGACCAGACATTATGTATGTTGTTTGTGTTTGTGCAAGGTATCAATCAGACCCGAAAGAATCCCACTTAATTGCTGTCAAAAGAATATTCAGGTATCTCAAAGGTAAACCGGCTTTAGGGCTATGGTATCCTTACGAAGGAAATTTTGAGTTACATGGGTATAATGATAGTGATTATGGCGGATGTTGTCAAGATAGAAAATGAACAGCGGGTGGGTGTCAATTTCTTGGACCCAGATTAGTCTCGTGGCAATGCAAGAAATAAACAAATGTCTCTGTTTCTATTGCAGAAGCTGAGTACATTGCTGCTTTAGCAGGATGTTCTCAAATCCTCTAGTTACAAAATCAACTGTTGGATTACGGGTTCAACTTTCTTAAAACACCTATTTACATTGATAACACAGCTGCTATGTTCATTACAGCTAATCCTGTCCAACATTCTAAAACAAAACATATCGAAATTCGTTATCATTTTCTCAGAGATAACTCTAAAAATGTTTAATCATTCTGATTCAAATTGCTACTGAAAAACAATTGGCCGATCTTTTTACTAAAGCCTTCTTATCAGGACGGTTTGAGTATTTGGTTGAGTCAATTGGTCTTATTAATCACACTTAAAATTGGTTTTTGAGAATTTCAGTAAATTGAGTCTAAATATGATCAGAACCCTCCCTTATATGAATAGGACACAGTCAAAGAACTTGTCAAAGTTAATTGCCTGAATTTATTTTTGTGTGTGCATTTTTTTTAAAAGCAAAAGCCAAATACAAAATTAGAAAATTGAAAAACAAAAGATAAAAATATAAAACCAAAAATCTAAAAAATAGTGTCTTTCCTTATTAATTATATGGGAATGAATTTGTTTTGCAATTCGTGAGAAATGATAGTACATTAGTATGATCAGTTGCATACTTCATTTTCGACTATAGTCTGACATGATCAGATATGATGTGCAGGTAAGCTCTTGTAATTATACTGAAAAAGTAAATTCTTGTGATTAAACTAAATCACTCATGCATTCATGCATGTTTATCTTAGCACTGATGAGTAGTGTTGATTTCTCAAATTGATTGCTTGTTAAGACATAATCTCACACCTGATAGCGATATGAATAACCATTGAGCTCTAATTATTTAATGCATCTAACGCTTCTCTGTTATGTGTCATCATAGGCCTGAAGTGATGAGATATCCTTTGTTGTAAGTGATTACAGACCTGGATATACTCACTGATGTAACAAGATGCCAATATGCATAAACACCAAATGAGATCTGGTTATAGTATATGTCAGGTTAACAAGTTGAGAATAGTGACTTCTTGCATATCTTTATGAGAATTAACCTCTCTAAGTCTAAGTGTGACTGCATAATGTCATATCTAATTGTACCTTAGACAATCCAAGAATTGAAAAAGCAAGTGTGCTGAGTCTCTTACCAAAAGCACTTATTTTCTGTCCTTAGATCTAGTGTCTCCTTTGCTGCAGAAATGCTGATCTGGAACACATTTGATCAGGATTTAATCACTGTCTGTGACTATCCAACATTTTTTATTCTACTGTGCGGATCACTTCTAATATGATCTCACTGCAGACATGATTCATTGTGCATATTAGGATTTTATTCTTCTTTTATTTTATTTTTTTTTATGTTTCTGTGTGCAGGCAATTTAACAATGATTAGTGAGCTCTTCATGTGAAAAATTCAAGAAACTTATAAGTTTTATCAAACTTAAAAGTTTAGGGGGAATAAAAAGAGTTTAAAAGAAAAATGACTGTTAAATTTCAGGATATGTAAAATCATGAAAATTCAAAAACTAATGTTTTGGATGGAAAGGACGATGCTACAAATGTTCAAGCATGTGTGTGTAACAAAATGAAAGATGAACATGAAAAATATTTTAAATGGAAAAGCTTCTTGCAAAAGTTAAATGAGAGTTTTTGTTAATTTCAGAGACTAAAATGACGGGAAACTAATTTTGAAACATTAAAACAAAAACTAAAAAGGTCAAAAATAAAAATTTCAAAATTTAAGGGTTAATTTTGAAAATTTTGGGTAAAAGTCAAAATTTGACTTATTAAAGTCAAAATTTGAAAATTGTTTAAATTTTAGTATGTGAACGGTGCTAATATGTCTAAACAGTGTGCAGGTGGAAGATTATGAAAATTTACAAGTGTTAGACACATGGAAGTAATCTCATGCGCCTAAATGGTGGTCAAAAGTCCAAATGTAGGAGCATGAGGATTTGTTCAGAATTTGTGCAAGTGTTGGACGTCTTTGACTACTTCATACGGACAAACAGTAGTCATGCGCCTAAACAGTTGTCATGAGTCTGAAAACATTGCTAAGTGTTGGGCGTTTTACATTCTCATGCGCCTAAACAGTTCTAATGTGTCTGTGTGGAAACTAAATATTGGGCGTTTCTGCTTAGTTCATGCGTCTGAACAGTGCAAAAGTGACTGAACAGTGCCCATGCGCCTAAGCTCATGCGCACAAACAGTGCTTATGCGTCTGATCAGTTCTCATGCGCCTAAGCCCATGCGCATAAACAGTGCTCATGCGCCTAAATTTTTTCACTTAGTATATAAACAACACATTATGTTTCTCAGATTTCATTCTCAAATCTCCCCTGAACACTCAGTTCCTCAAAACCCATACATCCCGATAAACTCTAAATCCTCATTCTGATTAATTTTTGTGTTGTTGTTGCACTCGAAAGTTATAGAAATCGATTCTAAATGTAAAAGCGACTGAACAGTGCCCATGCGCCTAAGCTCATGCGCACAAACAGTGCTTATGCGTCTGAACAGTTCTCATGCGCCTAAGCCCATGCGCATAAACAGTGCTCATGCGCCTAAATTTTTTCACTTAGTATATAAACAACACATTGTGTTTCTCAGATTTTATTCTCAAATCTCCCCTGAACACTCATTTCCTCAAAACCCATACATCCCGATAAACTCTAAATCCTCATTCTGATTAATTTTTGTGTTGTTGTTGCACTCGAAAGTGATAGAAATCGATTCTAAATGTAAGCTCTAACTCAAAATCTCACAAATTTCAGATTAATACGATGATTGAATTGGGCGTTTCGAACCTGTTTAGGCGTTCGAACCCTAATGCTTGAATATGTTAAAATGTGATTTAACAAAGGATATTGAATGAAAATTGATGATTATATGATGAAATGAACTGGATTGCGAACCTAATTGTGCATTCAAATCGAGTGTTCATCAAAGTTGAATGTTTGATGATAATAAAGCAGTCGACTTGAAGATGAACACTCAAGAGAAAATTTATTTTAAAAAAAAAAAAAATTTCAACAATAGAAAATAAAAAATGGAAAACAAATCAAGAATCAAATTTTAAATCAATTAAATTTGAATAAAAGTCAATAAACTTTAAATTGAGTGAAAAAAATAACTTTTAAAATCTAAATTTCTTTGTTTTCTTTGCAGATGGCAAATTTAAAATTTGAGCCCAAACATAATGTGGCTGCTCTTCTCAATGAAGAGGTTAGAGATGCCATTGGATACGAAGAGATTATTAGATTTCTGTTGAGAACCAAATATGTATATGCTATGTGTTACCAGCCTGTTATATATGCTCGTCCGATTCGAAAGTTCTGGAGCAATGCATATATTGCTACTGATGATAATGGAAGGAAAGTAGTTAGAGGATTTATAACCAACATGAGGATGATTGAAGTATCAAAAGATTCTATAAGATATGCTTTGAGATTAGGTCAAAATGATGCTGAAGATTTATCTGAACTGACATTTGATGAATGTAGTCAAACATTCATGGAAATTGGTCATACTAATCAATTTCCAAAGAAACAGTTCTTTAGAGCCCGTGTATTCAACCACTGGAAACTTTTGTGCTATATATTCCAACATTGTATGTCCAAAAGGAGTGCAGGATGGAATTCTTTCCCTGTTGGCATTGCTTCTCCGATAGTAGCACTGGCAACAAACAGGAGATTTAATATGTCCAAGTGGATCATGAATGGGTTTATTTTCAATTTAGAAAAGGGCATAAGAAATAAGTATCTGATGTATCCAAGATTCCTTCAAATGATCATTAATGAAGAATATTCTGACATAAGGGTAAATGGTTTTAGTGGAGAAACATTGATTCTTGAACACATGTCAGAGATATCATACAAAAGATTGTCTATAGTGACAGGTGCTCAGAATGTTCCTCTATTTGATTACATCAAGAATGTGGCAAATGATGAAGTTGATATCACTATAGATCACTATCATCTAACTGAAGAAGAACCACTAGATCCAGTTGATCTTATTGAAGAAATTCCAGCTGATGATGATGATGAAGATGATGAACATGATGAAGCTGATGATGAAAGTTCTAGTTCATTAGATGATAATAATGGAGATGATGGTAATGAAGGTGATGATAATGTTGAAGCTATAGAAGTGATCCATGAGCAAATACAAGAATCTGAGCATGTTGTTGAAGAGGCATATGAAGAAAGTCATGATGCTGTTGAAGAAATAGATGGTGATACTGAGGAAATGGATGAAAATATAGAAGAAAACATCCAAGAAGTTGATCAAATGACTGAAGAGCTAGTTGATGAAAGCCAAACAGTTGAAGAATAGCTAAAATGATAAAGGAAATGGTTGGTGGTGAAGAACAGATTGTATTAACTGAGTTTGTACAAGAGTCTATTCATGAAGAAAATGTGAATAAGAAAGAAGAGTTACAAAAACAAATTGATGAACTTAAAAAGGATAATGAGAATCAAGTTAAGAGAATTGAAGAGCTGAATGATGCTAATAAAAAGTTATGTGAAGAGATGAAAGAGAAAGCAAAATTGATTGATGAGTTAATGAAAAGTAAAAAAGAAAATTTGAAAACTTTTGAAGTTATGATGGTTGATTATGATTTGATGGAAGAAAAGTTAAAGAAGATGAGTGAGGAGAATAATATGTTGAAAGGTGAACTAAACAAGTTGAAAGAAACTCAAAAGTCTCCATCTCCTGAGGTAATAATTATGTCTGAGATTGCTCCAGTTGAGGTTGAAAAGATTCAATCTGTAGATAAAGGGAAAAGGAAAGTGGATGATATTGATGTTTCAGTTGTACCTGAATCATCTTCTAAAATAAAAAAGGTGAATGTTGAAGAAGGCGAAGCTGACATTCAAGAGACGATCGGAGCTCTAGATGACATAGAGTCTGAATTTGATGATGATTGGTGCAATGAAGTACTTGATGATGAAGATATTCATGAGGCTAATGTTGAAGAACATTTTTCTCCAAGTGGATTAAGCCATGATGACATACTTGTTGATATTGAAGATAGATATAATTATCTGGTGAAAATGAAATACAATAGAGTATTCTTAGATGGATTAACTGTCTCACAGATCAATGAAGAATTTGAAAAATGCATAGCTGCTGAGTCAAGTGCATCGATTGAATCTAATGAGATTGTGGTTGAACATGGTCACTGGAATCCTCTAAGTGAAAGTATAAATGTTGAGGACATTCCAACATCAGAATTACACCATCCGAATCCAGACGTCATGAACGTAACCGAGTTAAGGATGTGGTTGCAATCAAGGAACTATCCTTGGAAGAAATTGAAAAGATTACAAGCTAAATTCTTGAGAAACTTAGTGAGAAGCTTTCAAGAAACTGAGAAACAAACAAACAAGATGATCATTCTAGATACTGACAATCCTCAGTATTTAGAAATAACTAAAAGAACAAGGATTTTGAAGCCACATGAGATTAAATCAATGGCTATGGATAGTTCAAGATATGAAAGAAGAAGAGAGCTAATAGAGATGTTTCCAAAAACAGAAAGACAAGGATATGAAGTTCCTTTGGATCAAAGGCAATTACGGAACAAAGCTTGATCTGCGGGTGACCTTGTACGAAATGTTTTCCAAAAAGGACTATCTATCTTAGAGTTATTAAATGCTATGATTGTTCCTGACATAACAAAAGAGGTCAAGATCGTAGCTTGGAAATATGATGAAGTGTTTGATGCATTTTTGATTAAGAGAGTTAATGCTATATGTGACGTGTATCACTTTTTCTCAAGCATTATCAAGCTCCCAGTACAAGATCTGAAAGAATTAGCAAAATTGCCTTTGATAAACCATTCTAAAGCTAAGCGTGGAGAGATGTTTGTAGAACTTCTTCACCAAGGAATAAATAGAATGCCATCCTTCTTGCAAACACGTTGTGATCAAGAGGATAAATAATTTTTCCAAAAGTTAAAGAAAAAGAAAAAAGGAGTAGAAAAGGATGTGGGTGAAGAAAAGTTTCTTGATGCGTATAATGATGCATTTTTTTGATAAAATCACTAATCCGGGACTTAAAGTAATTGAAGGATCACAGAAGTCCAAACCAATCCTGAGATGGTTTTATAATGCTGATACTTTTGAGATGAAGTTAGTTCGAGACTTGAATGATTGGGACAATGAGATGATCACTTTGTTTGGAGTATTTGAACTCAAATTACTTCATCCTAGTTATATTTCATTTTTGTCCATTCAGAAGTTTGAGAAGGAATTTCCTAAGAATGCAGAAAATGATAAGAAATATTTTCTGTCCATCATCAAAGTTATGAATGCAGCAATGGAAAGAATATCTTTGAGGAAAACAATGGCTTATGCAAATATAGTAAAGAAAGATCTCAAAGACATTGACTTTATGAGAATATCAAGTAAAGGTGTACTGGAAATTTATTGCAAAGATAATCCAAATCCAACAGAGTGCTATGCAAATATGGATATAGCCGGATTATCTAAGAAGACTTTGGAAGTGATGAATTCTATGGAGATAAAAACAAATGAGAAGAAGCCTGAACAAGGTATGCTTGCTGAGAAATTTAAAGCTGCAATTGCAAAGGCTATTAGGGAGCAAGAGACTTACAAGGAGAAACCAGTATTCAAAGTCAAGGAAGAACCTGAAGACTTCTTTGATGTTTGAAGACTGAAGATCAAGCTGGAGACTGGAGACTTTACTGAAGATTAAAGGATGAAGACCAGTTTGAAGATTAAAGATTGAAGATCTGAAGCCTAAAGATTTTGAAGACTGAAGACATGTAAATCTTAGGGGGAGTATTATAGATGCTTCTTTTAAAGATTAACATTTATCTTTGTATGTCTTTTACATTTTTGTCATAGTATAAGGACTTTTATTGTAAATATGTTCCTTTGTTTTCTTGATTAGTATAAATAGGCTGAATATGTATTGTGTAGGTAGACATCTAGAAATCTAATCATAGAGAGATTAGACTTTCAGCTTAAAAGCTTTGTATCTGTTACTTACACTTTGTATTCATCTCTACTAATCAATGAAAACATCTATGAATTTTTGTTGATTTTGTGTGTTGAATTGAATACTTCTGTGTATTAGATTGAATTGTGTTCTTATATCATCACAGATCGATCCATTTTGAGCTCATCATCTTAAAACTAAAGAAATCAAAAGAAAGGTTGTAGCTAGAAAACTACCAAGTTTTAAAGAAGCTAAGGCTAATTAGAAAGCAGAACAAAGTGAAAAGAAAAATATGACAACTAAACCCTCTAGTGTGTCTGCTTCCGGTCATCTACTAATTGATGAACCGACATCACCTCCTTCTAAAAAGACTATTACAGATGTTGAACACAAACCACTTTCTTCCGTCACCAAGATTAATAAAAATGATCTAGCACAGTTGGTTGGAAAGAGAAAATTATAAGTAGTTGATCCAAATGTTGCACAAGATTTGATGAAAGCAACCTATGTTGTTGGAGTTGGATATCTTGAAAGAATGAAGAAGTTTACTGTGAAAAGAGCAAACAGTGTGATCAATAATTATTATTCTGAGAATAAAATTCTAGATCTATCTTTGGACATCTTAGAGTAGATACTAGAAGTTTTGAGATGCTTTAGAACTAGAAATCAGAAAATCAATTCTCTACTTTTGTTATTAGATTCAACTGTTCATCTTTAATCTGGTGATGAAGTTACTAAAAATACACTATCGGCATATGATCTAATTTTAGAGTGGGAATATGATGGTGTGAAAAATACTTATTTCATTACAAGGCTAATTGCCAGAAGAGTAGCATACTCATGAGATCAACTATTATGTTTCAATTGATTGAGATAACTAATCTAATAAGGCTAAGACTAATAAATCTAAATCATAGTTCTTAGGCTTATGAATTTGAGAAGGTTGTGATGAGAATCTATGGAGAACATCTGAAAATGACAAAAAAATCTATGGAGTATAGAAGAAAGAGAAGAAAAGATCTACCTACTCAAGCTTTTACGCCTATATCTACTTAACCCTCAACTGAAGCCTATTTAGTTCCATCTTAAGTCACTATGGTTGAACCACCAAAATCCCCTTCCCATCAACCTTCCCCATTAGCAGCAACATCTACTGAGCAATTAAGATCCAATTACTAAAAAGTCTCCTGTTCCAACCTAACCATCTCCTTCTCATATTGATTAACCTTTAACAGCTAAATGCTCCCTAGCAATAACTCATCCATCTCTTATGCTGACCAACTACAAACTATTAAAGAAAAAGAGAAATTAGAATTGAAGGATACTTATCTCTAGAAGATATAAATTCTTTAATTGATGAACATGAACAAAAAACTCTTAACTAGGGTGTTGATGAGAAAACAAATTGTCAATTCATTCAAAAAAGATGTGGATCAACATAATTATTCCTAACTGAGTCTTCTCTTAGTTCATCTGAACTAGAACAAATCATATCTTATTTGAGATTTGCTAGAAGCATGTTAGTTAAATACAAGAAAATCATGTCCACTCTCGAACATATCTTTGGTGAAAAGGAACACATAGACCCAAAGGATTTAGAGGTTGAAAGAAAGAAAGAGGTGCTTCAAGTTGTTCCTATAGATGTCTATGATCTAATTATTTCAAGGATATATGGTTCAAGCATTTGTGTCTTTACTCTTACTTATGCTGGTGGAAGAGTAAAAAGAAAGAATGAGCTAAATCAGACTACACTACAAGACACAGTATCAAAGACCTTACAAATCTTCCTTTGATTAATCCTTTTGAAGACAAAAATGAAAGAATAATTGAGGCCTTAATTTGAAGAATGAGTGAGCTTTACAAGCTATCGTAGAATCATCCTAGAAGGAATTTGTAGGATATTTAAAGGATGAAGCTACCTAAAACACTTAAGAAACAATGAAATCTAGCTCGTGCTAAAACAACCCAAGTTCTAGAAAATCAAGTCTGCCTGCTAAAGACTCAATCTATCAAAGAACTATATATCAGATGATACATTACATATGCCCGATTAGCAGCTATGATCCTATAACTGCTGAAGAGTAGTGGTGCAACCATGATCCTATAACTGCTGAAGATTTTCTCTATTGATATGTTATCTATTTTTTACAATTCATATAACTAAAAAATACGCATTTGTGGTGTACCATAATGTGTAGATCAATGGCTATACTTGTCATTGATCCTATACCTAGAATAGATAATTATAATTGATTCCAGTGTTTAGATTTCTTATTATAAATACCTCATACTTATATAGTTTAAAGGTTGTTGCTTTCATCCACTTGATTTTGCTGTTTGAAACTTGTAATTTATGCTATATATTAAGTGAATAATACTTTAAAAGAGCTGCTCAATTTATATTTCAAGTATTTGTATGTTTAATTATAACAATTAATTAAATTCTTCATCTATTTATTGTTAATTTACAGAAGTTCTTGTTCTAACTGATCCAATACTTACAAACATACTAGGTTACTTGCAAAGGTATACCTTGATTTTCAAATAGCTAAGTAAGATCGGTTTCAGATGTACAAGCTCAGTTGCGAAGGCCATACCTTAGTTACGGGGTTAGAGATGCTTGTGGAAGTAAGAAATCAGTTACGGGAATATTATAACACTTATGAAGGTACAATCTACTACGAAGGCACATATGCCTATTGTTTCATTCCAGTAAATATCATATCCCAACTTCTATCATCAACATTGAATACTTTGAATCATATGCACATATTTATAAGGTTTCATATTTAAACATTAACATGAATGCATAAATGGTGTTATAAAACATGAACCCTAAAATCAAGCAATCAACTTTATCATAAAACATATTAGATATATGAATGTAAACACGTTGTATATGCATATAATTACCAAAACAATGAGAAAACATAAACAAAACAAAGGGATCCAACATTTAAGATCTATGATTAAACCTAGAACTCGAGCCTTTTTCTCGTGAGACCTAGCAACAACAAGTAAAAATATTGACTATATAGCTCAAGTTCCTCGTGAATGATCTTCAAAGGATGAACCATGCTTAGATCCATCATCTTTGAACATACAGAAGATGAAGAAACCTTACGTTTACTTGATATTGAAGCGCTCTTTCTCTAATCTAGGTTTTCTCTCTAGATGGCTCTCCATCTCCCTCTCTTTCTTCATTGAAATAGATGTGAGTAGCAAATAAGGGGGAGAGGGGCACCTAAGACTTCTCAAATAAAAACAGAATAGGGTTGTCTTAAACACCTCTTTTAGTTCTTTAACTGTGATAATTGATACTTTAAACACAAACTTAAACTTTGATTTTATTACGTCATAAAATTGGTCCTTACACGTTTGACTGAAATACAGACATGACTATACACTTGTTTATATATTTATCACAGTCCATCGGTCCATGTGACCGAAGCACAAGTGTGACCATACATTTACTTGTTCTTATTTTTATCAAAGTATATTGGTCCGTCTGGGAGAAGCACACGCATGACTTTAGGTGCACTATGAGCGGGTTGACTGTCAAATTTGGTATAGGCATGTATGGGGTGTTACCCCATCAACCTGGCATGTCATCAGCGACATGATGATTGCCATCATGTCATGCAAAAAGCTAGTTAATCTTTATATTTAGTGTAAGTAATCATCATATTCATTAGGGCATTGCAAGCCAATTAATTTTTTTTACTTTTTTCTTTTGAAATAAACATTATGACCAAACTATTTTCGACAGGTATATTTGCGACCATTTTCATACGACCACTAATTAATTGGTCACTTTTTTTCAGGTTTGCAAATTTCAATCCCTTTGCCAGCTTATAATAGTCACTACGGATCGATTGGTAAAGTCTTTAGTCAAGCCCCGATTTCCCATAGATTTTCACCCATAGCTGTTATCTTTCCTAACAGATAAATGATAAATCATGATGTCGGTTAAAGTCATCTTTTTAAGAGATACAATTAAATTATGTTTTCAAAATAGCGCATTTTTATCTTTTTCAAAAAATAAACATATCATATTTATACGTTGCATTTAATATATAAATATGTCTAATGTATTAGTTATATATCTTTCTTTAGGTAGCTTCTAAAGATCTACATTGTACTGTCATTTGAATAAATGCTTAAGAGAAGTGATATGATATTCGATCTTTCAATTACAATCACTTTAAATATACCATTTGTTGTATATTGGGATAATAGGGGATAATAGAAGAAACATGTGACGAAAAAGTGAGTAGATGATCCACCAAAAAAGGGCGACCATAAACAATCACCTATAAAGAAGAATACTAATTACATGATATGATCATGCAAACAGTGGATAAATTATATAGCTTTCAGGCAACTTTCATGCAAAAATTGAAAATTTGGGTGCAAGATTTCTTTATTAATGTTTTTATTTTTCAAATTTGCCATTCTTGTTTATGTTTTTCTAAAAGTAGGCAAGCAACAAGAAACATAGAAAAATGCATTAACATTCATGACTGATTGTTGAGATTCACATAAATGGTCTTCTAGATAATTATATGGTATGTATTCACCTTTCGAGTTGCAGTTTTGTGGTAAGTAGCCAAACACTTGAGTGAAAATATCAGGGTTTAAACCTGATGGGTGTTATAATGTAGATATAAGATAGATTATAAGTTGCGTAAATCTATCATTCTAAAAAAATATGTTATATATTCTGTATATCTTTAAAATGCAAGATTGGTGGCTATAATAAAAAAAATTACAAGAAGGTTAGCTTTTTCATATTGTTTTATATTTTTTCTTTTACAAGTGGGTGAACTTGTGGTACAAACATTTTATGATTTTTTTATAACTTACGTTATGGTACCTTCAGAAACTTACAAACTTACAATATTGCCCCTAGACTTTTCGGTTGTTTTTCTTTATTTCTTTTTCGGCCAAAGACACGTTGGCATGTGCCCCTCATAAGGTTTTTTTTCCATTTACAATTTTTGGAATATAACATATTATAAAATTCTGAATATACTGTTATTAAATGGTTATTTCTTTATATGTTTCGATATAAGTTTTATTTAAAATAAAGTTGCATCTGATACTATAGTTATCAAAGTATTTTCGCACACGTCATTAAAGTATACATAAATCATTTTGGTACTTACAGTATGTTCCATTTATGTTTTTTAGGGTTGAGTTGACGTAAATATTTTGGTTATTTAATAATGTTTCGAGCGTGCTTTTTTCCTTTGGTTTAGCACGTCGCAATGTGCCAGGGTTTAATACTAGTTGCTATACAAAAAGCATTTTATATAAATATTATAAGAGTATAAAATAGTAATTTCCCGATGTAGCAAGAAAACTTGTATACTATAAAGTAAAAAAGTTATTGAGTAAATTACAAAATTCATCATATATAATATATAATAGTAATATAAATTAGATCCTTAGTTTTTAATACATACACTAAACATCCTTTTAAGTTGTGTGTATGTATGAACATCCTTTGAATAGAAAATAGTTCAAAGGAACCGGTTGCACCTTGCAGATTAGAATAGGAGGGTCAAGATTTTTCCAAAAACATTTTTATTTATTGACCAAATAAATCATTGGTTTACGTAAATATATATTACGAACCATTTATTTACATAAATGTAAAATTAAGATTTGTGACATTTAGCTGTTTTACATAATTTGTAATTATGATATATGTAAAACAACTCAAGTATCATCAGACTTAGTTTTTATATATGTAAATCAATTGTTTTTTGGTTCTTGAGATAAAAAAATAATTCCGTAATGATATTAACGAATATGATATTATAAGATTATTGTTTTATTGATTTGGAAGTAATTATTGTATCTAAAAAACTTATTATATCGCAATTGAAATCGTTTTCTACTTCCCCTCTTGAAATTCTTGTAACCCTAAAAGCTTATTAGTTTGTAGTCCAAAACCTGTTTATCTAATTTAGAGATGTTATTATGATTTGAACTCATATACTTGGAGATACCGTGTGAAATTTTCCAATAAAGTTTGTGATGACGACGATGATGACATTATTGATAACTATATACTGATGTTGGTTGCGAGGATGGCTAGGCGGCTATCGATATGGCAACCATGTCTTCATTTTCTGCCACTCGTCGCTTCATATTGTATTAAAAATTCAAAATTAAATTATAGAAAATGTCTTTTATGTATATACCAACTTGCATGTTTGGTTATTAATCTTCATTAATTACATTGGACATCTTTAAACTAAATGATTTATAACACGTTATGTCCTTTTGGCTTACTTTCCTTAAAAGTTATGTTAAATCTATGTTAAAATGATAAAATTACCATTTTTAATTAAAAAACAAGAAAACGGTATATGATCCTTGAACTCCTTCTCTTTCTCTCTCTCTCACTGGAACCTCCATTCATTTAGTCTTCGATTCAAGCACCGATCTTTCTCTCGAACTCACCTCTCTAATCCCATCAAAGCTTCATAAGTGTCAGCATCAACCTGACGTCTAACCTTAGTTTCTTAAACAACCTATTAGTAACTCTCGAATAACCTAAATCAAGGGAATGAAATCAATCTAATTCTATGAATTTTAATCCTCTTTTTTCAGTTGCATTCCTCACTAAGACGGATTAAAATTTCCCCCTCTGGTCCGATCATCCACTCTTCAGCAATTTAAAAACGACTTATGAACAATCATTACAGGGTATAAAACGTGTATATTATCTATTTTTAGAATTTAATAATCACAAACTTATTTCCACCAGGAATTTATGCATGAATCGGGAATTCACCAACCAACCCTGAGTCTGAACACCATTACACACCTTTTGAAAATTTTAAACATATAACCTTACTAAATCGATCGTAACACGTAACTAATTTTTCTAATTAAGAAGAGTGATTATTACAACTTGAAGCGGTAATTATAATATGTTGCTAGATAAATCGTGAAACATACCCAAAATGTTTGTGAATTGTGGCAATGATGACGACGTTGTTGATACTACATATCTGTGTAGTAATGGGGAAACCAAGGGTATAGATATGCAACATGATTTCATTTTCTACAACTTGTCCTCTATATTTAATCAATAAAACACAAAAATTAATGTATACGAATAATCAAATGTGACACCTATTGACAAAAAAATATAAATTTGAATATAATTAATTACTTATAAACAACAATTTATAAGACTAAAGATATAAGTATATAACACACCTAAAAACTATTTACGAATACAACTTTTTTTAAACTTGAAAGAATTACATCTCTTTTCTTTCATCCAATCATAACACCGTATAAAATGTGTATATAAATATATAATCTACTTCTTATTTTATAAAAACTAATTAATTAATCACACCCTTATTTCCACAGGAAACTTATGTATACAATTTGCCCAAGGGTTACTCTCCGTCGGCTTCACGGCTCGAACGGCTTCCCAAACGGCGCTATTACACTTGAAGCCGCTACCAAAAGCTATTTGCCACACACGATTACCCTTCTTCATACGCCCTTTAGCCTCCGTGTAAGCCAGCTCGTACCAAATCGAGCTCGATGACGTGTTCCCGAACCGATACAACGTCATCCTCGAGGGCTCCACGTGCTCCTCGCTCAGCTGCAAATTCTTCTCCAATTCGTCGATGACCGCTCGGCCACCTGCATGAATGCAGAAGTGGTCGAACGCGAGTTTGAAGTCAGGTATGTAGGGCTTCATCCTCCTATTTATTATTCTTCGTGCAATTAAGCTCGCGAAGAATAATATTTGTTCACTAATTGGGAGGACCAGTGGTCCTAAGGTGGTGATGTTCGCTTTTAGCGCGCCACCAGCTATTGCCATTAGGTCTTTTGAGAGGGAGACTCCGGTTTTGCCGGTGTCGTCTTGTTGTTGGTACACACAGTTGAAGGCCGTGTCGTCCGAGCCGCAGTGGGTTCGGACGGTGTGGAGGAGCTTGTATTTTGCGCGTCGGTGGTCGCTGGTGTTGTTGGATAGCAACACTGCTGCGCCACCGACGCGGAATAAACAGTTGGGGATTAGCATTGATTTTTTGTTGCCGAAGTACCAGTTTTGTGTGATGTTCTCCGTGCTTACGACGACGGCGTAAGTTTTCCGGTGGACTTGAAGCATGTCTTTGGCTAGGTCGACCGCGATTACTCCGGCGCTGCAACCCATGCCGCCGAGATTGAAGGTTTTAATATTCCCCCGGAGTTTGTATTTGTTCACTATCATTGATGAAAGGGATGGAGTTGGGTTGAAGAGGCTGCAATTCACTACTAGTATTCCTATGTCTTTGGGGTTGATCTTGGTGGATTTGAATAGTTTTTCGAGAGCTCCAAACATGACATCCTCCGCCTCCTTTCTGGCAGCGGCCATTGAGGGGGCGGGTGGAATGTTATGTAAGGCCTCGGGGAGGTAGGTTTCCTCCCCGAGGCCAGAGCGCTCTAGAATTTTCTTCTGGAATTCAAGTGCCGGCTGGTTGAACCCGCCGTGTTGTCTTGAACGTTCCATGAAGATGTCGAACTTCACCGTCTGGTGGTCCGGCGCCCGGTAGCAGGCGTAATCGACCAGATAGACGGTTCTGGGTCGAGTCATGAGGTATGCGGTGCATCCTAGCACCAGGGCGCCGGACAATGACATGACGGTGATGAGGTTGTATTGGAGGTGGGTGTAGAGTTTCCCGATGTCATCGATGGTCAGATGTGACAGGTGGACGGCTGTGATGACGATTAGTGGAAGGAGAGAGAGGGCGAGGAGGCGCGACATGAGGTAGTGGTATCCTAATTTGACGTATTTTAACTTGACGCCATTGAGGAAATTGGGAAGTGGCGGTGGTTGTGGTTGGGTTTCCACGGCGGTGCGGCTGTGATCGGCGGAGATGTGGTGGGAAGCGGTGGCCATTGGTGGTTTATGAAGTGGTTTAGAGTTTTTGAGTGTAATAGTTGCGGAGGATGGTGAAGAGGTGAAGGGGGTATATATAGAGTTGGAATGGTTAAAGGAGTGGTTACAATGTTGAGAAATAAAAGTCTATACAACCATCAACTGCCAAGGGCCCATGTGTCATAAAATTAAATGGTTTCTTCAAGAATTGGTTGAGATTATTTTAATATAATTTAAATAACTTCTTTCAAAATTTAATTATTATTTCGATATCATATTTAGGTTTTCCATTTAGATTATGATTTGTAGGCGACACACTAACCGGTCTGTATATCTTTGCGTTAGAACGGTATAGGAGGCAATCAACACGTAGTTACAAACTAAGCCAATGGATGATGTTTGAAGTACTATTTCTTTCATCCAATAGCACTACACTTAGAACAAAGGAGATTTTTCCATAATACTATATATCCTAAACTTAGTACGTTTATACAAAATTAAAATTTGTATACAAATTTGTTGTATTTGATATATAAGTTATAATCCGTATATAACATTATAATTTTAGAAATTTTCCAAATTAAAGTTTTTACATAACTTTCTTTCTTTGTATTAAATTTATATTATCAAAAATATCATAGTCTATAGAGCATATATGAATATAAGTTATAGTTTTTCACGTCTATAATTTTTATACGATTTTTGTCATGTATTATGAGTTCATATAATTGCTTTTCATATGGCATGGCATCCGTACGACAAGGGAAGTGACAGTTTCTGAAGAGGAAGAGGGTGGTGGTGTCAACATTGGTACCACCATGCCACACAACACTTACATTTCACGTTTCATTTTTCTCTCTCTTCATCATCGAATCAATATACACAACAGACTCGG
Source organism: Flaveria sonorensis (assembly GCA_025506505.1). Classification (NCBI taxonomy): domain Eukaryota; kingdom Viridiplantae; phylum Streptophyta; class Magnoliopsida; order Asterales; family Asteraceae; genus Flaveria; species Flaveria sonorensis. Next base: position 14,168,351 of record CM046426.1, read on the forward strand.
GGTAATCTGAGTATTACTATGTTTGTGAGACAGCGTTCCCACAAATACCATCATCTCATATCATTGCGAGCCAAACTTTCCCCGGTCCAACTCAAGTACATGCTCGGCTTCCGACTAAACACAGGAAGACCTTATTAACTGGTTTATAATAATGGCTACCGATAACATATTCTTTTAAATTTTATTATTATTAATTTAATATCAAAATTATTTTATCCATTTTGATAGTATACTATGTTTCAAAATACATTTTACTATCCTACTTATGCTAAATCTAGTACTTTTACATATAAGCTTATCGTTTTCAGAAATTGAATTTATAATTTGCGATCTTTCTACAAATTCCGTACTTTTATACAAATATGTTGTTTTTGGTTATAAATTAGAATGTTTATTTAAAATATTTATTATATATAAGTTTTACTTTTACATAAATTCATAGTTTTGTATAAAGTAAATAGTTTTATAAGTTTATTGTTTGATATATATTTAATATATTATGCTAAAAATTTCATAGTATATAACACAAATTTTAATTGAAGTTCAACATTTATAATATCATGATTTTATCATATTTAGTGAGTTCATACGATCGTTTTTTACATCTTCATGAAAATCCTAAAAACATCATAACACCACCAGTCACCACAAAAATCAAACAAACACAAACCCTTGAAGTAAACGAATTCATAACCTTCTTTATGTTCTTAATGTATTCCTAAACACAAGCTCGCAAAATTAAATACAAATTAAATGGTCCATTTGAGAGTTGCAAAACCTTAATTAACTAACAGTTTGAAGACAAAATCAAACCCTAGAATTATAAACTTAACGGAAGCTCAAATCAGATCTAAAATAAAAATTAAGTACAATCCAGATAATGCTAGTTCAAGAAGCCAGATCTAATTAAAGCTTAACATAAATCCTAAACTCGAATCAAATCAAGATTTTAAAACATTAAAAACATAGATTTTGAAAAAAAAAGAAAGAGAGAATAAGAAAAAAATTATGAGAAGGATGGCTAGTGTATGGCTGGCGAAAGTGGGTAGGATTTGTTGGATGGCACTACTAAAAATATGAGAATAATGGACAAACATTTACTACCGATTGAAATAGTCATAAAATTAGCGACCTTATGACAAACCGGGACTAAAAGACACTCGGTTCCAGATATAGCGACCAAAACAAAATCCGTCATAAAAAAGTCGGTCCTAAGTTTGGAACGGATTTTGCTTAAGTTGCAAACAGTCGTAAATATAAAATATGGTAACACATACTATTTCCGTGGTACTACTGTCCTAATTTTATACATAAAAAAAAGAATAAATAACCAATTTGCTCTTAAAATGGTGGTTTTTGATGTTCACCGAGAGTTCCGGTTGCAAAAGGGGTGAAGTTGCAGCCTTGCAGGCGCCTTGCTGTATTGTTTTTAATCAACATGTATGTGGCTATAACAAACTTTCATTGTTTCTTCTCATAATTAGCATAAATAATGATTAAAAATAGAAACTTAAACAAAACTATTACATATTTCATTTCAATAAATTCAGCAACATTACTTAAATAAAAGTATCTTAGTCAACTAAAAAGTACACATGGGTGTTACTTGTGCATTTAACATCCACATCACTTCTTTAACATTTCATGATAATCCAATGACCAAAAAACGTGTCACTTGAAATTTTGAATGACCATTAATTCTAAATAAATAGATGAAACTACTATCATACAATGCATTACTCCATTTTATAGGTTCTAGGTCATCACCGAATTGAACGTAATTTCTTCTATTTTTTTCTCCTTATAATTATAAGAAAATAGAAGATATATGACAATCACAGCTGCAATTATGACTCCATATTTATAAGTACTATTAGTTATGTTTCAAGTCCAAGTAAAAGAAACTATCTATTGTATCATCATTAATAGAAAGAGAAGCAATTAGCTAGATCGACCAAGGAGGAAATAATGTGTTACTTCTGAACTAAACACACTTTAATAGATTTACGGGTGTAGAACACATTTACATATATAACTCTTGGTACAAATATATAGTCTTGCATTGATACTTAACCAAAACATAATAAGAATTATAATATTTTGTCATCATGAGATTGTCTCACTACTTTGTGCTTGCTATTTTAACACGCACTTACATCTATTGCTTTTTTATAAATTGAGTTCGGGTCAAGCTAATACCTCTTTCTTACAATACCTAAAAACTCATGCTTAACTTCTTTGTGTTTACTCCCTCGATCATCTTTTGGTCTCTCTTGAACAAAGGTAAGAACTAAATGTTATTGCATAGAGAACCTATGTGCGAGGAAAGTATCATTCTTAGTAATTACATCACTCAATTTCATCGATCACTTCTTCCGGTTGTTACCAATCAAAGTTTCAACAATTGGGAGATAAATCATCATTATCACTAGCCTACGAGGCTATCAATGCCCTTATATTTTATTCCTATTCATACATAGTGTTTGTTATTGGTTAAGAATTATAACAAAACTAAACGAAAATTGAATAAGTTGTTCAATCAAGAGAAGATGACGAGACGGGTGTGACAAGATGGTTGCATCTAATTATGCGTGTCAAGTTTGTCACTAAAATGGAGTATTGTGTTTCAAATTAGCTCTTATGACTTTGACACACACACACATATAATCTGTGACAAGATGGTTGTATTTAATTATGTCTGTCAACTTTATCGTTAAAATAGAGTTGTGTTTCAATTTAGCTCTTATGACCCGTGACACACACATATAATCATATATACGAGGTAAGTTGTATTGGACTCGTGATTAATATATATGTGTTCATATGTGCTGTGAGTGTTTTTCACTTTAGTGTTTTAATTCAATCCTTTCATGGGAGTTGCATGTGTGTTTATGTTGCTTCATGAGGTGATGGGGAGAATGGGTCCTTGTGGTTTTCGTTTTAAGTTGGAGATGATAAAATAAGGGGTTCACTTGCTACAAAATATATGGTGATGTTGATGGTTGACGTGCAGTGGTGAGAATACAGGTAAGTTCGAAGGTGACTGGAGATGGTTGAATTGAAACATGCAAGTGGCCATGAAAGGTGTTAATGCTGAGGAAGACCTTTGGGTTTCTTTGAACACGTTATATTAAATAATAATAATAATAATAATAATAACAATAGTAATAATAATAACAATAATAATACAAATAATATTAATAATAATTAATAACTTTATAAAATATTAATTAATTTTCAAGATTGTTTTAGTCATGTCATTCATAATTTTTTTTTCTTTATCTCAAGTGGGCCACTAAAGTTTACTTTAATGTTCAATCCTATACATTTAATGTAGAAACCTCTGAGGTTATGAGGCTGACGCAACCAAAGGATACCAAACAATCAAGTCTTCCAACATGCACTAAGGAACAAAGAAGAACTAGCTTCGAAAGTTTTACACACTCAAGTAAAATGCTAAGTGTAAAATCTTCCGAAGCCAATGTTCAGAAGAAACTACTGAGGAAACTTTACACTAAGTGTCAAGTCTTTCGAAGCCAAAGACTCAACTCTTCCGAAGGTTAAAGATGAAGTCTTCCGAAGCTCTCAAGACAAAGTCTTCCGAAGCTGAATAAAGATAAGACTGATTACTTTAGAAGAGAGAGAAAAAACACTTTTTCTGTCAACTTTATTATAAAGCAACCTCCTGTCCGCTGCATGCTCTGGTGGTTCATCAACTATCATAAGTTGGTGAAACTTCCATGCTTTATGATAAAGTAGATCAGGTCTTTGTCTGTAAGTTTCTGTATTTGTTTCTTTTTTGGCTTTTTGTAATAGGAAAGTCAGTGAGCTATGGTCTGTCATAGTCACTAGTCAAAAGGCAATCTGCCTTTTGACTTTAGGCTGATCTTGTTGTCTAGATTAGTCACATCCAACTGTCTTTTTGCATATTGACGGTTGTAGGTTTAGTATAAAGAGTCAAAGGTTCTTGTATTTCAAATATCAGTGCAAACACCTGTAATAGAACCTAAGAAGCAATATACTACTTTCTTGAAAATTATTTCTTGTGTTCTTGCTCTTACTTTACTTGTGTTGTGCATTGTATCATCTGTTTAAAGTTCTAAGTTCCCCATTTGAATTGTTAAGTGATCCTGAAGATCCTCTTAAGTGTGTTAACTAAGTGCAAAGTCCCTTTTTTAACGATCCTGCATTTGGTATCAGAGCATTCCAGGCTCTTGTTTGCAAGATCTTACCATCTTCAAAACCTCTTAGTAACACACATCACTTAACTCTTCAAATGGCAGCTATCTCCAAAGCTGATATGGAAACTGGAACAATGACAAAGTCCCCACTGATCACTCCTGAGGATTTTGACACTTGGTGTCAAAGAAGGGAAGGCTTTACCAAGTCTCAAGATTCCAGGATGTGGGAGTCTGTTGTCAATGGACCTCATGTACCATGCACCTCTTCAGCTGCTGCTGGTGGTGGCATGATGCCAAAGGAGAGGGCTGACTTTTCTGATGAAGACTGGAAAAGAATTGACATTGATCAGAAAGCCATGACAGCCCTCCAAACTGCTCTTCCAAACTCCATCTACAGAGGTTTCAAGAAGTGCAAGACCGCTAAACAACTATGGGATGCACTGAAGCTGATGTATGAGGGTTCAAATGAAGCCAAGGAGAACAAGAAGGATATACTGAAGCAGCAGTTTGAAAATTTCACCTTCAAGACAGGTGAAACCATGACTCAATAATACTTTAGGTATATTCAGATTGTGGATACTCTGGCTTATGTTGGGGTAACTATTGAGAACAGGGATATTGTTAGGAAGTTCATGTCCTCTCTTCCAAGACAATGGACACACTACTATGTGATCATTAAGAGGACTGAAAACCTCAAGACCCTTACTCTCACTGAGTTGTATGGGATACTCAGTGGATACCAGATGGAGATGAATATGCAAAATTCATCTGGTAGCGCCAACACTCACCAGACTTCAGCCCTTCATGTGGTTGAAAGGGATAGCAGAGAACCACATCATCATCTCATCTGCTACCCTGAGACTTCACAAAAGGGTCTTTTCATCACCTTTCCGGAGACACCAAGAGAGAGCTACATCCAAGGAAGTCCCTTCCAAGAGACAAACTCCTCTCAAGCCTTTGTTTCCACTGATGAAAGTTCAGGCAACTTTCTCTTTACTCTTGAAGACCTGGACTGTATCCATCCAGATGATCTGGAATATATGGAGATAGTCCAGCAGATGGCTCTTCTCACTCACAGAGCCCATAAATTCTACAAGAGGACTGGGAGAAGGTTTTCTAGCAATGCTGCCAGTGGCAAGTTTGGGCTGGACAAGAGCAAAGTCAAGTGTTACAACTGTAACCAGATGGGACACTTTGCTAGAGAATGCAAGGCACCCAAATCAAATGGTGGCCAAGCCTCATCCAGGCCAAACTACACTGAAGGAGGGAACCAGAATGAGAAGCCAAGACAGCAAGCTGTAGTTGCTGTTGAAGAAGGAGGCTTTGACTGGAGCTTTCAAGCTGAAGATGCATCTCCAAACCAAGCACTCATGGCTGACCATGATGAAGCCAAGGTACTTGAACATCTTTGCTCTCCTGATTGTATTGCTAAAGTAAATAGATACAGGTCCTACAACTTGGAAATGAGATCTGACATTAAGTCCTTAAATATTTTAAAAGCTGATTTTAAAAGAGCTGAAAATGAATATAAACTTAAGATAGAAGATCTAGAAAAAATAGTTTCAACTCTTAAACATGAGCAAACAAATTACAGGACTCAAATTAAGGATCTCATTACCAAGTTGACTGAATGCCAGGATGAGCTTGTGATCAGCAAAGCCAGAGCAGAAAAATATGTTTTTGAAGAGGAAACCTTCAAGAACATGATATCCTCATCTCTGCATGCAAAAGTGTGTTATCAGAACAAACAGAGACTGGGATCTAGTGAGATAGCTCCTCCACACTCTCTACTATCAGTTAGATCTCCAAGGTGTGGAACTGGTCTGGATGAGCTTCCATCCATAGACCCCAGTGATGAAGAGGATGAAGAGGAGAAGGTGAGGGATGACTCTGAGGTGAGTGAAAAGAATAAATCCAAAAAGGGTCACCATGCTCCTAAGGAGGAAAAAGAAGCTGGTTTGAGCAAAACCAAAAGGATGAACTTGATCAGAAGAGCAAAGAGAAGATCAAGAAAAGCTCAAGAGGTCAAGACCACCTTTGATCCCAAAAAGAAACAAGCATTTGTCTCTGCAGGGTTCAAGATGATAAAAGCTAAAGATCCTGCCAAGAATTCTTGTTCCAAGAGTTCTACTTCAGCTTCAACTCATTCCAGCAACAACAAGAAGATTGATCAGCTATGTGTCACTGCTACACAGCCTGAACCATCCATTTCTAAAAGCAAGCTTCACCCTAAGAAGCCTGCTGCATCATCTAAAAAGGTAAAAGAGGAAAAGGAAAGTGTTCAAGCTCAGTCTTCTTTAGAAAAGAAGGCTCTCAGAAGAAAAGATATAGACTGTGTTATGTGTGGTAGTACCTCACATTTGGCTAAGGATTGTTAATACAATCCAAAGGGTACTATCCACATGATCAAGAAGAAAACTTCTGAGAGGAAGAAGAAACAAACAGCTTCGGAAGGAAAATATGTTTCCTTCGGAAGCTCTAAAATGAAGAAAAAGGCAAATGAACCATTATCTTCGGAAGGAAAATTGGTCTCGGAAGAAAGGAATGCTTTCGAAGTACTGAGGCCTGCTACAGTGAAAGCAAGATCTTCCAAAGGATCAGTCTCCAAAGCTTTCGAAGCCAAAAAAGCTTCTGAAGCATTGAAGGTCAAGCCCAATCTTTCAAACTTGGTGTGGAAGATGAAGGAAGACTATGTGGCTAAAAGTTCATCATCAGAAACATCAAATGATCCCCAAAGCCTGAGCATAGGATCTATTACTGTTTCATTGCCTTTAACTCATTCTAATAAGCCCAAGATCAATGAGGCTTGGGTTTCCAAATATAACTAAATCATCTCTTTTTGTGTAGGGACAGTTAAAGACCAACAAAAATATCTGGATTGTTGATAGTGGCTGCTCCAGGCACATGACTGGCAATGAGTCCTTGCTTCAAAACTTTGAACGGATTGATAGAGGACCAGTTGCTTTTAGGGGAGATGTAGGAGGGTACATTACTGGCAGGGGCAAGGTTACAAATGGTAAGCTCAGCATTGAGAAGGTAAACTTTGTCAAAGAGCTTGGATACAATCTTCTGAGTGTGTCCCAATTTTGTGACCAAAAACATCATATGCTCTTTACTGAGCATGAGTGCATTGTTCTCAAGCTGGGGTTGACATTCCTCCTGAGCATATTTTGCTTAGAGCCCATAGGAGAGGAAACATATACAAGATGGACTTGCAGGAAGCATCTCCATCTGGAGAGGTTTCTTGCTTTCTTTCTAAAGCAAATAGTGATGAGTCTCTTCTTTGGCATAAGAGAATGTGTCATGTAAACTTTAAAAACATGAATAAACTGATTAAGAATGATTTGGTAACTGGAATACCAAAGAAAGAGTTGATAAGTGATGACCACTATGTTGCATGCCTAAAAGGGAAGCAACACAAAATGTCTCACAAGCCAAAGGAAATGAACTCTATCACTACTCCCCTACACTTGTTACATATGGATCTATTTGGCCCCACCAGTGTAATGAGTCTAGGAAGGACCTCATACTGTTTAGTGATCACAGATGATTTCACAAGATTCACTTGGGTGTTTTTCCTTAGAACTAAGGATGAAACCTCTGAAATCTTGAAGAATTTCATTCTGAAAATTGAGAATCAATCTGATCACAAGGTCAAAATCATAAGATGTGATCAGGGAACCAATTTAAAAACCAAATCCTTGATACATTTTGTGATGAGAAGGGTATTTCAAGACAATATAGTGCTCCCAGGACTCCTCAGCAAAATGGTGTTGCTGAGAGGAGAAACAGGACACTTATTGAAGCTGCAAGAACTATGTTGTCTGACTCTAAGCTGCCCATCACCTTCTGGGCAGAGGCTGTCAACACAGCCTGCTATGTGCAGAACAGAGTTTTAGTAGTTAAGACACATGGTAAGACTCCTTATGAACTGTGGCACAAAAGGAGACCATTTATTGGTTTTCTCAGAACATTTGGATGTCCTTGCACCATCTTGAATACCAAAGATCAAATAGCTAAGTTTGCTGAGAAATCAGATGATGGACATTTTGTTGGATACTCTTCTCAAGCCAAGGCTTATAGAGTATACAATCTCAGAACTAGAATCATTGAGGAGTCAGCCAATGTGACTTTCAATGAACACACACCCTGTGTGAAAGGTTTGGTCCGGATTGGCTATTTGATCTTGATTTAGTTACCAACTGTTTTAACAAATCTTGTGAGAATGTTTCAGGATCTATGGATAACAGGTCAACAGAGGATCCTGACCCAAGATTTGAGCTGAGAAGACCAAACAAGAAGACTACTTCAGCTCCAATGGTGACTAACCCTGTCATTGAGGCTCCAATCAGCACAAGCATGACAAATACTGCTGATTCAACTGAATTACCCTCAAAGTCCAGTTCAGAGGCTCAGAATTCAGGTGAAGGAACCTCCAATGCAGGAGGAATGGATGGTGGTGACAGTGATCAAGAATTTCTTGATGCTGATAACCACTCCATTGAAGACAACATCAATGATGTCACACACTCATTGGATCAAGTTTCTCTTGATAAGTGTGCTGATGTGGTGGGGGATTCTTCTTTGCCAGATCAAAATTTCTCTAATCTTGATCTGTCCAACCAACTTGCTGTGATTCCTCAACTCAGGATCCACAAGTCACATCCCACCACAAACATCATTGGAAATGTTGACTCAGGGGTGAGAACAAGAGGACAAACTCATGATAGCCATGTTTGTCTACATTCTTGTTTCTTATCCCAAATTGAGCCTAAGAAAGTTGATGAGGCTCTAAAGGATGGAAGCTGGATTGAAGCAATGCAAGAAGAGTTGCTTCAAATCAAAAGACAGAAGGTGTGGAACTTGTGCCCTCTTCCTCAAGGGAAGACTGTCATAGGTACCAAGTGGGTATTTAGGAACAAGAAGGATGATAGAGGGATCATCATCAAAAACAAGGCTAGACTGGTTGTCCAAGGATACACACAAGAAGAAGGAATTGATTATACTGATGTCTTTGCTCCTGTAGCAAGACTTGAAGCTGTAAGGATATTCCTGGCTTATGCTGCATCCAAGGATTTCAAGGTCTACCAGCTTGATGTGAAGTGTGCCTTTCTTTATGGGGTGATTGATGAAGAAGTTTATATTAAACAACCACCTGGCTTTGCAGACCCAGATCATCCTGATTATGTCTGCAAGCTTGATAAAGCCCTTTATGGACTACATCAAGCTCCAAGAAAGTGGTATGAGACACTATCAACATACCTCTGCAATCATGGATACAAAAGAGGTACTATTGATGGGACTCTCTTCATCAAAGATACAGGGAATGACACATTGCTAGTTCAGATATATGTAGACGACATCATCTTTGGTTCAACTAATCCAAAGCTCTGCAAAGACTTTGAGATGCTGATGAAGAATAGATTTGAAATGAGTGCCATGGGGGAACTCAATTTCTTTCTAGGAATTCAAGTGAAGCAGGTTGAAGATGGCATCTTCATCAGTCAGTCAAAGTATGTACAGGACATACTTACAAGGTTCAAGATGACTGATTGTAAAGTTGCTAAGACACCCATAGCCAGAAACCATTCCCTTGGTCTTGACCTTGAGGGGGAGTGTGTTGATGAACATCTCTACAGGGCTATGATTGGGTCACTTATGTATCTTACTGCTAGCAGGCCTGATATCATGTTTGCCACATGCATATGTGCAAGATATCAAGCAAACCCAAGATGTCACACCTAATCACTGTCAAAAGGATTCTTAGATATCTCAAAGGTGCTCCAAATCTAGGCCTTTGGTATCCAAAGAATTCAGACTTTAATCTGTATGCTTATACAGATAGTGACTATGGTGGCTGCAACATGACTGCAAAGTCCACATCTGGGGGGTGTCAGTTTCTTGGTGGAAGGATAGTCTCTTGGCAATGCAAGAAGCAATCCTGTGTGTCTGCATCAACTGCTGAAGCTGAATACATTGCTGCTGCCAGCTGCTGTGCTCAAGTGCTTTGGATTCAAAATCAGATGCTAGACTATGGATTCAATTTCAAAGAGACTCCCATCCATATAGACAACAACAGTGCCATCTCTATAACAGAGAATCCTGTGCAGCACTCAAGGACCAAACACATCAACATCAGGTATCATCTGATTAGGGATAATTTTGAAAAGGGCTTGATAAAACTAATCAAGGTTAACACAAATGAACAATATGCTGATCTGTTCACAAAAGCTTTTGATGAGCAGAGATTTAAGTATCTTGTATCAGCCATTGGGATGATTAACCTTGAATAGGTTTTTCTAAATAACTTCATCAATCTTACTACCTAAAATTGTGTGTCCTAGGTTGTCTATTAGATCACTTCATAAGCCCAGTTCTCTTTGGAGGAAAACAAATTTTCAAAATGATATTTTTTAGAGTTATGAAAATTTACCTTCGGAAGAAATAAAATTGCCCTCGGAAGAAATTTACAGCTTATCTGCCAATTATCTTTGGAAGAAATTCATGAAGCATCTTCCGAAGCTTAAGTTGAATATAAGCTCCTAAATACATTTTAGAATAAATCTCTTCCGAAAGCAATTAAGTCTCGAAAGACCTGTTTATCTCTTCCGAAGCCAAAACTTTCAAAACTCTTTGAAATATCTTCCGAAGCAAAATTGCCTTCGGAAGCTTTTTCTGAAAAAGCTTCCGAAGCTAAAATAACCTTCGGAAGTTTTGCAACTTCCAAGAAAACTACCTTTTTGGGCGCCTTTTTTCTGAAGTAGGACCCACTTGCGGATTTCAAAGTTTATCTTTTGCTTTAACTTTGTTTCAAATCCTGAGTATATCTCCCCAAACGGTCCTATCTTCATCTCTCTACTCTCATTTTTCCTTAACCTAAAATTAACCCCAAATTCATCTTCTTCTACCTTCCTTCTCTGTAAAGCTTCTGTAAATGGCAAATCTTGATCGCCGAAACGACCCAGATTTCACCATGCATCTACACAGGCAACACAACCAGGTTGCTCTGTTAAACTCTGAGAAGGATCCAAGCTTCTCAGATGTTTGTAGGTATCTTTCTTCGTCTCATTATCTCACCTCCCTTACGATTGATCCTCCCCTCTATGAGGATCAGTTGTTTGAGTTCTGGCGGACCTGTCAAGAGGTCACTTTGGACGGGGAGAAGGCACTGTCTGCCACAGTGCAAGGGAGGACACTGTTCATCACTCCAGCCATCATCAACACCCATCTTCAGCTGGATGATGAAGAAGGTGAAATGTCCTTCCCAAAAGCTGCTGTCAACCATTCCTTTGAGCAGATGGGATATGAAGGTGACTTCACAGTCAAGACCTTCAGGAAGGGGAAGGTCTCATACCAGTGGAAGTACCTCCTCCATGTTGTCATCCACAGCTTGTCTAACAAACATGGAGGATGGGACCAGATTCCAGAAGACCTCTCCTTCATTGTCCATGGGATGGTTCAAGGGGTCAAATTCAGGTATTCTCAGTTTGTTTTCACAAATTTACTTGCAAATTTGGACTCCCTAGAATATTACATGTTTCCCCGGTATGTTCAACACATTCTCAACTGTGAAATGGGACCACAGTTGAGGGGAACAGGTAATGTTCTTAAACTTGCACATATGAGACCCGGCATTTTCAAAATATTGAAAAAGCCAACTGTTGGGTTCTCAGGGGTAGAAACAGCCCTTGTCCCAAAAATGTTTGAGCTCATTGCTCAGGGTGACATCCTAGCAGCACCAGCTAGTGATGAACCAACACCCTCTACCTCTCAACCACCATCAAGGCCTACCATTACCCTCACTTACCAAAGAAAATCCAAACGAACCCCTGCACCTGCTATTGAGCATATGCAGGCCCCCATATCACAACCCACACAGGAGGAAGTGGACACTAGAGCTCCCACTTCCCCTGAGGAGCAAACCACTCCCATTCTTGACACAATCAGTGCTGAGGTTCCTCATGCTCAGCCTGATGAGCTCACACCTCCTCAAATAGCCTTAAGCCATCACTCTGAGTCTCAACACTCTGGTGATCAACCTTCAGGGGAAAGCTACCATCCCCAGCCTCTTGATCTTAATCAACCCATGCCCAGCCTTGACTTTTACTCTGATGAAGATTTGGGTTTCAGTGAGTACCATGAATCTCTCCTCTCCACCCACACTCAAGGTGAGATGAGTACTCCTGCCTCACCCACTTCTAGCCCACATCAGACACCACAAACTGAGGTGGATCTCCTTCAGATTGTCCAGGAGATCCATGTGGCAGAGGCTTTCACTGTTGGCAGTGATTACATCTCTAAGACCTCAACCACGGCAACCCAGCCTCTTGAAATAGAGCAGGGGAAATCCAGCAGCCAAGAAACCTATGCTGGTGATGAGGGAGAAGACTCAGGTCCAATCCTCTCATCCCCCTATGATTCTTCATCTGAAGATGAGGGGAGTCTGCAACAAAAGGTGCACAAACTCTCAAACATGTGCACCTACTTTGTGTCCAAGATAGCTCACCTGGAATCTCAGGTGACTATCTTGCAGAAAAGGGTCAATGACCAGCAACTTGAGATCACCGATCTCAAGGGTAAGCTAGCTGAGAGACCAATGAGATCAACTCATCCAGGTCCACAAGAACCTGTGGATGTCATGGATCAATCTCCCAGCTCACCTATGCAAGAGGGTGATGCTACCAAAAAGGGGGAGAAAATCCTAACAATCACAGAACCTGGGAGTTCCTCTCAGAGTATGGACATAGAGGACTCACCATCCTCTCTTGCAGTTGTCCATACTCAGCAACCTCCTCTAGACAGTGATCTACATTTGTTAATACAACAACTGTTTGAGGAGGGAATACCAAGAGCAATGTCTGCCCTTCTGAGAACCCAATCTGGGGTTGGGGGTATGACAGTGAAAGGAAAGCTCTTGTACTCTCTAGAGCTCAGGGTCAACTAGAAATTTTAAACATTTCAAACCTGAGTTTCTATGAGGGTATAAATCTGGTAGATCTGGCACTTGTCAACCCAAGCAACAACAGACAAGCTGCCAGACTAGCCAGTAGAATTCAAGATTGGGTGCTGGAAGAATTCAAAAGAGATCAGAACTATATAGACAGAGGCTAGCAGTTGAAGCCTTTGGTCAACTGGATGTTGAGGTGGACCCTAAGATTAGCTTCAAAGGGAAAGCCTTGACTGAAGGCCCAGAGGCTGAGACTGTGAACCTTAAGACAATATCTCCTCCAGCACCCCATACCCTCAGTGAGGCACCAGCTGGTGATGGTGCATCACAACCTCTCTCTGGCCAGAGCTTGACTGCTGAATCCAGCAATGAAGGCCAAAGCTCTCCTCAGCCTGAGTCATCAAGATCAGTACTTGACAAAGGCAAAAGAAAACTAACTGCTGAGGAGATTGAAGAAGAGAAAAGAGAGAGGAAGAGAAAGCTGAGGGGAGAGAGTTCAAGTGGTTCCCCAGGATTCATGCAAGCTGCAATTCTGACTGCCCATGTTCCAAACACTCAAGAAGATGAGTTAAGGGCAGCCAGACTTAATTATCTGGGGACCAGGAACTACAACATAGATGAACTCATCTCTCTCCCTTTAGAGGAATTAAATGAACTGGCTGACACTGAGTTGTCAAAGGAGAGGAAGGAAGCTGAGGATGCAGCCTTGACCCTCAAGCATAAAGAGGAAATGAGAAGAAAAAGAATATACAAGAATATTCCTGTCCTCTCCCCAGTTCAAGAAAGCCCTGAGTCAGAGGCTGTGGCTGCTGATCAACCTCAGGTAGTTAATGAAGAAGAAAAGACAAAGATGATCAACTACCTGAGAGCCACAGGCCTCTACCAGGCACATGCACTTCTTCCCTTGCCATATGATTACATACTGTTTGAATACAACAAGCAGCTGGAAGAGCAAGCCAAAAGAAATAGGCAAGCTGCTAGAAAAAGGGAAAGGGAAGAAGCTGCCAAGTCAAGAGCCATCATCAAGAAAAGTCAAAAAAAGTCTGCAGATAGGCAGAAGATGATGAGCTTCTTGAAGCTGTATGGGTTCTCCGGAAGGAGGCTTGGTCCCATGTCTCTGTCCACAATGGATGAGCACATAAGGGTGATCAAGCAGAAGATTAAAAGGGGAGAGCTTGTGGATCTCCACTCACCATCAGAACAAGCTCAACCTGAAGTTGAGGTAAAGGTTGAACCTACAGAGACAACACAACCTGCACCTGAAGCTACACAACAGCCAACTTCATCTTCTGATCCACAGCAGGGTTCTCCTCCCTCTCCTTCTGAACCTGGAGAGAGGAGATCCCAACTGAGAGGGAATCCACTGAAGAACCTGGTACTGAAGACCAACCCTCTCAGTTAAAATCATCTGGGAGGAAAAAGAGGATGGCCAAAAGAAGATCCTCTAAGAAGAAGAAAAGAAGAAAGGCATCCACCTCCCAAACTCAGGATGAGTCAGAACATCCGAGGAAGTGCATGAAGAGGGCTCTCAACCAACTCCTATCATAGTAGAGCCTCTCTCTGTTGGAAGACCAATTCTATCATGGACATTTGCTGAAGATCCTGATAGATGGTATGTCACTAGAGATCAGGGAGAACAACATGTCTACTTCACTAGTGACATGCTTGAACTCCCTCTGCATGATCTCTATGACATGAGAAGGTACTTCATGGGTCTGAAGAATCCCTATCTACTAATGAAGAAAGGAATTCTGAAGATTCCCATGTGGACTATCCCAGTCTGAAGACCTCTCTGTTTTGGTAGCATCAGCCTAGGGGGAGTTTGTAGGAACCTCTGAGGTTATAACGCTGATGCAACCAAAGGATACCAAAATAACCAAGTCTTCCAACATGCACTAAGGAACAAAGAAGAACTAGCTTCGGATGTTTTACACACTCAAGTAAAATGCTAAGTGTAAAATCTTCCAAAGCCAATGTTCAGAAGAAACTATTGAGGAAACTTTACACTAAGTGTCAAGTCTTCCGAAGCCAAAGACTCAACTCTTCCGAAGGTTAAAGATGAAGTCTTCCGAAGCTCTCAAGACAAAGTCTTCTGAAGCTGAATAAAGATAAGACTGATTACTTAGAAGAGAGAGAAAAGACACTTTTTCTGTCAACTTTATCATAAAGCAACCTCCTGTCCATGCATGCTCTGGTGGTCACCAACTATCATAAGTTGGTGAAACTTCCATGCTTTATGATAAAGTAGATAAGGTCTTTGTCTGCAAGTTTCTGTATTTGTTTCTTTTTGGCTTTTTGTAATAGGAAAGTCAGTGAGCTATGGCCTGTCATAGTCACTAGTCAAAAGGCAATCTGCCTTTTGACTTTAGGCTGATCTTGTTGTCTAGATTAGTCACATCCAACTGTCTTTTTGCATATTGACGGTTGTAGGTTTAGTACAAAAGTCAAAGGTTCTTATATTTCAAATATCAGTGCAAACACCTGTAATAGAACCTAAGAAGCAATATACTACTTCCTTGAAAATTATTTCTTGTGTTCTTGCTCTTACTTTACTTGTGTTGTGCATTGTATCATCTGTTTAAAGTTCTAAGTTCCCCATTTGAATTGTTAAGTGATTCTAAAGATCCTCCTAAGTGTGTTAACTAAGTGCAAAGTCCCTTTTTTAACGGTCCTGCATTTAACCTGAATATCACGTTTCTCATCCCATTAGGTATTCATAAATTGTTGAATATTTAAAACAAATTGAAATATATAAAAATTAAAAACATTTATGAAAAGCCGAATTAGCTAAAAAGAATTTTTTGACTTATTTAAAAATAATTACAACAAATAATAATGATCTAATTAGAACACTTCTAAAACTTTAGTGATATGATATGGAATAAATAAAAATATGAGTGAATTAATTGAAATATTACTAAAACTTGCTTACTATTTTGTAAAGTTTTCTCATAAAAACAGATAATAAAGAACCGAGGTTTTAGTATAAACAAAGTAATCAAAGTAATGATTATAACTAATTACAAATATTATGTTTTATTGTAGTCACTGTGGGTAGAACAAAGAAAAAAAGAAATACATTTTTGTAAAATATTTGTACTTGATTTTCATTCAATTTCAATCACAATAACAATTAAAAACAAAATAAAAAAAACATACAAGCAAAATAAATTATTAGACAATTTGTGTAAATTATAATTAGACATTTTGTTATAATTTGAATTATTAACACCAAAGTTGATTAAAACTAAAAAAAGAGGCAATTGCATGTATCCTCCTCTAAACTTGTGAAATTACATATATCCCCAAGCATACTTAAAAAATATTGTACTTTATGCATTGAAATATATGTTTTGAGAAAATATGTAATTTTATTTGTGAAGAGTGGGATATATGTAATTCTCCCATAAAAAATAAGGGGTTAAAAACCAAGCCAATAACAGGTTAGACTAAACAATTATGTAAAAATTAGAAACAAGTATGTAAAATAGTTTAAAGATTAAATGTCAAAATGATAAAATAAAAGTATTAAACAATTAACCTCATAATAGAATATGTGTTTTTATCGAAGAGATTTAGAATGTTATATGCAATAAATAAACTTTAGGGCCTAGTCTGTTTGTTATATGGTAATGAAATGGATTATTCAATGAAATGTATGACACAATAAAATAGGCAAAGAAATTAAATGAAACATTTCATTCTATTATTTTGTTTGATTACCTTGTAATAATGCAACAAATCATTATTTTGTTTTGTTTGGTACATAAGAAAACACAAAGGAATGGAATACAGTAGTGGTGGTGGTGGCGGCAACAGTTAGTGGTGGATGGTGGTGGCGACGTTTGGTGTTTGGCGGTGGCAGTGGTGGTTGGTGACTACGGTGGTTGGTGGTTGGCGGCGGGTGGTGCTGTTGGTTGTTGTTGGTGGTGGGTGGGTGGGTGGTGGTGATGGTGGCGGTGGCGATGGTTGGTAGTGGCCATGGCGGTGGTGATGTGGATTGGTGGTGGTGGGAATGACTTCTGGAAGAGGTAATGGAATGGAAAATAAACAAGGGGTAGCGAATGAATGATTTTGTAGTGTTTAGAGGGAAAGAGATTTCTTGCGTAATGGATGATTTAATTTTAGTGACCAAGCAAACACCCATTTTTTCATTCTCTCGTAATAACTCATTCCATTCCTTCTATCAATGCAGCATATCAAACCACTGCATAAGTAAATTTCAATTCCCTTAATTAAGTTATATTGTTTTGAGTTATGGTTTTAAATATCAATTTGGTTCCTACTTTACACGATTTAGTTTATTCAATTCTGTTTGAAATATTTTCGTTCAAAAGTGAAAAGCAGACCGAAGTGATGGTTTTGTTATTATATAGATAAAAGTGGTTTGATATCTTAACAAAACATTTTATAGCTGTATAATAATAACAATGCCATAATAGTGTTTCCGATGATCGCTTTCAATCGACATGAAATTAACTATGCAACATGCATGGGTGGTATATGTGCAAGTCAACTAGCTATGAAGTTGACGTAAAACCATATTAATAAATGTATTAAGCACATTTATAGTCAATTTAAATATTATTTCAGAATAATAATATCTAAACTTAAAATAGCGATCATTTAATATAGACTTGGTTCAATTTCTTACGCACCTAGCCAAAGAAATAAATACATTTATTTTTGTTTTACATCAAAAGGATATGGAATAAAAGCGAAATCGATCCTCTCTTAAGTTGTGAGATATCATAATATTATAAATTTTCTGGGAATTTACAACGCAAATCCTTTAAGTTTCTATCCGAGGCCAAATTAAGTCACAACAAAAAAGCCAAATCTAGTCAAGTGTTGTTTTAAGATGACAATTAATATAAGAAATGGTTGTACTCAAGCTATGAAAAACGCTTTGAACTCAAACGAGGTATCAATTTGCTGTTACCGACTGACATTTAGCCTAATGGTATCCTAGTGTGGTTAATTAGTGTTCCCTCTGAAAGGTTAAGGGTTCAATTCTCGTGATCTATGAAGTAGAATAGGTGTAAAAGGATGGATATGTAACTTTCTATTTTGAAATAAAAGGTAACAATGTTGTTATTTATGGCATATATGCTTTTGGTTTGTCTTTTGTAATTTATGATATGATTTTAAGCAATCTATATTGTAACACTTGATTAGATGTTTAGAGATGATTTGCTGTTTTGTAGCCTAGATTTTTGAAGTCCATACGTGTAATAATTAGGATGACTTATTGAGTGAAACCTATAAGGGTGGAGGGTGTCATTCCGCTTGTTGTTGCTAATTAAATGGACCGGTATTCATGCTCCTACCCCAATGTCAGATTGTCTTCCATCCTGCTTCTTGTCCCATCCTCCATCTCCCTTGTGTGTTTCTCCTCCGTTAGGTATGGTGATGTTGCATTCCATCCCAACTCCACCATCTCTTCCTTGTTGGTTCTTCGTTGTCAAGACAACATCTTCCCCTTAAGATCCATCTTAGAAGTAATAGAAAATATTGACGAGGGTTTAATGATCGATACACCTAAATTGCATGTGCATATGTTATGCCATGTAAAAGCATGTGCTCAATAGGCCTTAAACTCTAATATGTTGCTGTGGACCTAGCTATGTAGGTTTTACATCAACCAAGATCATTATATATTTTTTAATAATACATATATTATAACAAAAGTGACATTTAAGATTTTTTTGGCACTTGATGGGTTGGTAGTTTTCATGCATTTATAATTGTAATTTATGTTCTTATCATGATTGCACATAAATGATTTAAAGTGTGAATTGGAGAAAAATCAGAAAGTGGCGTAATCCTACAAAGGTGGTGTATATCACACGGAGCGCCGTAATTAGGGTTTGTGATGTCTTTTCACATTTATTTAAACCTCAATCCTTAGGTTACGAAGGGGATCCACCCCCTAAGGGCAAGAGGATGACTTGAGGTGACCATTAATGATCAACAATCTCCAATCCATCATCTGAAACATGAAAACAAACCAGTAATCATGAATTGAAGATGCAATTATGACTATATAAGGCTAGTTCACCCGTGATCAGCCTGGGTTATTGGGTTTGCCTTACTTATATATATAATCTTTGATTTTACCTTCGTTTAGGCATGAATATTAAGGGCCTTAAAAAGGTTGCATTAGCCTAAAGCAATATTTTTATTAAAGGTTGCATTAGGTGATGTTTCATTAGATCTAAAGCAACTTTTCTGTTAGAAAATGTAACCTTTTTTATTAGCAATCGCAAATGTTTTTTATGCTAATGCTACTTTTTTGAAAGGTTGCTTCAAAAACGTTGCATTACTGTCATTTTTCTAGTAGTGCATCTAGCTTGTATCATACGTCAACTTTCAGGTTTATTCAGCCGGTGACTACACAGGCCGATATCCTTATGTAAAGTTACCTACTTAGCTAGCACCAAACTTGGTCGTTCTCGGCCCATGTTGTTGGCTAAGCTGATACGTAGGCCGAGTAGACTTTCAGGGTCGGTCCAATTATTTTTAGGCTTAGCCGGTTTTAAGACTTTTAGGTCAGCCTATATCATAGTTTTAGGCTAAGCGGACATCTAGTTCCTAGGGTCAGCCCATGTTATAGTTTCAGGCTAAGCCAACATCTATTCCTACGCTTAGCCTCTTTCTATGTTACAAACATAGTTGGCGTCTTACTTGTAGGCTGATCCGACAACTTGTTACTGGACCTAGATGATAGTGAAAGCTAAGCCTATAACTCCGCAATTGTAGGCTTAGCTGGTCCAATTTCAGATTTTTTCTATTATTTTATTAATCAAACATGGTATTTAAAAAATCTATGTTTCATTTAATCACATTTTGAAAAATTTTAGAAAATGAGTTTTGTGAACATTGTAGTTTTTAGCTGTGGAAAATGGAATTTTTGAATGAAGCTTCTTAATACGTTTAAGAGAACCGTATGAAATATGGTTTATGTTTAGCTACATATATCAGCTTTTCTTTTTTGATTTAATACATTTTATTTCTCAATGTTATGTGCTTCAAAAACTCACACGAGTTTCATATCAAATGTCTACATTTACTCATTCAATTGATTTATACGATGACTTAAATGTTTCTTTTTATATAAAAATGCTGAAAATAATCCGTATGAAAATTTGTATTATATTTTCTTCAGGAATATGATGTTGGTTCATTGAGTTAGCAAAGTCTTTCCTGTTAAGTCTACTAGTAACATAGATGTTTCTTGTGGTGTACTAACCATATATATGCTTCTAGACCCAGTTGTAAGTGTTTTTTCTTTTGATTTAAATATTCCATCACATGAAATTATTGACCAGGGGTCAGTTCCTGATCCAACACCTAATAAAGCTTCATATCATAAAAGTTTAGATAGTATTCGTTTCCAGGGTCAATTCAGGAAGAGAGACCGTAGGCAATGCAACTGTTTCACCCATTAAAACTAAAAGCACAAAAAAGTTTAAAATATTTAGAATGTATTTGTTTAAGGATAAGGAATGTAACATCTCGCCCCTCATACCAACAATTATCCATTTTGCCCATGAGAAGGGGGGAAATTCCATATGGTGAAAAGTTTAAATTCAAAGTTTATGTCTTTCAAAAGAATTCGCATGAAGCATCGTGTACAACTTTCAATTATGAGCGGCTTATCACGGCTTATAGCTATGGTGATTAAAGTATGTTTCATATTAGGTGCTTCCATAATCAATATACTTTTTCAAGGACTCAAACTTATCCTCATATACGTCAAACAAACAAAAAGGTTATTGGTCATGAACTTGTAGAGGCACTTAAGATAGTGGACGTGTATACCTCTTGAAAAGAAATAATGAAAGATCTTCGTCTGAAGTATAACCTAGATATTCATTACATGCAAGCTTGGCGTGAAAAAACTTGGTGTTGCCAGGGGCGAAGGATAGTTAGGGCGGGGGGGGGGGGGGGGGGAGGGGGGGGAGGGGCGCCCCTCCTCTTTTTTTCGTCGGTAGTGTTAATTTTTAGTCCGGTAGTGTAAATTTTTGTCGGTAGTGTAAATTTTTATATAAATGAAGTTCGCCCCCCCTAAAAAAATTTAATCCGCCCCCACCCCCCCTACGGGGGTGTTCAAGCTCCGCCACTGTGTGTTGCAGATTTTAGCGAAATCTGCTAACAATTCATTTTGGCCGATTACCAGTTTATTGCCACAATCTTGAAAAGGCCAACCCGGGGGCTGCTACTCATTTTTTTAATAGATGATAGCAGTTGCTTGAAATGTCTTTTTCTTGCTATTGGTGTTGCAGTTAGTACAAACTTAATTTTATATTTTAGTTATAGTTTTAATATTAGTTTTGACATTAAATGTTCTCACATTTTATGTACAAAGTTTCAGGCATTATTTGTGACCATTAATTGTGATTTGTGGACTCATGTCAATGGGCATTTTAGTGGACCAATGTTTTTAGCGGTTGGTATGGACAATAAGTGATGAATCTTGGATTTGGTTCTTATTAAACTAAAAGATTGTAATGTAAATAATCAAAAGTTGTGAATATCTGATAGAGCTGCTTCCATTGATATTATGTTTTTGGATGCACGTCACAGATTATGTTGTCAACATTTGTTAATGAACTTACGTTTAAAGCCATTTAGGGCTAAGAGACATGAGTAGCTTTGGTGGAAAACTTGCAAAGCATATGTAAAATTTAAGTTGAATATTCTTTTAATGTACTTTCTCAAGTTGTTTCTAACATTCAGTATACAGTCGTAAATCATATTTGTTTAGATACCTCATATTATTTATAAGGTAATTAAAACAAAACCCAAGATTGCGCCGACTAAACCTGTCATTATGGAGTTACAGGCTTGGCATTCACTACTGTCTAGGTCCATTGATAAGCTGTAGGATCAACTTAAAAGTAAGAAGCTGGCTAAGCCTGTAACTCCAAAAAGATGTAGGCTTAGCTTGAAACTAAGATATGACATGACACTAGAAGTATAGAAAATAGCTAAGGATGAAACTATGATATAGGTTGACCCTTGAAGTTTGCTCAGCCGACACCATGGGCTGAGAATGACCCATTCTTACATCAGCTAAACCAGTAACTTTGCATAAGGTTATCGGCTCAAAAATTCTGAAAGTTAACATGTGATACAGGCTGGCTGACATGTGATATAGGCTGTCTCAGCCCATAACTTTACACGTGGCATTCTCTGGCCCGCCAAATGAATAATTTTCTTTATTTTTGTGCCGATTGTGGAGGTTAGTCTTGTAGCTTACATGCTAAAAATGGTCAAAATGAACGGTTGGGATTTTCTGAATCATCCATGACCATGAGACTTGTAAACTGAAAATTCATGACCATTTTGATAAAAAGTTGGTCAACTATGAGCATTTGGGTAAATTTCCCTATAAAAACGCAATAATTATGCATATAAATCTAGACACCGATAAAGTCACTTCACTTGTCTTTATGCATATACACAATTCCCATCGCACCACATGAGGTGGAATTCTACTAGTTACCATTACATTAAAACCACCGAAAATCAATATGAAAAATCCTACAAATAAATTTTAAACATACAATTAAAGAAAGATCAAAGAATCAACACTTAGCAACTAAAGAAGTAAAGAGGTAAAGGGTGATTAAAAACTAAAATGATTACTTTATCATAACCATGTGTGCTAGTCTCTTTATATTAAGGTATATGGTAATATGTCTACTCAAGTATTAAAGGCAATATGTAACGATATGCTGAAAGAAAGACTAGTGAACTTGATTAGCGATATTTTAAATCACATGTATATGAATTGATATGGTGAGAGAGGATGAATGAGCTCTCTTGATAATCCAACTTTTTTGTGTTGTCTATGAAAGAATAAACTTACTTTCATGTGATGTTCAAGTGTAATTGAATTCATTTATCAGTGAGATGAAAGTTTATGGTTTATGGATTAGAACCGGGTCAACGGACTAAGATGTTAATGTTAGAAGATAATGAGGTAAGTCTTTCTTGTACATCTTCTATTATGTATTTTAATCATTGTAGAAAGTTAATAATTTACAAAAGAAACCTATATGTTACAATTGTAATGGTAAAAAAGAATAATAGAATATCAATAATTGAATTCAATACTCGGATGATCTTATTAACTCGAGAATAGTGCTTATATAGCATTATAGACTCCAAACTCACTAACAGTTACCTGATGATGGTAAAAACCCTACAAATAAGATAACAACCTATTGACTTAAATGACTAAAAACTACAACTTAATCAACACAATTCAAAACAATCTTACGTATGCATGGGTTTAACGCTAGCATGCATGCAATTACAATTGGGCTATGACCCATTATTGACAAATGACTTACTTTAAAAAACCTTCCCTAAAACTAAAGTTACATACTCCCAGCACCCTCCTAATCTTTTCAAAAGTCTCGATCTTCATAGGTATTGTCATCAAATTTACTACTTAATCATTAGTTGTACAGAAAACCTACTTCACAACTTCCTTGTTTACCAAATCTCTTAGATAATGATAACGCACATCAATATTCTTGGTTCTCCTATGCATCACTAGATTCTTAGAAAGATTTATAGTAGATGATTATACTCTTGAATCTAAACTATTCCCGAGTCCTTTCCTGTTAATTCACCTAACAAACCCTTTAAGCAAACACTACACAGTTTGTAGTTGCTATGTATTTACTTCTGTTGATGACAAAGTAACAATCTTTTGCTTTCTTGAACTTCAGCAAATTGACATAGCTTAGTATACACACAAATCCCAGAAGTGCACTTCATATCTTCATTGTCTCGAGCATAGTCACTATCTGTGAATATATGAGGTTCTCCATGTGTATACATATAAAACATATCAATTGCACATCAAATATTTCCAAAACTCTTTGTGAAGTGATGAGTTGATATCTAAATCATTTAAATTGTGGTGTTATGCTTGAGAAAACCAAGATAAATAAAAGGAACTTAAACCAAGAAAGGTTTTAAAAAAAAGCTCTAGAATTCAAGCATGGTGTCGTGCCTCACGAGGCACGCCCCCATGCCCAGCCTAAAACATAACCCTGTGCTTATATTAGCACCCGTGATTGGACATTTGATAGGATAAAAAGTACTGTCCCTAAAAGTAGTCATGGGTCGTGCCTGTGAGTAATAGGGGGTGCCCCAACAATTTCTGATGCACAAGCCGACCAACTTGCACAAGCATTGTACTAGCACGAGGCCATGCCTTTAGGCATGGAGCCATGTTTAAACACTCTAGAAAGCCTATAAATAGGAGTTCATTTGCAACTTTGAGAGAAGCTTTTAGGAGTTGAAGTGCTAGTGTTCCCTCTCAGAAACCCAGTCTTTGGAAATACTTAGAAAGTTTTGGAGGTCCATTCAACAATTAGAAGAAGCTTGGGATCATTTAACATTATCCATAGCGGATCATCGGTTTGATTGTTCTAATTTACTAATAATTTCATTACTATCTTCTTTCTTTGTTGTTATGTTCAAGCTCATTATGATCTAACCTTCATTTATTATCCTAATTTAATGAATTCTATTTACTAATATTTCATTACTATCTTCTTTCTTTGTTGTATGTTCAAGCTCATTATGATCTAACCTTCATTTATTATCCTAATTTAATGAAACTTTATGTAACTTATGATGAACTAATCACGTGGTTTATATTATGTTAATATTATGGTAATATTGGGTAATATTTTGATGGGTAGCATCTACATTTGAACTGGGAGTTATAAACTTATGATTTGTAATTGTGAATGTCATACAAGGTTGAAAAATGTATGAACTAACATTTATTCGCAAAAACGGTCTTCATAATAAATCTATGACTAATGTACTAGAAATGGTTATTAGAAATCATATCACCTTAATTTTCTGATCATTTGTGGGTTCCTTTTTATTAGTCTGAGAAATCTACAGTAACTATTATGGTTTTCAAAATTTAATGGTAAGTTAAAAAGGAACTTGATCAACTCTTTTTCTAACATTAAGTTATGTTTTCAGAAATCATATGTTAAAAGGGTACATAAGTATTACCTATATTACTAGTGGCTTGGAGGATTAGCATTGTAAGTTACTCAATGCTGGTGTCCTTGTCACTGCGGAAGTGGCAGATGAGAAATCCGTGTTGGCTCATGTTTTTAAACATTAACATAATAACATTAATCAATATCTTTAAACACACCGCTAATGATCATAATTACATAAGTGTAATCTAAATTGGGATGTAGCCTTACTTCACTAAAAGAATCACCAAAAGTCTTAATCTTTATCTATCTTTATTTATTATATTTGTTTTTACTTATCATTTCCTAATCAAAACTGATAGTTAATTATAAGGGTTTTTTAGTAGACTTAGTATGTCTATGGATTGTTACTCGGTTCTTACCTCACTACAGGTACACTTACCTTTTGTGTGTGTAGTTTAGTATAAGTAAAAAGCATTTAAAACTGAATTTGTGCGAAAATTTTTTTTATCAAAATATATATACTATTTGCAACACACCATTATATCCACTTGCCATTTAAACCAGTGCCATAGTGTAAACCACAATTTTAAGCGCGTCTAACATAACTTAAAATTCTCTTTCCAATCTATAAGTGTTCCTCTTTTGGATGAGACATAAATCAAGAAATCAAAGTCACAACATACATAATATCAAGGGAATAAGATATATTAAGCTCCCAATTAAGCATTTGTACTTAGTATCTTCACCTCATGACCTTCTCCACCTTCATCAACACTATTCAAGGGAATATAGGAATCTTCATAAGATTGCCTTCCCACATACCAAAATTTTTCAGTATTTTTTTGCATACATCTTTTGACAAATACTTATTACTTTCTCATTTTGATGTACCTCTACTACTAAAAATTGAGATTTCTTGACCAAAATATGTCATATCAAATTTCTTTTTCATTGAATTTTCAAATTCTTCACACAGCTTGATATCATTGGTAATGTATAATAAATCATCAACATACAAACTAGCAATGCTTACCTTGTTCCAAAAGTTCTTGACGAACAAGGTATATTCATGTCCACTCTTCTTGAACTCTTCCCTTAAAAATTAGTTTCCTATTTGATTAAACCAGGCTGGAGGAGTCTGTTTTAGACGATGGAGTGCATTTTTTAATCTATAAACTATATGTTCTTCTCCTTTTTTCACAAAACCTTATGGTTGCTCAAAAAATATGGTTTCCTTGAGAAACCTTATGGTTTCTCAACATCAAGTTGATACACCGCCACTTGTTGTGAGCCACTACAACCAAAAGAGTTCCGATTGTATCCCATATGGGCACAGGAGCAAACAACTTAATTTCTTTTTTGTTTAGCATACCCTTTAACCACCAATCTAGCCTTGTATTTATCCACTTCACCTTTTTCATTTAATTTAATTTTGAACAACCACTTAACACCTATGGGTTTTGCTGCAACAAGTGTTTCCACAAGTTTCCACATTCCATTTTGTGTTTATCTTAGCTACTATTATTTCTTTCCATTTATATTCTTCGGCAGCTTCTTCATAGCTTATTGGATCACCCAATGCACTAAATAATGCCAAATTAATTTCTCTCTCGGAGAGCCCCTCTCCACGTTCATAATCTACATCCAAACTGGTTCTTCATTGCTTTTTTTGAGTTTCTAACGAAGGTCTCACAAGGGTCTTGATTCACTTGTACATTCACTAAAGTTGCATTGTCGTGTGGAGTAGTTGCATTATCATGGTTCAATGAAGGTGAGCTTTCTAAACTACTATCTTAATTGTTTAATGATTGGGCACCGTCATTAGTTGATGCTGCTTCTTGTGTTTAAGTCACAATCTAGTCGCTTATATGCACTATCTTATCATCTTAAATGCCTATATATACCTCAAGAATAATAAAATTTGTTCTCTTTACCAAATCCATATTTCTTCCTCATCAAATATAACAACTCTACTAATTATGATCCTTTTGTTAAGAGGGATCATATAGCCTATATGCCTTAGATTTAATGCCTATACACAAGAAAACATACTTAATACTCTTATAATCCAACTTTGCTCGCAGCTAAGGTAGTTGAAGTAATCAATGTTAGGCTTGTTTTTCTAACCATGCTTTTTCTAGAACGTTGTCTTCTAAGGTTGTGGTTATACATCGATTGAGAACATGACTAGCTCAATTAGTTGCTTCTGTCTAGACCCATTGGGGCATGGTCTTATCCACTAAGAGACACCTGACCATATTTGTTTTGATCTTGTCTCTACACTCTGCCACCCTAATTTGTTAGGGGGGGGATAAAGGTAGTGTCCAATAGTCTCTTGATGCCTTGTGTTTCATATAAATCATGAAAGGAATTAGAGGTAAATTCACCTCCTCTATCACTTCCAAATTCATTTATCTTAAGCCCAATTTCAGTCACAACCATAGCTTTGAATTGTATAAAAAATTCAAGACAATCTACCTTACGTGATTAAAGAATGGATCCAACATTTTCTTGAAAAATCATCATGAATGTTAAGACATACCTCTTGCCACAAGGTGGTGTATGA
The DNA here is from genome assembly GCA_025506505.1 of Flaveria sonorensis. Classification (NCBI taxonomy): domain Eukaryota; kingdom Viridiplantae; phylum Streptophyta; class Magnoliopsida; order Asterales; family Asteraceae; genus Flaveria; species Flaveria sonorensis. The sequence goes on from CM046426.1 coordinate 14,196,038, forward strand.
GAAATAGGGCCACATAGATAAGTGAATGAGCTTTAATCTTTTAGAGGCTCTTGATAGGCTTTTCTTTGGTATTGGCTCCCTTTGTTGCTTTCCTATCTGGTACACATCACACCCTCTAGTATGTTCACCTACTTTAGGTAGACCATTCATAAGTTTCTTGTATTGCATTGTTCATATGGACTTGGGACTAACATGGCCTAACCTCCTATGCTAGATTTAAGTACTAATGTCGTCATTTACTGTAATGCAATGATGTGATAGTAGCTTCTTGTGTGCTTGAAGTAAAAACATGTGATTTCTTGTCATGTTGGAAGTTACTATCAATCCCCTTTGTGGGTGATAGTTCTTACAAGTTCCTTGTTTTATAACATTACACCTTTGTAATTACTAATGTAATACCTTTAACATCTAATCATATATCATCAATTCCTTTGACTGATAGTCTAAGATCGTTAACTAGCTTCACTATTTGTTTGTATGTCTTATTAAGATTTAAAACCAGTCTCTTAAACCTGTAATATGATTGGAACATGTGGAGTCCAAGAATCATATACCATGTGCCTTTGGATTACAGCATGAGCCATGATTAGCAGTTCTTCACCCATATCAAACTTAACATAATTGGTCGACCGCTTAGCTTTCAGACCTCTTATGATAAGTGACCCAGCTGAGGCACCGATAACATTCCACCAAAGACTTTCAAAATCTGCATGAAATCCACTATGACCAAGACCACATTCGCAAGAAATTAGAGTCCGACCACAGTTATAAGAACGCCTACCAATGATGTGTTGCTCAATCTTCAGGAGCTGATCATCAAATGGATGTAGTTGTAGATTTTGCTCATGTACTAGGTAAAGAGCTTTGAAGCTCATCAAAGTACAAGTGATCAGTAAGATTCCTTAATGGTGGACATAACAAAATTCAAGTTCTTAGCGAGAGAATGAAGTATCTTTTCCACAACCTTCACACCAGGCATATCCTCCCCACAGCTACGCGTGTCATTAGCAACAATCATCACCCGAATAAAGTAGTCAACAACAATACGCCCTTTCATAATTTTCGGCATCTCAATATCCTTGCTCAATCACTAGAGTTGAGCACGCTTCACGAGTATTCCCTTGATACTTGGCCTTCATAGCATCCCAAATATGTTTCAAAATTATTTTATCTATCATCGTACGCAATATCTACCTATCAGTCGATTAAAACAGATAGTTGTGAGCTTTCAAATCCTTTAGTCGCATGGTATGCAGCTAAGCATTCTCAGCAATAGGATGTGTCTCACCTTCATTAGGGATAGTGGCTCAAGTCTCTACAACAAACTAGAAATCCTTGGATTGTAGGTGAGTCTCTATGAGTAATCTTAATTGATCATAGTCACCGGCAAACCAAGAAACATTATGAGACATCAGTTTCTTCAGCCATGGATTTAATCATAAAAACTCACACTAGGTATTCTCTCTAATACCACTTCTAATGCTTAACACGAATATAAAGAAGTGATTTCAATACTCTAATAATCTTATTAACTTAAGAACACTACCATAAATATAGCATTATAGACTCCACAGTTACTAATGGTTGCCTGAATATTAGGTAACAATAATACAAATACGATAACAACCCATTCACTCTAATGGCTAAAGACTACAACTTAATCAACATAATTCACAAACCATCCTACATATGCATGGGCTTAAGGCCAGCATGCATGCAATTACGATAAGGCTATGACCCATTATTAACAAATGACTAACATTATCTATAATTAATCTTAAATGAAAAAATAACTTTGTCCCATTTGCAGGAGGTGCTATACTTGTTAAATCTGTTTCAATTAGGTAGATCCGCTCTTTATCCTAAGATTGATCTCGATTTGTGCTTTACAAAGCTTGCAAAACAGAGCGCCATTAGCCTCGTCACAAAGGGGACCTAAGGGTGTCTCTGTGACCACACTCTGGTATGAAAATAAGTATCAATATGGTGGAAGATGTTATAGTTCTATTAAGGAAATCAATTAAAGTAGTTTACCTGCTTTAACCTTCTCTTTTTATATGGATAACGTGATGGATACCTACTTTAACCTTGCCTTTTTATATGGATAAAGCGAGGGAGATGAAGTGTCGATTTAACAGGGTCCCACATTCTTCAACCACCACCCATGTAGCTTGACTTTCTTATACACATCGTCACTTATGTTTCAACTGTATTCATACAGTCAAGTGTGACATTAGGCCAGATCCAATTTTAATGGGCTGAGTAGAAATATGTTAGAGCTCCTCAAGTGGGTCGAGTAGCTTGAGATACAAAGGAGACTGGGTATGGGACTAAAAGAAAAAATGGAATGTGTGCACCCTTTAATCACTTTAAGAGTGACTTTCAAGTGATAAATATATCGTGTGCTGTATGCAAGGAAAAAAACAAAATGTCCTATTACCTGTCGTATGTTAGTGGAAGTCGTACAAGCAGATAAAAGCTTCCTTGCCGTATATTAGCATGTTTCCTAGTAATTTTAATTGATTTTAATGATCAAAATTCGTATATTAATGTCGTAATTAATGAAAATGATTAATGAAATGGGTCATATAATCATTCTGTTCATTTCATCAGCTTTACCAAAGATAGCTCTTTCAGTTCCCCCAAATCACCCTTTATAATTCTACCCTTCTTCCTTCAACCCTGATGAAAGTATCAAAATCTAACCTCTACATGTTGACTTGTGACCTTTCCATGGCTGATTTCGAAAAGTTCAAACAATGGTATAGTAGGGACCGGAGTTACCGACGATGACAAATACCGTTTTAAACAAACCACCACACAAGATCTCCTTATACACAACCTTCTTCAAGGAATCCTTCTTCCGATCAGCAATTTCTTTTTTATCATTTCTGAAATTTACAAAATGTATGTCTCCAAAATCCAGCCATTGGAGCTTAACAAGGTGTATTATTTTGAGTACTGTGGCTGGAGCATTGGAGTGGAGCCCGGAGTGCCACTATTCAGGGCGTTCTACAAGTTGTTACGACAAGGGGATTGGTTTTCGTTTGGGAAGTGAGAGGAAGTGCCAGCATGCGTAGATTTCTTACCCAATAGCCTAAATCATCGTCGGATGTAGAAATTTTCAACATTAACGGGGAAATTATTTCGGTGAAGATCCTTATGAGGAATCACTCCTTATATTTTAAATATGACACGCCAGATGAGAAGTTGGGCAATGGAAAAGTGTATGACTTCCTTTGTTCTCACCGTACTGATATTCAATCCATTCATGAATATGCTTTGATCGCTTGCGGCATTATTCACTTATGGAGACACCAAGGTTTTTTCTCATTGCCAAGGAAAATGGAACAGGTGTGCTTGTTCTTATATCGTTTGAATGTTTCATAGGCACAATCATGTTTGTGTATACAGTCATCAAGTGGTTTGATGTTTTGAAAATAAAACCCCTATATAATACTAGTATATGAAGCTTGAACCCGAGTAACTGAGTTAATAGAGTGTGGTAGGTCTTTCTTTGCCTATCCTTTCTATCCTAATTTGCTGCTCATCCAACAATAAGAGCATGGCCAAGGGAGCGGCGTACAAACTCCATAGTAGACACCTCACCGGTTAAATGATGCGAGCATAAGCCGTAACCAGACTAGAAGGAGCAGGTATAAAGTCATCATTCAAGGAAACATTCAACCCCATTAGCAGCTATCAAACAAAAAATCAACTCGTTAACAAAGAAGACTGTGGGTTCCAATCTCCTGTAAAGAGCCGTCGAAGATTGAAAGAAGCATTGGAAGCCCATCGGACGCCTATTACTAATCTGGATTCGAAAGACCTTTCTCATAAAAAAAGGTATTCTCTATGCTTTTTGATTCTATGTATTTAGGGTTGTATCCGCACTTCTTGCATTTTTAAGGACTTTGGTCGCTCATGTAGGTTCAATGGGTGTGACACCTATGGACGAGTCTGGTTATCAAAATATTACACTTGATGATTCTATATCCGAAAAGCTGAGTCTAAGGACGGTTGATGAGGCCTTAGTGAAGAAGCTTGATTAGGGTACGACCATACCAGATTCTATTGACGCAATAGTGGAGGATGTAATAAATTACTAGAGGTGTCCGAATGCCAGACTAACTATGACTCCATGGCTAATAAGGGCCCTTACCGAAGACATAACCAACTTCTTCTAGCCTCGAAGCGACAACAGCTAAAATTGTGCCCGACTATCTTCCCCTTGCTGAATATCCACCATCTCATCATTAAACCTAGACACCTGGACTGCTATTCACATAACTAATTAGGAAGTCCTACAAGGGCCAAATTTTTCCAACCCTCAAGTTATTCATGATTTTGTAAAGAAGGGAGCCCACTAGGGGAGCGTGTGGTGAAGGCGCATATCTAGGTTTGTTTTCAACATTTTTAAACTAGTCAGTTAACAATGCTATGAAACTATCGTGTTCGAATGATTGTGAAAAAAACTCGCCACTGCGAGAGGCGAACATGGTACTTGAAGCTTGTCGCGATAAGTATAAGTCGGATTTGTGGCATAGCGAGAATAAAAGACTCCAGGAGTTGACCGATATGACACCTGTGTTTGCAGGTTAACACCGTTACCTTGGTTTCTCATTATTTTCTGTATATAGTTGCAATTTGTGTTAAATAAAATTTAATAAATAATAATTATAAAGTTGTAATTATTAAACTATTAATAACTTAACAATTAGTAAATATCATAACCTTAATTTATAAAAGCCCTCTCCCCCTAACCTCCTCCCCCACTCTCCTCTCTCTCTCTTTCTATACCCTCCCTACCACCGAGCCACTGAAACCCTAGTTTTTCCCTCTCCCTCTCTAAGTTCTTATGATCCACGATAGTGGTAAGCACTGGAGGCCTCCCTTCCATTTCGATTCGACATGTTTTAATCCCTCCTTGTTCTCGGTATGACTTATTCGGTATGGTTTCGGGTCGCGGGTATCATCATTGGGTGTCGTTACAAGCGATGTTAATAATGTATGCATAACCATGTGTGTAAGGGATGGTATGTAATTACACCTATGAATTATATATATACATAGATATATGAGGGTTTTGGTTGGTGTTTGTGTGCTTGGTGGTCTTGGCTAGGTGTGGGAGTGGGTGACCGCAGTTGTTCTTGGGTGCAACCATGGGTGGGTATGCGTGTGTGTATTACGGTTAAGTGTGGGTGACCGGTGGTGCGTGGGTGGACCGGGTGCGTGTGGTGTTCAAGTTTGTATGTTGTGGGTTGTTTGTGTTTGTGGTTCCCATTGCGTAGGGTTAACCTGGTTAGGGTTAGGCTGTGGATACGTGATATTGGTTTCTTTTTTGGTTAAAAATTATTCTTTGACCATCTTGACTTAGGACAGAATGATATATTTCAATATCAATATAGGTACTTATTGAAGACATGTGAAAAATAGTTTTTAAGGTATTAGGGTGGTATCAAGTAGATCAGGTTGGGTGTGCTTCATGCTTCGGCTGAGGGATTGGTGATGACGTAGGGTTGGCCGAGAGGTATAGGGTTAAGGCATGGGTTTGTTTTCATTGTGTGTGTGTGTGTGCATGTCCTCTTTAGGGTTTGTGCTGTTATTTCTTATGGATCGAGAGTGTGTGTGCATAGGTTTGTCGGGTTGGTGATGAGGTCTTGGTTGTGTGGTTATGTGACCGCGTGTGGGTGGTTGATGCCTGGCCATGGGTATGGCTTAGCATGTGCGTGTGAGTGACCCAATAAATTATATATATATATATATATATATATATATATACATACACATGTTGTGGCTTGTGGGTGTGTGTGAACGCATTACATGAATAGATGTATTGTGTTGAGTGAGCATATGCGTGTATTATGTGTGCATGATCATATGGGTGTGTGATTAAGATCATCTATATACGTATACGATATTATTATGTATATAAATTAATTCATAGTAAGGTCCTTAGATATGCTTGGGTGATGTCGGGGGTTGAGTTAGCTGAAGCGTGAAACCGTATAATGTGACTCTTTAAATTTTGTAATAACCTAGTTAATTATGAAAATCCAAGTTGTCAGGTAACAAAAACGTCTGTTTTCTTGGGATATTTGTAGCTGTGCAAGCAAGATGAGTTTATAGCCTTGCTTTCTGTATTATTTTCTTTCGGGAATGCTTTAAGTATAGTTTTTAGATTCAGCAAGACTATAGGATCACATATGAACTAGTGTTGTTACCACTTAAGTCCTTACTTTGGAACTGTTAATTCTATGATATTAGCAAGGTAATTTCTAAGTAGTGCTACTGGTTTGACAAACCCCACCCAGGCTAGTCATGCTATCATGACAAGAGATTGAATGGGTGCTAAATTGAACTAATTATTGTTGTCATGGTTTGGTAACCACAGTTGAGAAATTTTTAAATTTACTTGTCAGCTTCGGTTGTAAACTTCATACACTTAGTGACATGAAATGTAGATTAGCTATGTATAGTGATATATCTTGTTTACTGTATCTATTTTCAAAGTATTTTCCTACTTTATAAACATGTGAGCTCACCAACTCTATGTTGACATTTTAGTATGTTTGCGTCATCTTCTTAAAGGTATTTTCATTGCTTAGAGCAAAACATTGGAATTCATGCATATTGAGTCTTTTAAAACTATGATTTGTGATTTACTACTTAACTTTTATCTTGGGGCGCATGTATTTGCGCATTATTCTTGGGATTTCTTTCTATTTTGCTTTCACATTATTAACTATGGAGTATGATTTTTGGTAATGGAAAACTTTATGGAAATGACTTTGTAATAAATGTGTGGTTTGGTGTAACTAATGACTGAGATCCTAGTTTGTCACACACCTAATGGTAAAACCCATTCATGAAAATTAAGGGTGTAACAACGATCATGCCAAGGAACTGGATAATCACAACAAAGTCCTCACGAAGAGAACAAATGAACTTAGTGTCGTTAGGGGGATAACTAGAAAGCAAAAATATCTCTGAAAGAAGTGAAAGACGTATTGGCATTAAAAGATGGAGTGATTGGTCGGTCATGCGAGGAAGTTAGCCAACTTAATGATGAGGTGTTGAGGGTGGTTGGAGAGCAGTAGTGGTTGATCATAGAGGGGATGCTTGTGGTGATGTCCCGTGTTCTGAAATCCCTAGAGTATGTATAAACATCAGCCAAGTTGAACAAATGGAATGATTTTGTGGAGTATGAAGGACGATGAGCGGGGGGTTGGCTACAAAAAGGGGGTGTGCCTGAGGACAATGAGCACTATCATCCCGATGCCCAGGTGAAGCAGAGTCGTTACTAGAAGAGCTTGAGCTGCCGGTTCTTGCGTGATTGGTAGTGCTTGCTGATGTAGATCTAAGTAAGATCAAGATAGTCCTACAAGGGGTGAGTAGCACTAATGAAAGTGCAAGCAACAAACAGGTTGTGGCACGGGAATAACCGAGTGGCGAAGGATCCAGAAAAGACAAAGATGTTGCTAATTGATTTGATAAGCCTAGTTGTTAGCCACCTGTATTTCCTTGTACTATTTTCTTTTGATTTTTTTGTTGTGGTTACTTTTTCTTGATTTGTCTGTTATCTTAAAGTTAACTTTTATGGATGGCGCATGCGACTAATTAAACGCAATTATGTTTCTTAATGCGATAAGCATTAGGAGGTTGTTTGCGAGTATGTTCGCTATTTTGTTTTTGTTTTCCATGCATGTCGATGCTTTACATATATGGCAATATTGTTTGATTAGCAATGTATTATACATATCACGAACTCAACATCCGACTCTTTGTTCGATAAAATCATGGTAATTGTTACCAACTTTGTTGAAAATTAGACTTCGCTCAAGATCAAAGAACTTCAATTCAAAACCCTAAACGATTACAGCAGAAAATGAGAACTTAAGTTTCAAGATGATTTGTGAATTATTGGATGATTAACTCAATCATCTCATACTCTATATATACTTACAGAGTCCAACGGTTATTAACAACCTATTAACAACCATACAAAAAAGAAAACACAATGACACAAGAACTAATTGATATGGACACAATTAGTCCCTGAACTTGTAAACAAAAAACAAACTAAAGAAACTAATTCTTCCGAAGCAAAATAACCTTCGGAAGATTTCCACCAAGGCATTTCTTCCGAAGCAAAATAACCTTCGGAAGAAAACTTAACCTTCGGAAGATTTTCTCCAAAGCATTCTTTCGAAGCAAAACTTAACCTTCGGAAGAAATATTTGCCTTCGGAAGAAATACTTGAGCATCAGCTTGGCTTTGGAAGTAAACTTGATTTGACTTTAATATCTCACAATCTCCACCTTAATGTCAAATAAAGACTCTAACCAATACCCAAAGCATCCAAGCAACAATTATCATCAAGTTGAATCCCCAACTCAAGAACACCACCAAGGACCTTAAACACATATCCTGTGATTCATCACCTTCCACCAAAACTAGACTACCTGTCACATGTTGCCCAAAGAGAATACTACTCTCTTCAATTCCATTCAAAATTCTCAGAACACATTCAGCAGCATCCCAGTGAGCCTTACCTTGATCAACTTCACATGCACTGATCAAACTCACTGCATCTCCTAGACCAGATCTAGTACACACCATCACATACATCAGAGCCAACAAGCTTGATACCCTGATCCTTCAAATGTACCTAGAGATAATAAGCTTCTCTTTAAGCTAGGGACATACCTCACTTCCTTAAGATCCACCTGCATCCCATTCCTCAACTTGAAACTTACTGAGCCAATGCCAACTATCTTGCATTGTCTTTCATCCCCCAGCTTTACAGTTCCAAGATCTTGGAATCTCAGTTCACTAAAGAACTCTTTTACAGGTGACATGTGAAATGAACAACTAGAATCTAGCACCCAACCATCAGACCTAGCTTCTGATGAAACAACTAACACACCAGCATTATCATCGCTTTCAGATGAATCATCTTGAGACAAATGATGATGTGACTCGTTATTGCTAGACTTACTAACTTTCTTTCCCTTCCACTCTGGGCAATCCTTCTTCAGGTTTTTCTCCTATCCACACATAAAACATTCCCTCCTGAACTTGAACTTGGATCTTGATGCTCCCTTATGTCTTTGATTTCTTTGCTCAGTCTTTCCTCTTAGTACCAACCCCTGACCCTCTTCATCCTTAGGGTCAGACCTCTTCTAGAGTTCTTTGGAATTCAGAGCAGCCAGAACATCTTCCATTGTCAATGTTTCTCTCCCATACATGAGAGTATCAATAAAATGTTCATATGACTCAGGCAATGAGACCAAGAATATGATGGCTTGATCCTCATCATCAAGTTCAATCTCAATGTTCTCAAGATCCAAGATCAACTTATTGAATTCATCTGTATGTTCTTTAATCATTTTATTGGATCTCATCTAAAACGTGTACAATCGTTTCTTCAAGTAAAGACGGTTCGCCAGAGATTTGGTCATGTAGAGAGCCTCTAACTTAGACCAAATTCCAGCCGCTGTCATTTCCTTGGCAACCTCCTATAGAACTCAATCCCCAAGACTCAAAACGATTTCGCTATGAGCCTTTTCCATGATTTATTTCTTCTTTGCTGTAGAGAAATGCGCAGGAAGATGATCTTCCCCCCTTAGTGCATCAACTACTCAGTTATGCACTAATAACGCTCGCATCTTCATCCTCCACAGACCGAAATCATTCTTTCCATCGAATTTCTCCAGTTCGAACCTCGTTGATGCCATTCTCTTTGTCGATTGAATTGTCGTTCGAACTACGAATCTTGAACCAATCAGACGATCAACCCTACACTCCAATGAGATCACTTCTTTCTTCGAATTGAGCAGTTCTCCACCTTGGCTTTGATACCACTTGTTGAAAACTAGACTTCACTAAAGATCAAAGAACTTCAATTCAAAACCCTAAACGACTACAACAGAAAATGAGAACTCAAGTTTGTGGATGATTTGTGAATTATTGGATGATCAACTCAATCATCTCGGACTCTATATTTACTTACAGACTCCAACGGGTTATTAACAACCTATTAACAACCATACAAAAAAGAAAAACACAATGACACTAGAACTAATTGTTATGGACACAATTAGTCTCTGAACTGGTAAACAAAAAACAAACTAAAGAAACCAACTCTTTCGAAGCAAAATAACCTTCGAAAGATTTCCACCAAGGCATTTCTTCAGAAGCAAAATAACCTTCGGAAGAAAACTTAACCTTCGGAAGATTTTCTCCAAAGCATTTCTTCAGAAGCAAAACTTAACCTTCGGAAGAAATATTTTCCTTCGGAAGAAATACTTGAACATCAGCTTGGCTTCGGAAGTAAACTTGATTTGACTTTAATATCTCACAAACTTTTTACGACCAAACAATGTTTCGCATTATCCCATAGATAAAAGATCATAACATGATATGAATAAATAACCATAAGTGGAAAATGTCATTAGATTAGACAAATTTCAATGAACTAATTTTTGTGGTAAGAAAAAAAGAAGAAAAACACAACTAAATAATTAAGAAGAGCACTTCCAAATTTGAGCTGCATTCCAAGTCTGACGATTAGCCATCCAATGTTGATAATGCGTACAAACCTTTTTTGTGAGCTTCTTTATTTGGATATGGGCCTTCCCATATGACCCTGAGCTTCCCTTGTGATGATGATCTACTAGCTTGATTGACTCCAAGCATGTATTATCTGATTTTAATAGAACAAGGTCGAGCATTTTGGTTGTAATATTTCTCTATTATGCTCTTGTAGCAAGCCTCCTTAATTAATCCTATTTTGATCCCTTTTAGCATTGTGCAATGTACTTAAAGTACATGCAGGAGTTCCTTTGTCAACACAACACACCTTCTATTAATCTTATTTTGATCCCTTTTAGTATGCTCCTATTGATCCTCTCGACCTAGCCTTTGCACCATTCTTTGATGGGGTTATCTACAAACTTTTTTCCATTGTCACTAACCAGGTAAAGTGGCCATTCGAAACGACAAACTCTATGCTCCCAAAGAAACTTCTTTACTTGCAAACCTATTATGGGGGCTAATGGCTTAGCTTCGACCTAATTTGTGAAGTGATCAATGGCTACTATGAGGAATTTCACTCTTCCTAATACATCCAAAAATGGCCCTACTAAAACCATAGCCTATTTCTGAAAGGCCAGGCCACCCAAACTAGAATGAGATGGTTCTTTGGTCTATGGCTTAAGGGTGTATGTGGATGGTAGCTACAATACATATTTTATTCTTCCATGACAGTCAGGTGCATCTCTGGCCAGTAGTACCTCACAATCCTGATTTTTTATGACCACCATTCTTGGTCCTACATGCACTCCACAGATTCCCATATGTATATCCATGACCATGTAATTGGCTCCGTTGGTATTGACACAACGAAAGAGTGGACCCAAATATTTTTTTTAGTATAGTATAACTTCATGCTCACAGTACTAGAGATCTTTAGTGCAGATCTTATGGGCTTTTTTTCTCTAGAAGTACTCATAATGTTAAGTAGTTTGTTAGAGATGGCATCCAGTTATCGCTTGTTTCATGAATCGTTGAAACCTCCTTATCCCCTATGATTGGTCCTTGAAGTACCTGTACTTAGAATTCTTTGGCTAGGTGATCAAACCCCATGGAGGCCAGCCTACTTAAAGCATCCTCCTTTATGTTCTAGATTCTAAGTATGTGCACTACATCACAAGCTAGGAAGGATCTCATATCTATCTTAACATGTTCCAAGTATATCGTCATGACGGGGTCCTTGGCTTCGTAGGAGCCATTGACTTGATTTGATACTAGCAAATAGTCGACATGCGCATGTACCTTGGTAGTCCCTAGTGCTTTGGCCGGCCCGCCAATCCAACCTGAAAGGCTTCATATTTAGCCCTATTATTGGTGGCGCCAAACTCTAGCCTTAGAGCTTAGCTTAGCTCGAGTCCCTCGAGACTTGTTAGGATGAGGCCTGCTCCAGCACCCGTGCTGTTTGACGCCCCATCTGTATATAAGGTTAATCTAGACTCTTTTTGATCTGGTGAGGGTTTTAGTATCAACGTTTCCTAATCCATGGGTTGTCCTTATAGAATTTCTGTTAGGAAGTCAGCAAGTATACGTCTTTTAACCGATGATCTATCATTGATCTTGATTGCAGGATCGATGTTGGTCTCTCAACACATGTTTTGTATCTCAGAAACTCACTAAGTCTCACTCGGTTGATGAAGAGTAATCTCTAACTAAGTTGAGAATAATATAATAAGTTAATGAACACAAAAATAGTTTTCAAGATACTTGTATATATTATTTCTCAACTCAGTATTACAAGACTCTTACAAGCATGGTTACATAAGTTATAATGAGAAACTATATATACTACTATCTACAGCCGGTTATACTTCGAAAGCCAGCTAGAATTTACCGCTAAGCAAATACTACATTGCTAGAAGTAAAATATATAAGATAAAATAATATCCTAGATTAGGTAGTCATGACAGGTCCATGACTTACCTTTTGTCACCAACTAAGTATGGTAACTATACTAACCGAAAAAGGTAAACAGTGGATTAAAGTATGGTCAACTATATGGGAGTGGGAAAACACCATGCAGTGTATCAGAGTTGTTAGGATGTTAGACAGCCCATACTTATGTCCACTGGTTCATAGTTGATTCTTCCGAAGGAAAAATAGCTTCGGAAGAATAAGTTCTTTCAAGGCCATTTATACTTTGGAAGAATCAACTTCTTCCAAGTCTTCTGCAAGTCTTTGTGACTTCATTCTTCGAAAGACTTTTGTCTTGGATCTTCTAAGTGTGAATGCTTCGAAAGGAGAATTACTTGGTCTTCATATACTTCGGAAGACTTGGTTATACCTTTGGAAGTTCTTCATATACTTTAGAAGTAAAACTACTTAGTCTCGAAAGACTTAGTTTTTCCTTCGAAAGTTCTTCATACTTAAGCTTCGGAAGATCTTCAACTTGTCTTCGGAAGAGCAGCTTTAGCTTTGGAAGACTTCTTCAATTGTACTTCAAAAATATCCTAAGTGTTGTTTTGGTTGTACCAGCCTCATATGATCCAACAAACTCCCCCTAGGCTAATGCTACCAAAACTTCACTTTCTTCTGCTCCTTAAGGTCTTTAACACCAGGGAAAGAAGATATTTATCTGTTTCCTTGTTCTTCCCTGATGTGGTGTTGAGGAGCTGGTACAAGTCATTTGTAGATAATAGATCAAGTCTGTTGTTTTGAATAACATGCACCCTTTGTTGCGTCCCTCTATAGAGAGTTAGTTAATGGGAATTGTAGTCATACTCCCATCTAACTATAGGATCAGAAGTTGAGCCTTCAACCATCTGAAGGAATGGTTTTCCTTTTATGGTTGTGCCTTCTTCCTCATCCTTTGATCTCCTTTTCAACTCTTCTTCAGTCTTGGCCTTCTTTGTGAGCTCAGCCTGATGAAGACTGTTCAGATGATTTCTGATGTGAGCAGCAACCTAAGAGTTGGAGGGATTGGAGAATGGTTTCTCTGCTAACTCAGCAAGGTCAAATCTGCTGGAGTGTAGCAGAGATGAGGTATCAACCTTGTTTACCTCACCATTCTCTCTTTCCGCAACAAAGCTGTTGGAAGGCTCATCGAACCTCCACTGGACTATTTGTTTTCTAGGATTGAGGGGTTTGGATGAAAGCTTGTCCCCCTTCCTAGTGTTCAGTAGAGTCACCAGCCTCCTTCTTAACTTCTTCTCTTCTTCCGTAAGAATATCTGAGTTGGTTGCAAGAAGTTGGAGAGCTTGGTCTAGTGCTCCCCTAGGTAGATCAAGGAATGCATCTCTTGTGAGAGAACTAGAAGAGCCATCAGTGTATTTCAGGTTAATTGACTCTTCCTCACAAGAGATGTCACTCAATGTTATGCAGTTGATGAGCTTTCTCTTGATCTCCTTGAATTCTTCTAAGGTCAGGGGCTTAGAAGGTTCAGAAGAGGGTTTGGGTAAAGATTGGGTTCTGGGTTGTGTTTTGGGTTTAAGGATAGGTGCTGGTGGTGGTTGTTAGGAAGCATTGGGTGAGGGTGTAGGTAAGGCTGATGGTGTGGGTTCAGGGGTGTAAGGCTCAGTGGTTGGTTCGGTTTTGATAAGGAAGGGAAGAGGTGTGGGTGTAGGTTGTGCTAGTTTGGGTGTTGGTGTTGATTTGGATGCCTTTTTCTGAACACTTGATAATTGACTTACCTCCTGCCTTCTTCCTAACCGAATGTCAGCCTTGATATCACTAACATGTTGCTGTAGGGTCTTCTCATACATAGGACCCACTTGCCTGCCGGTGAAACCATGGGCTTTGAGATAGGCTTTCATCCATTCCTTATCTCTGACCTTCTTGGCAGCGGCAAGTTGTGCCTCTTCCTCCTTCTTCTTTCTCTCCATCAGCTTTTCCCTGGCAATCCTCTTCCTCTCTTTGTTGATTTGGTCTTGCTCTCTGTGAAAAGAAACAAGATCGTGTCATAATCATGAGGTGTCAGCTCCTCTTGAAAATAGCATCTTGAGCAGAGAAAGGCTATTCTCTCCTTCCTTTCCCTTCCCATAGTCTCCTTCTTCCTCTTCCTTTTCTCCTCCTCTTCGGCCAACCTTGCTGCTTCTTCCTTTTCTTTTTGTAGCAAGGTTGCCTTTTCCAGCTTTACAAGCTCATCAAGTGGGAGTAGATGGATGTCTTCATTAACTACTCTCAGGCTGATGAGCCTGCCAATAACCTCCACACTCCTCTTGTTGTTGATACTTTCTTGAGCGGCTGCTGCTACTTTGCTGCTTGCAGCCAACAGCTTCCCAGTATCAATTCTTCCCTTCTTCTTAAGCTTTTCCAACCTTTCCTCCTCTAGAAGCTCCTCAGTAATGAGCTTCCTCTTCCCCTTAGGATCAGAGGAAGATTCATCTTTTGGAGACTCAGGTTTAGAAGATTCAGGTTGGGGAGAGTAGGGTTGGACTTGTGGTGTTTGGGAGAGAGAGGTTGTAAGGAAGTCCTCACTGTTTGCCTCAGAGGCTAGGTCAAGAATAGCCTCTGTGATGAACAAATAATTGGACGAGGAAGACAGTTCAATTATTCCTTCCACGGCTTGTATTTCTGCTTAAGAAGTAATTAGAACTGCACTACTTGTCCCTTCCAAATTGGCTGCTGGGCCATGATTCTGTGTATCCCCTTTGAAGTTAATCTCGGGTTCAACAGAGACCTTAGGTTGACCAACTTCCTTTTTAGAGGTAGGTGGTGCACTCAGTCTTTGAAGCTCCTCAGCTCCAAAGTAGGCAACAGCTACATCAGGGGAAGGTCGTTCAATGGATGAGCTTATCACAAATATGGCTAAAAACCTGTTGAGGTCTATAAGCATTTTTGGATCCACTTGAATAGTAATAGGAGCTGGTTGAGGGAAGGTCGTTGTCGGGTGTTGATGTGTAGGGTACAAAGAAGATGTGGCATCAAAGTAAGTTGTTGTGTGTAAGGCCCCGTTCCCGGAGACCTCACAGTTGGTCAATCATAGCAGTTTTATATTAAATAGTACACATTTCATAAAATATTGTAGCGGAATTAAGTTAACAAAAACCATTCATGCATATAATTAATGTTGCAAAATAATACATCGTTGCAAGTTAGGGTTACAACATAATCAATTAGTTGCATTACAATACAACAAAATCAATAAGCATGAACAGATGCTAGTCTTGCCCCGACAAGTAGCTTCCCCCCCGTGCCACCCTCAGCAATATTTACCTGCCAACTGAAAATGCATAAAAGTCAGCGTTGCTGAGTGAGTTCTAGTTTTAAAAGTATAAAAATGCCTTTATTTATATACGAAAATATCATTTTTCTTAAAATAGTTCCTCTTCATAAAATTCATTACTTTCGTACGTGATCACACATCATACGTACAACAAGATAATATTTATTATTATCTTTCATCATTCATCTCTTTCATTCTGCACGTTCATTATTATCTTTCACTTTCTACCGGACCAATGTGGAATACCCCGACATTGTGTACGAAGCTGGTGCTGGGCCTGAGGTCTATAAATAGACCCCGAACATTGTGCACGAAGCTGACCCAGTCACCTGAGGCAAGCAACAAAGGTCCCTGTCAATCTCAAAGATTGACCCTGTGTGCATCCTCATGGGGTAGCTAACCCGCACACAATTGAGCTGACAACCTGTGGCTGTGAACCTCCTTTCATTTTGCTTGCAAGACTTTCATTCATTCTTTATATTCCACTTTTCATTAATATTAATCTTTCACTTGATTAATAATGATACCTATGAGCATAATCACACCACATGAAGCCACATAACAATACATAATATGGAACACAAGAACAGGCCATAAACATGCATGGAATAAACAAATACAACCATCAAATCAATCCAGGGTCAAACCCTAAAATTTCTATTTTCCTAAAATTTCAGAAAAATTTCTAAGTGTTCTAGGAGCATGAGCACTTTACAGGCGCATGAATCCTGCTTGAGCGCATTAACACTATGTGGGCACATGAGCCAACACTTAGGTGTCTGGGCACTAACTTTGGGCGCATGAGGTACTGTTCAGGTGCATGACCTACACTTTGGTGCCTGACTAAACTAGTTGGGCGCATGGGGTACTGTTTGGGCGCATGGTCAGTACTTAGGCTTTTTTAAGTCAAATTCCTAGGCGCATGGGCCCCGTTTGGGCACATGGCCAACTGTTGTTCATTTTTCAGAATGATATTCAAACCCAATTAGCATATAAACCTGTTTTAAGCTTATTCCTATCATTCTAAGCAATAATATCCGATAAACAACCATAAAACATAAGAGCACAAGCATAAATACATACGCTTATACATATAACAGTAATAAATCATTTTAACATATATTTTCAGCCCTAAAATGTTAAAAACACATAGAAAACCGGGGTCTTCTAGAACTCACCAATTGCAACCAACAAGTAAAACTCCTCCAAACTTGTGTGCACAAGAGTTCAAACACCTAAAACACAACCAAGCAAACAACCAAGCACAATGAACGCATGAAAATCGGTTCTAAGGTCGAAACCCCACAAACCGAACCAAAAAAATACAAAGAACACTCACCAAAGTGCGAATTTCAGCCTTTCTTCCTTGAATATCTGAGAGAGCAGCTTTTTCTTCTTCTTTCTTCTCTTTTCAGTCGAACACAGAAGTGGGGGAAAACATATATGGGCGGACATACTCTCAAATATATTAAAATATTTGAGTTTTTTACTCTTTGCACTTTGGCCCCCAATACTTTGGCTCTTTTTTGTTTTCTTTAAGATACTTTTATTTCCTTTTTTTATTGCTTTTCTTTTCTTTTATTTTGACAAAATTTCGGGTGTTACAAGTCTACCTCCCTTAAAGAGGTTTCGTCCCCAAAATCTGTCACTCTTCGAACAACTGTGGGTAATGTTGTCTCTTTTCTTCTTCAGTCTCCCACGTAGACTCCGAACCTTTTCGGTGTTTCCATTGCACACGCACAACTGGAACCACTTTATTTCTCAATCTCTTCTCCTTCCAATCGATGATTGCCACCAGTTGCTCTACATAATTGAGCCATTCATCCACCTTGATGTCCTCCAGTGGTACAATCATATCTTCATCAGCTAGGCACTTCCTCAGATGAGATACATGGAATGTCGGGTGAATTCCACTTAACTCATCAGGCAGTTCTAATCGATAGGCCACCTCTCCTACTTGTGCGATGATCCGGAAAGGCCCTATGTATCTTGGAATGAGCTTACGCTATTCCTGAATCGAATGATCCCCTTCCAAGGTGGGACCTTCAACATGACTCTGTCACCCACATTAAACTCGATCGGTAGGAAGTGAGCATTCTTTGTCAGAAGATCAACTATCACCCATATGGTATCATACCCCCTTGCCGTATGAGGTAACTTCATGATGAAGTCCATGGTGATGTGCTCCCACTTCCATTCGGGTATATCCAACGGTTGGATTTTCCCGTATGGCTTCTGATGTTCTGCCTTCACTTGCAAGCAAGTAAGGCACTTACTCATATGCTCCACTACATCGCGCTTCATTCCCGGCCAACCGGGTAATCTTTCTTCATGTCTTGATACATCTTGGTAGCGCTGGGATGAATGGAGTATCGAGTCTTATGAGCTTCATTCATGATCCGCCCTCGTAGGTCTCCGTAACGAGGGATCCACATCCGCCCGAAGTGGGTTCGAACTCCATGGGTATTTTCTTCCAACTCTGTGACCAGACCTCTCATCCTTTCAAAGTTAAGGTGATCTTCATTCAATGCCTCATTTTGAAATTCCTTGACTTGCGTCATCACGTCAGAGGTCATCACCAACTGATAAGCTTTCACCCGGATTAGCTCAGGTCTCTCCTTTCGGCTGAGGGCATCAGCCACTACATTGGCCTTACCCGGATGGTAGTGGATCTCACAATCATAATCCTTGATCAACTCTAACCACCTTCTCTTCCTCATGTTGAGATCCTTTTGCTCGAAGAAATACTTTAAGCTTTTGTGGTCCGTGAAGATTGTGCACTTTGCCCCGTACAGGTAGTGCCTCCAAATCTTTAGTGCGAAAACCACAGCCGCTAGCTCCAAATCATGGGTGGGATAATTGACCTCGTGAGTTTTCAACTGTCAGGACGCGTAGGCTATTACCCTTCCACGTTGCATCAACATGCAACCCAGTCCTGAGTAAGAAGCATCCGAATACACCACTAAGTCTTCACTCCCTTCAGGTAATGTTAAAACAGGAGCTTGAGTTAATCTTGCCTTTAACTCCTCAAAAGCATCCTCCTGTTCCCGACCCCACACAAACTTCACGTCCTTGCGAGTCAATTTAGTCAAAGGTGAGGCTATCTTGGAAAATCTTGAATGAATCTCCTGTAGTAGCCCACCAATCCTAAGAAACTTTGAATTTCGGATGGCGTCTTTGGAGACTTCCATTGCATCACTGCCTCAACCTTCGCCGGGTCTACCATAATTCCTTCAGAATTCACCACGTGACCTAAAATTGAACCTCGCGCAACCAAAATGCACACTTAGAGAATTTAGCATATAGCTTCTCCCTTCTAAGTGTCTCCAACACTTCGTGTATGTGGCCGGCATGTTCTTCTTCGCTCTTTGAATAGATCAGGATATCATCAATAAACACAATCACTGATTTATCTAACATTAGCCGACACACTCGGTTCATCAAATCCATAAATGTAGCTGGCACGTTAGTTAGACCGAAAGACATAACAAGAAACTCGTAGTGTCTATAACGCGTGCGAAAAGCTGTCTTAGGAATATCCCGCTCCTTAACCTTCAACTGATGATAACCAGATCAGAGATCTATTCACAAGAACCAACTGGCACCTTGGAGCTGGTCAAACAAGTCATCTATTCTCGGTAAGGGATATCGGTTCTTCACCATTAACTTGTTTAACTCCCGGTAGTCTATGCACATCCTCATACTACAGTCTTTCTTCTTGACAAACAAGACCGAAGCACCCTAGGGAGAGATGCTCGGTCGAATGAATCCCTTATCCATCAACTCCTGCAGTTGAACCATTGGTTCCTTCATCTCCGTCAGAGCTAATCGATAAGGTGCTTTGGCAATGGGTTGAGCACCGGGTATCAGATCAATCTGAAACTCAATCTCACGATCCGGTGGCACACCTGGTAAGTCTTCTGTGAACATGTTTGGAAAGTCACACACAACTGATACATCGGGCAATTGTGGTACTGACGCGTCCACATCCTTCACATAAGCCAGGTAGGCACTAGATTCACGTTTCATGCACTTCTCCGCCACCGCCATCGAAATCACATTAAGAACCGTTGTCACTCGATCACCGTAAACTGTCACCGAACTTCCATCGGGCGTAATTAATCAAATCATCTTCTTGCGACACACGATATTTGCCTCATAGGCTGCTAACCAATCCATCCCTAGAACTACATCAAATCCGCCTAGGGGCATCACAAATAGTTTAGCGGAGAACCTATGGCCTTCTAGTTCTATGTCGCAACCTTCTATCATATCAGAAATTCTGGTAGACTTACCAATAGCAGTTTCTACATCAAATGGCTCATCAATACTTCTACTACTAACATGCAACTTAGCATAGAAAGTAGCAGAAATGTAACTCCTACTAGCACCAGAATCAAACAACACAGAGGCACAAGTTTGGTTTACTAGAAACGTACCTGACACGACGTCGGGGTCCACTCTGGCTCCTCCCGGGTCATTGTGAAGGCTCTAGCACTTGCCCTCTGTCCTCCTTCCTCCATCTTCTTCTTCGCCCCGGGACTCTCTGTCCTTGGCTTCTTACAATCCCTGCTCACATGCCCCTCCTCACCACAGCTATAACACCTCAACACCCTATAATCCTTCGCAATATGACCAGGCTTCCCACACTTGAAGCATACATTTGATCCCCACTTGCACTCACCAGTGTGCTCCTTTCCACATTTGCCACACTTTTTCATCCCTAAGCTTGACGACCCCACTCTTCGGTCATCCATCCTCATCCTCTTACTTTTTGGAGTGAAACCACCACGTCCAAACTGCTTCCCATTCTAGTTCTTATCACCATCACCTGTCTTCTTCACCTCAACCACCGCCACCTCTCTCTCATCGTAAAGCCTCCCAGCCAGATCCACTGCCGACCTAAAAGTGCTTCGTCGGGCAGCAATCAACTGCCTGTGGATATCAGCCGACAATCCCTGCACATACCTCTTAATCTTCTTCGACAGCGGCGTCACCTGATCTGGCACCAGTCTCGCCATTTCGTTGAACTTGGTGGTGTATTGCTGGTGGGTCATGGTTCCCTCCTCAAGCTGTAGGAACTCCCTTTCAATCTTATCAAGCTCTCTATGAGGATAGAACTCCTTGATTACCATCTTATTCAACTCTCCCCATCTCATCTTTCTGATGGCTCTGCTGCCTTAGGCTTAGACAATGTTGTCCCACCAACACAAAGCCGAGTCTACAAATAAATGAGTGGTGAACTTCACCTTCTGGTCCTCCCTACACTCACTAATCTTCGGCACTACCTCCATCTCTCTTACCCAGCGGTGAGCAGTGGCAGCATTGCCGTTGCCATCGAAAGTTGGGGGTTTGTATCGTTGGAATGCCCCATAACTGCACCGCTTCGCGGCTTCCCGCACTACCACCTCTTCCTCATCACTAGAGGCCGCCATTCCAGCGTTCAGCTCCTCCTCATCATGATCTTCCTCATTCCCTCTTCTCCTAGTCGTGGTCCTTCCCTCCTTCTCCTTCTCCTTTCTCTCATCCTCTCTCACAACACGGATGACTTCAGTCACTACAGACAGTAAGATCGTCTGCATGATTTGATGCACCTCCTCCATAACCGCCTCCTTTACTGAGGCTCTTAAGTTAGCACTTTCATCCACACCCTTTGGATGATGAAGCCCAGGCTCAGAAGGAGTCGTCTCTACAGTCCTTGTCTTGTTCCTTGTGGCACGTGGCCAAGCACCACGACCACCTCGTACTCCTCCCCTAGAAGCCTTCGATGATCTACCACCAGCCATCCTCTAACACTATAAGATTCAAATACTAACACGATCATTCAAGGTAATGGCTCAATTTATGTTAAGTATAGTATGTCCCTAATTACAGTGGCCAGTTGTGATTAGCCACTTACTTTACTCTTCATCCCCCAAGCATTTTCTATCCTGACTATATCATTACTTAAATCTACTAAGAGCACATAAAATCAGATAGCACATGCACATAATACCTGTTAACATTAAGAAAAGAATTACCTGATGGCACGTAGCTACTCGGGCTGGCATCCCTCCATTCGGTCCCATTCTCAGTTTAAGTTTAGGTTTTTGAAAATATTTACCCATTTCTCTTAACTCTGGCTCTGATACCAACTTGTAAGGCGCCGTTCCTGGAGACGTCACATTTGGTCAATCATCGCAGTTTTATATTAAAGAGTACACATTTCATAAAATATTGCAGCGAAATTAAGTTAACAAAAGCCATTCATGCATATAATTAATGTTAGAAAATAATACATCGTTGCAAGTTAGGGTTACAACATAATCAATTAGTTGCATTACAATACAAAAAAATCATTAAGGATGAACGGATGCCAGTCTTGTCCCAACGAGTAGCTTCCCCCGCGTGCCACCCTCAGCAATATTTACCTGCCAACTGAAATTTCATAAAAGTCAGCGTTGCTGAGTGAGTTCTAGTTTTAAAAGTATAAAAATGCCTTTATTTATATACGAAAATATCATTTTTCTTAAAATAGTTCCTCTTCATAAAAATCATTACTTTCGTACGTGATCACACATCATACGTACAACAAGATAATATTTATTATTATCTTTCATCATTCATCTCTTTCATTCTGCACGTTCATTATTATCTTTCACTTTCTACAGGACCAATGTGGAATACCCCGACATTGTGCACGAAGCTGGTGCTGGGCCTGAGGTCTATAAATAGACCCCAAACATTGTGCACGAAGCTGACCCAGTCACCTGAGGCAAGCAATAAAGGTCCTTGTCAATCTCAAAGATTGACCCTGCGTGCATCCTCATGGGGTAGCTAACCCGCACACAGTTGAGCTGATAACCCGTGGCTGTGAACCTCCTTTCATTTTGCTTGCAAGACTTTCATTCATTCTTTATGTTCCACTTTTCATTAATATTAATCTTTCACTTGATTAATAATGATACTTATGAGCATAATCACACCACATGAAGCCACATAACAATATATAATATGAAACACAAGAACAGGCCATAACATGCATGGAATAAACAAATACAACCATCAAATCAATCCAGGGTCAAACCCTAAAATTTCTATTTTCCCAAAATTTCAAAAAAATTTCTAAGTGTTCTAGGCGCGTGAGCACTATGCAGGCGCATGAATCATGCTTGGGCGCATTCACACTATGTGGGCGCATGAGTCAACACTTAGGCGTCTGGGCACTAACTTTGGGCGCATGAGGTACTGTTCAGGCGCATGACCTACAATTTGGCGCATGAATAAACTAGTTAGGCGCATGGGGTACTATTTGGGCGCATGGTCAGCACTTAGGCTTTTCTAAGTCAAATTCCTAGGCGCATGGGCCCTGTTTGGGCGCATGGCCAACTGTTGTTCATTTTTCAAAATAATATTCAAACCCAATTAGCATATGAACCTGTTCTAAGCTTATTCCTATCATTCTAAGCAATAATATCCGATAAACAACCACAAACATAAGAGCACAAGCATAAATACATACGCTTATACATATAACAGTAATAAATCATTTTAACATGCATTTTCAGCCCCAAAATGTTAAAAACACATAGAAAACCGGGGTCTAGAACTCACCAATTGCAACCAACAAGTAAAAATCCTCCAAACTTGTGTGCACAAGAGTTCAAACACCTAAAACATAACCAAGCAAACAACCAAGCACAATGAACACATGAAAATCGGTTCTAAGGTCGAATACCCCACAAACCGAAACAAAAAAAATACAAAGAACACTCACCAAAGTGTGAATTTCAGCCTTTCTTCCTTGAATATTCGAGAGAGCAGCTTCTTCTTCTTCTTTCTTCTCTTTTCAGTCGAACACAGAAGTGGGGGAAAATATATATGGGCGGCCATACTCTCAAATATATTAAAATATTTGAGTTTTGTACTCTTTGCACTTTGGCCCCCTATACTTTGGCTCTTTTTTGTTTTCTTCAAGATAATTTTATTTTCTTTTTTTATTGCTTTTATTTTCTTTTATTTCGACAAAATTTCGGGTGTTACATTGTGATGGCAAAGAAGGGTTCCTCATGTCTTTGTTTTTGTACATTCTCCCTCTTTTTGGTAGCATCATCTTGAGATTTTCAATCTCAAGTTGCTGAGTGGCAGACCTGTCCTCTAAAGTCTTAACCTTTGATTCAAGGTTTGAGACTTTAGAAATCAGGTCTCTGATAATGAGTTTCAGGCTACCCTCTTCTTCTTTCGAAGAATCATCGGGAGATGAGATAACAGACCTGGTATGTTCATTCTCACCACCAGTAGTGGTTTCTCGGCTCCCTGGATACCCTTGATTGCTGATGTCTCTTTCAAAGTCATTAAGAGGCAAGGTTGCCGTAGACTCAGTCCCAATTATGTTTGTTGGGTTTTGAACAAGTTTATCAGAGTCATTTTATCCAAATAAAATAAAAAACGCAGTGGATTAAGGATTTAAACTTGTTACAGTTAATATATATAAACCATTTTATATATCTGTTAAAACCCATTATGGATTGATATATGAAAAAATATGCTTACAAAAAAACCATAGGGTGTTTAGAAGACTACCTCTCGTATGGGTTTGAGGAAGATGATCGATGAATGGAAGCTTCCAAAGAAGGACGCCTCAAGCTAGTCTACCCTCAAGCCTCCAACAAACACCCGGTTGCTAGGATTTTTCACTTGGACGAACCTCTGTTCTTGGTTTTTATTTCGACCGATCGAGAGAGAAAACCAAAAAACCGAGAGGTGCAATTTTGAGTGTCTAGTAAGTTATCAGAGAGAGTGGTTGATTGCAATCATATATTGCATGTACTGGGAAACTGAAATTTCAGACGAGGAAAGAGAAAAGTGGGTGGGGCCTAGCCCCTTGTCCCATCCGCATTTCTCAAACATTCACCCGCATTAGTAAATGCGGATGAATGGCCTCCTTCCGCATTTGTAAATGCGGATGAAGAAATTCCATTCGCATTTCCCAAATGTACATCCGCATTTGTAAATACGAATGAGTAGTTTCATCAGCATTTCCTCAAATGCTCATCCGCTTTAGTAAATGTGGATGAAGAAATTCTATCAGCATTTTCACAAATGCACAGCCGTATCAGTAAATGCGTCCATCAACATTTCCACAAATGCACATCCGCATTAGTAAATACGGACGAATAGTTTCCATCAACATTTCCATAAATGCACATCCGCATTAGTAAATGTGGATGAGGAACCTTCATCCGTATTAGTAAATGCGAATGAGTAATCTTCATCTGTATTTCCTCAAGGACACATCCATATTAGTAAATACGGATGAGTAATTAATAAATGCAGATAAAAGACTATATTGTTGTTCAACCATTTGAATAAGAATATAGAATACTCTCTCTAAAATAAAGTATTCATATAATTTATTTACAGCACAAGTGTAAATATTTAGAAACTCAATTTCTAAATACTCTAAGTGTTAATATTTATTTATATGATCATATTATAAAATAAATATTGTAGGTGTTTGTCTAGCTTGTTATTGGGTATGACCCGACTTGGATCATAACGTACTAGCCACATCAATTCAATATGTGTCTTGGGCAGACCGTTTGCAACAATCTCCCACTTGCACAAGATACATAGAGGATTGATGCAAGTAGCAATCACCTCCTAACAACGGTTTACTACCCCTAATACGCATGACGAAGTGCCATTCAATAACATCATCTTCTTCAAGTCCCTTGCTTGAAATGATTTAGGTGAATATATCATTTATCCTTTTGTTACAGATGTCATGTTAAATCTAGAGATACAGAATGATCATTCCCAGTTGATTTAACTTTATAAGGCCTTAGACATCTTACTCTCAAAGAATAAGAGGAACAAATCCCATCTTGACTACATACGTTTCTCACAATAACCTTGTATTGCACCTAAAACTAGCCTTGTGTACAGTCCATATTTCAGAACAGCGAAGACCTAGGTCAAAGTATAATATTTTATGAATATCAAAACCCAATATGTATCTCAGGTCGGAGGATACTATGATAGTCGCTTTTACTCAAATTTACTTATGATCAATTATATAATTCCATGCAGTAACATTTGAGAGCGGGTCAGTCCAATATTTGTATCTCACAAATATCTATGAACTTTGGTTGCAACCTTTTGCTCTATATTTATACCTTATGAATATCCACCAATCCAAGTTCATAATAGTCTTACCTTCATATTTGTTCCCACAAATATGACCGACTACGAACATTTAGAATAATAAACATATTCATGGATCTAAACATGCTAAAATGGAACATAACTCATAGTATCATAATTATATATATGAGTCAAAATAACAATTGTTCCGTTGTTTAAATACTAAATAGATCAAATCCAATCACTAGAATATCAAAGTCCTAAGGCATAAGTATGACTCTCATGCTTTTGCCTTTCAAGGAGCTTCCTGAGTGGATCCACAATTTTTGATTGGTGTGAACTTTACGAATACATATCTTTCCTTTTTCAACTTCATCCCTTATGTAGTTGAATCTTTGCTCAATGTGCCTTGTCTTTTGATGTGCACGGGGTTCCTTGATTTGAGCAATCGCACCCTCGTTGTCACAAAAGATCTCTAGGGGATCTTGAATGGTAGAGACTACCCCTAGATCAGCAATGAATTTCTTTAACGATGCAGCTTCTTGTGCTGCCAATGAAGCGGCGATGTATTCCGATTCTATAGTGGACAATGCTACCACATCCTGCTTTGAGCTCTTCCAGGACACTGCCCCTCCATTCATAATAAAGACATACCCCGATTGTGATCGAGAATCATCTCGATCAGTTTGGAAACTTGCATCCTTGTAACCCTTTACAACGAGTTCCTCTTCACCAGATCCATATATGAGAAACATATCCTTAGTCCTCCTAAGGTATTTCAATATACTCTTAACAGCCATCCATTGGCTATTTCCTGGATTCTACTGATATCTACTCGTCATGCTTAAAGCGCATGACACGTCTGGTCTAGTGCATATCATTGCATACATGATGGATCCTATAGCAGATGCATATGGGACTTCTTTCATCCTTTCTTGCTCATCCTTTGTACATTGAGATGCATTCAATATTGTCCCTCTTTGAATAGGTACCAGACCTTTCTTAGAGTTCTCTATCTTGAACCTTTTCAATATTTTATCAATGTATGAACTTTGGTTTAAACCTATCAACCGCCTTGATCTATCCCTATAGATCTTTATTCTCAAAATGTAGGCGGCTTCACCAAGATCTTTGATGGAAAAACAACTTCCAAGCCAGGTTTTAACACCTTCCATGGTTGCAATGTCATTTCCAAATAGTAGTATATCATCAACATACAATACTAAGAATGTGATGATGCTCCCACTAGCTTTCTTATACACACAAGCTTCATCAGCGTTCTTGATGAATCCAAATTTCTTGATCTCTTCATCAAAACATTGATTCCAACTTCTCGATGCTTGTTTTAATCCATAGATTGATTTCATTATCTTGCATACTTTATTAGGATGTTATGGATCGACAAAACCATCGGGCTGAACCATATAGACATTCTCTTCGAGATGTCCATTAAGGAAAGCAGTTTTGACATCCATTTGCCAAATCTCATAGTCATAATATGCTGCTATGACAAATAATATCCTAATTGACCTTAGCATTGCCACAGGCGAGAAGGTCTCATCATAATCAACCCCTTGAGTTTGAGTGAAACCTTTTGCTACAAGTCTTGCTTTATAAGTATCCAAGTTTCCATGCATATCGGTTTCTTCTTGAAAACCCACTTACATCCAACCGGTTTGGAGTTAAGCGGTGGCACAACCAATTCCCATACTTGGTTGTCATACATGGATTGCATCTCTTTGTTCATGGCTTCAAGCCACTTGTCACAATCAGAATTGGACATTGCATCATGGTACGTAGTTGGTTCAACCGAGTCAACTACATAGCATCCATTCATGAAAAATCCATATCTTTTGGGTGGATAGCTAGTTCTACCAGATCTGCGAACCTTTTATGTGTATTGATCAACCACTTGATCATTATCAACAACCTCTTGTTGATTGCTAATATCAACCGAATGTGTATCGGCTTGTGGTTCTCGATCCTCATCAAGTTCCACTGTTCTATTGGTAGTTCCTTCCATAAGGAACTTAGTTTTCAAGAACTCAGCCTTTCGAGCAATAAAAACCTTTTGTCAGTTGGATTGTAGAAGTAATATCCCATGGAGTCTTTAGGATATCCTACAAAAATAGACTTAGTGGATCGGCCTTCTAACTTGTTTAGGGTGTTTTGCTTAACATAAGCTTCATAACCCCATACTTTTAAATATGATAATGATGGAACTCTTCCATGCCATATTTCAAAAGGTGTCTTATCCACTTTCTTGGTGGGCCATATCAGAATACAGGCTATAGAGAGAAATGCGAAACCCCAAAATGATAGAGGCAGTGTGCTTCTAGCCATCATAGATCTAACCATATACAATAGGGTTCGGTTTCTCCTTTTAGACACACCATTATGTTAGGGTGTTTCTGGTGGAGCAAGTTATGAGACAATCCCATAACTCCTGAGATGATTTTGAAAGGCATTACTAAGGTATTCACCTCCTCTATCAGAACAAAGAACTTTGATTGTTTTGTTGAGTTGATTTTGTACTTCATTTTTAAAGATTTTGAACATTTCAAAAGCTTCATCTTTGTTTCTTAACAAGTCCACATAACCATAACGACTATAATCGTCGATGAAGGTAATGAAGTATCTTTCACCATTCCTTGTCATTGCTTTAAAAGGACCACATACATCTGAATGTATGATTCCTAATAAATCTTTTGCCCTTTCGTTAGTGCCACTAAAGGGTTCCTTGGTCATCTTTCCTTGTAAACAAGATTCACACTTATCAAATGAACCATCTTCATTTGCTTCCAAAAGACCATTCTTTTGAAGTGTTTGAATGCGATTCTTGTTTATGTGACCAAGACGACAATGCCAAAGATATGATTTACTTAAACCCATTTTAAGTTTCTTGGTGCTTGATTGGTATAATGAGTTATTAAAGGATGAGTGATCATGAACCAATTCATAAATACCATTAGAAGACATAGCCTTAAAATAAAGCATATCATCCAGAAAAACACAAATACCATCATTGACAAGTTTCATAACATAACCTTATTGTTTTATAAGGGAACCAGAAATTATATTCCTTGTCAAACTAGGAGCATACAAAATATTCTTCAAATTAACTTCCAAACTACTTAGAAGCTTCAAGATATAGTCTCCTTGGGCTTTGACATCAACCTTTGCTCTATTTCCCAACACCCATGTGTTTGAAGAAATAACATTAAGTTCAATATGAATCATGAAAGATGTACCTGGGTTTGCCCATCATCCTTCTTGTTTCTTAACTCTTTGAGATAGGTTGGACAATTCCTCTTCCAATGTCCTATCTCACCACACTCAAAGCATGGATCGTTCTTTGTAACCTTTGGCTTCTTAAGCTTCAGTTTTGGTGGTCCTGCTTTAGCTTTTCCCTTACCCTTCCCTTTGATGTATCCCTTGCTTTTGGTAACATTTGCCTTGGGTTCGGGGTGATACTTTTTCTTGTTGCCACCCTCATTGATCGTGAGATCTAGTAAAACCCTTTTACCCATCCCTGCTTTGGCTGTTTTGAGCATTGCATGAAGTTCCCCAATGCTCTTGTCCCATCGATTCATGTTATAATTCATGATAAACGTCTCAAACTTCTTGGTTAGACTATTGAGGATCAAATCCGTGGCCAACTCTTTTGAGACGGGACAGTTCAGCCTTTCGAGGTGATCAATGTGGCTTTTCATTTTCATCACATAAGATGACACCAATTGGGTTTCTTCCATTCGACACGCATGAAGCGCTCGAACCGTTTCGAAGTGCTCTACCCTTGCTTGTTCAAGGAACATTTCCTCCAATTGGGTAATGTTCAAAATCCTTTTGAAGCTCGGGAATCATGGATCCCAACATGAGGCAGGAAACTTGCACTGAATCCTCAGTGTGCTTAACCCAATCGTTGTAGGCATCAACATCATTAAGGTTAGGTTCATAGGGGAATAGGATCGTCCAATACATATGATTTCTTTTCTTGCTTGAGAACAATTCTCAAGTTTCGAAACCAATCCATGAAATTATTGTGGTTGAGATGATCCTTTTCCAGGATAGTTCTGCGTGACAGGTTATGGACGATCGGGGTGGTAGCGTTGTTGTTTGCGGCCATTTCTACAATTTTAACAAAGTTCAATTTTAGTATTTACAATAATGAAATTTTAATTATTAATACCCTTTCATGTCTCATAGACAATTAATAACTAAAATCTAAAATCCAATGTTACATTTAAATATTGGTTAGGTGACATTTATCCCATTATTTAAATTAACAAGGTAGTCAACATTTGACAATTACAACCCTTTGCAACTTCTTGTTTTATGGGATCGGTTAAACATCTTTATGTTTAGTTGGCATTCTTAATCCCATCAACACCATTGTACGCCATGCTTCAATGACCCTATTCACATGGTTTCCAAGTCAAGTCGTCCAACTTACATACACGTGTGAGTTTACATATACAAGTGGTTAGGTGACCTTTATCCCATAAATATGTTAACTCCACCTCAAACACACAAGTTTTGTAAATGTGGTTAGGTGACCTTTATCCCACAAAGAGTTTCCAAGTGATTTGAGTGTTGTATAAAAGGATGGTGTTAAACTTGTTTAAAAGGGATTTTCGTTTCCATTAATTTTAGTTTTGAAAACATTTTGTACCTTATATTTACATGCATTCAAATGCATGGTACATTAGTGAAACCAACTTTCAAGGCTCTTTTAATAAAGCCCAATTTTATTGCGAAAACATTAACCTTTAATAAGACCATTTTATTACCCAAGTTAATGTTTTCAAAAGAACCATTTTAAGCTTGTTGTTGATTTTAAATTGTTTAACAGTGCATATCCAAATATAACATAAACAATAAAATTAAATCAACCACACAAGCATCACATACAACAAGTTCATAATCATAGCCAACTAATTTAACATCACTTGTTGACCGAAACATAGCCAACTAATTTAACATCACTTGTTGACCGAAACAAGTGAGTTAATTAGGTCTTTTCTAAGGGTAAAATTGACACAACACTTGTGTCGGTGAACTCCCACTTGATTCCGTATCCAAATGCTTCAAGCGTCCACTTTGTGTTGTGACTCTTCCATTCAATTTGGGCTTCCAAATGGGCTTAAATTTCTGCACCAAACTCCTTTGGGCCTTCAAAATATGTTTTCGGTTATTGGGCTTAAATCTCATTAAGAGCTATAAAGCCCTTTGGGCACAAAATTGGCCCAAACCCAAAAACAACCTTGTTGCATCTTCTTTTACAAAATATATCCTAAATACATTTTTTCTAGTAAAAGTAAAATGCAACTAACCTATTTATTTTACATACCAAATGAAAAATAAATAAATTACATACCCAAAAGGAAGAACAAATATATTTAGTTATTACAACCCTTTTGAATAATAAAATACAAATCAGAACACATCCAAACACAAGGTCTTGGCTAGGTTATGAACATTAAAATACATATCCAAATATGTAAGCAGAAACCCGAGAGCATCCCCTTTGAACCACTGATTATCGGTTAAAGTATAAAGAAACCGAATATCATGATTCTTGTCCAAACAACTAAATCATCCAAATGATTAAATTTTTCAAGATTACAGTATGAATGTAAAGTAGAATCTTGAAAAATTTAGGGGAAACATTTGACCAAAACTCTCGGTCTGTTGGTGAATCAACAGCAAGAAACCGAGATTTCAGTCCAGATGAAGCATGTATCCATATAACCGGCTCTTGATGCCATTGTTGGGTTTTGAACAAGTTTATCAGAGTCATTTTATTCAAATAAAATAAAAAAACACAACGGATTAAGGATTTAAACTTGTTACAGTTAATATATATAACCTATTTTATATATCTATTAAAACCCATTATGGATCGATATATGATTAGAAAAATGCTTACAAAACAACCATTGGGTGTTTAGAAGACTACCTCTTGTATGGGTTTGAGGAAGATGATCGATGAATGGCAGCTTCCAAAGAAGGACGCCTCAAGCTACTACCCTCAAGCCTCCAACAAACACCAGGTTGCTAGGATTTTTCACTTGAACGAACCTCTGTTCTTGGTTTTTATTTCGACCGATCGAGAGAGAAAACCAGATAATCGAAAGGTGCACTTTGGAGTGTCTAGTAAGTTATCAGAGAGAGTGGTTGATTGCAATCATATATTGCATGTCCTGAGAAACTGGAATTTCAAACGAGGAGAGAGAAAAGTGGGCGGGGCCCAGCCCTTGTCCCATCCGCATTTCTCAAACATTCACCCGCATTAGTAAATGCGGATGAATGGTCTCCTTCCACATTTGTAAATGCGGATGAATGGTCTCCTTCCACATTTGTAAATGCGGATGAATAAATTCCATCCGCATTTCCCAAATGTACACCCGCATTTGTAAATGCGGATGAGTAGTTTCATCAGCATTTCCTCAAATGCTCATCCGCATTAGTAAATGCGGATGAAGAAATTCCATCAGCATTTCCACAAATGCACATCCGTATTAGTAAATGCATCTATCAGCATTTCCACAAATGCACATCCGCATTAGTAAATGCAGACGAACAGTTTCCATCAGCATTTCCACAAATGCACATCCGCATTAGTAAATGTGGATGAGGAACCTTCATCTGCATTTGTAAATACGGATGAGTAATCTTCATCCGCATTTCCTCAAGGACACATCCGCATTAGTAAATGCGGATGAGCAATTAAGAAATGCGGACAAAAAACTATATTGTTGTTCAACCATTTGAATAACAATATAGAATACTCTCTTTATAATAAATTATCCATATAATTTATTTACAACATAAGTGCAAATATTTAGAAACCCAATTTTGAAAAACTCTAAGTGTTAATATTTATTTATATGATCATATAAATAAAATAAATATTATAGGTGTTTGTCTAGCTTGTTATTGGGTATGACCCGACTTGGATCATAACGTACTAGCCACATGAGTCACCTCCACACCAGTTTTACTCACCTTAGTTAGGTATAGCTGATGTGGGTTAGATAGTAGAGGTTCCCTGGGGCTTAGTTGATCTAGAGAGTGGTATGGTAGATCAACATCATGGCCCAGATGAAACATAATGTCCTTATCAGGTAGTGTTGATAGGTCAATGAGGGATAGGGAGGTTAAATCTAATGACCCGGGACCTTGGTCAGCACCTACGGGTTAGTCTGCGAGGGTAGATGACCCAATGATGTTGGTGTCCCTTTTTGGCTGCTTAGGGGAATGTTAGGACTCACCCTGAGGGCTAAAGGCTTGGGTTATGGGCTCGTTAGCTTGAGACTATGGAGACTCAACGCTGATATGAGGTCAATGGTGGAGGATGGTTGGACCTCTGGCTGAGTGGGAGCCCTGAGTTCCACTCGAGCCTTTTTGGATAAAGCAGAGGGGACCTGACCAATCAGAGTAGATTAATCATGGGTTCGTTTAGGGCGTCTAGTGTATTTAATCTTGATTGAGTAGGAAGAAGTGATTGGCATTTGAGTGGTGGTGTCTGGTGTTGGTTCATCGCCTGCTGGGCTTGCAGGGATGTCACCAGGAGCCGTTGGCTCGCGCATACCTGGAAGAAGATTAGTGAATCTTCCAGAGAAGTTGGTGGACACCTTCTACAAGGTTTTGAAGATGCCAGGCCAAATGTGATGGACCAGTAGAACATCTGCACATTGTAGTCTGTCCTGGTCCAGCTCATAATTGATTATATGCTAAATGAACCGGGGATACATGTAGAGTGGATCCTAGGTGAGATTGCCTCTTAAGTTGTTCAGCACGAATCTTGAGTAGTTGAAGCGCTGGCCCTTTACCATCCCGTGGACTAGGCAGCCCAAATCATATGGGATTTGATCCCATCCCCTGGATTTATTGGATAGACAGTGCAGGACAATGTGTAACAAGAACTTCCAATTGTAGGAGAAGTTAAACTTGTAGACTGTAGACTTGTACACATTGCCTCCATATCCCATCTGAGTGTAAGTGTCTTCCAACTCAGATTTAGGGAACTCAGTAGGGGCGCCCTCATCATGAAGCTCCAGATGGTTGATTCAGTGATGATGATCTCCTGTCCGCAGATCCTCGAACGGATGACTCGTTCACCATTTAGCATTTCATCTTGACCATTGGCCCAGAATTCAGCCATATGGTTAGAGTAGATGGTGGGGTTAACGTTGAGGGATGTGAAGTATGCTGATTGGGATAGAAATTCGATGATAGGGGCAAAGTCGACATCCTTTGAAGAATCATGGATGGCGGTCTGATATTGTAGGGGATTTAGGGCCATTGTTAAGAGGTAAGGTAGGATTGAAGAAATTTGAGAGTGAGTGAAGAAGATGGTGGTAATTTGGGGCTTTTGCTGTGGTACAGAAAGTGAAGAGAGAGAGTTGGAAATTTTAAATGGGGGTTAAAAAGCAAACCGATAGGGTTAAAGGACAGTTTAGGTTTCTAGTTGACAGAGGCGGTAATATAAAACATTTAAAATAGTCCGACAATCATTGATAAAATTAAAATTTTTATAGAGTGGGGTCCCAAAGATTTCCGTTACATAATAAAGATATTCTTCCGAAGGTAAATTTGCTTCCGAGAGAAAACACTTGTGTTTCTCAATATTGTCTTCCGAAGTCATTTTTACTTCCGAAAGCAAACCATGTCCCAATGACAAGTTTGCTTTCGAGAGTACAATCTTCTTCCGAGAATAGAAGTTAGTAAGCTTCGAAAGTAAATTTGATCTATGATCAATTTGTTTTTCCAAGGCTAAAAACTCTTCGGAAGATAATCTTTAGGCAGAGAAATTTGCCTTTGGAAGAAGAATAAAGATTTCTTCCGAGGGTAAATTTCTATTCGGAAGTATTTACACTTACATTTTTTAAGAACACCTTTTTGTAATAGGGCTTAGATTGTAGTTAGACAATATAGACAAGACATATTTTGAAAAGGTTTTTCAAAAGAGAAGAACTAGTCAATGTTAATCATCCCAATAGCTGTAACTAAATATTTAAATCTTTGTTCATCAAAGGCTTTGGTGAACAAGTCAGCATATTGTTCATTTAAATTCACTTTGACTAGCTTTATTAGATTTTTCTCATGAATATCTCTAATGAAATGATACCTGATGTAGATATGCTTTGTCTTAGAGTGCTTGACCAGATTTTTTGTGATAGAAATGGAACTCTTGTAGTCTATGTGGATAGGAGTCTGCATGTTTTTGAAACCATAGTCCAACATCTGATTCTGAATCCATAGCAGTTGAGCACAGCAGCTCGCAGCAGCAATGTATTCAGCTTTAACAGTTAATGTAAAGACACATGATTGCTTCTTGCATTGCCAGGAGATAATCCTTCCACCAAGAAATTGACATCCTCCGAATGTGGATTTCTTGTTGATGTTGCAACCACCATAATCACTGTCAGTGTACCCATAGAGATTAAAATCCTTATTCTTAGGATACCAAAGACCCAGTTTAAGAGCTCCTTTAAGGTATCTAAGAATTCTCTTAGGTGAGACACCTTGGGAGCAGCCTGATATCTTGCACAGATGTAGGTTGCAAATATGATATCAGGCCTACTTGTAGTGAGATACATCAGAAATCCAATAATCACCCTATACTGATGCTGATCAGTATCCTCCCCCTCAAAATCAGGAAAAGATTGTGATTTCTAGGTATGGGTGTCTTGGCTGGCTTACAATATTTCATCTCAAATCTTTCTAAGATGTCCTTAACATACCTAGATTAATTGAAGAAGAACCCTTCTTCCATATGCTTCACTTGGATTCCAAGGAAGAAATCCATCTTTTCCATTGAACTTATCTCAAACTAATTCCTCATGATGCTTTCAAAGTCTTTGCATATTTGGTCATTTGCGAAACCAAATATGATGTCATCAACATAGACTTGAACAAGCAGCATGTCCTTCCTAGACTTCTTTATGAACAATGTTTTGTCTATGGTGCCTCTGGTGTAGCCATTCCTAAAAAGAAACTGAGATAGGGTCTCATACCACAGCCTAGGCTCTTGATATAACCCGTAAAGAGCTTTATCCAGTGTGAACACATAGTTGGGGTGCTATGGGTCTTCAAATCTAGGTGGCTGACACACATAGACTTCTCTATCAATATTCCCATATAAAAATGCACATTTGACATCAAGTTGATAGACAGTGTAGTTCTTGGATGCTATAAAAGCAAGGAAGATTCTTACAGCCTTAAGTCTTGCAACAGGTGCAAAGACATCAGTGTAATCTATTCCTTCCTCCTATGTGTATCCTTGAACAACAAGTCTTGCCTTGTTCTTGATGATCAAACATCTATCATCTCTTTTATTTCTGAACACCCACTTGGTGCCAATGGGGACTTGGCCAGGTGTTAATGAATACAAGTTCCTTATTTTTTGCCTCTTGAACTGAAGCAACTCCTCTTGCATAGCTTCAATCCAATTGTTGTCCTTGAGGGCTTCTTATACCTTCTTTGGTTCCATTTGAGAGAGAAAGCATGAGTACAAGCATACATTCCTATTATGGGTCTGACTCCTTGTTCTCACACATTCTGAGACATCCCTAATGATGTTCTCAGCCGGGTGAGTGTTGGGTATCCTAAGTCTAGGGATCACATCTAGTTGCATAGATAGATCCAGATTTGAGAAGTTTTGCTCAGGGTTTTAAACACCATGACCAGCTGATGTCTCATACTCATTCAATGAGGACTGAGTGAATGAATGTGTGACAACATCAATGATATTCTGCTGAGAAGTAGTATCAACAGTTTCCTATTCCTCCAGATTACTGTCTTCATCAGCTTGGTGTTGAATGCTGGAGTTGTCAGCTAATGAGTTTTGAGGCTCAGTTGGCTGACAACTTGTTAAAGCTCCATGATTTCCTGAGATGTTCAAGCTTTTAAGACTTCCAGTAGTGGGAGCTTGTTCTTTAATTCCTCTTGGAGAACTGGGAATATGTCTGGGTAACTCAAACATTTGATCTTCATAGATTTCACTTTGAGTTCCTGTGCCAGCTGAAACATTCTCACAAGATGGTTTAGAATAGTTTGGAAACCATTCTAGATTGAAGATATGATCAGGGCCATTCCCTCTAACACAAGGAGTGTGCTCATTAACAACAATGTTGGATGATTCCTTAAATTGTTGATTTTTAATATTATAAACTCTATATGCAATAGAGATTGATGAATATCCAACAAAGATAGCATCATCTGACTTTTCAGCAAAGTTTGCTAAATTGTCTTTTGTGTTGAGTATGGTACACCTACTGCCAAAGGACCTAAGAAAGCCAATGAACGGTGGCCTCTTGTTCCATAACTCATAAGGGGTCTTTCCATGGGGCTTAACAATGAGAACCCTATTCTGCACATAGCATGCAGTGCTGACTGCCTTTGCCCAGAAAGTTAGAGTCAGCTTTGAATCAGCTAACATAGTTCTTGCAGCCTCAATAAGTATCTTGTTCCTCCTCTCAGCAACACCATTTTGTTGAGGAGTTCTAGGAGCACTGAATTGTCTGGCGATCCCTTTTGAGTTGCAGAATGAGTCAAGAACTTGATTCTTAATCTCAATCCCTTGATCACTTCTAATGATTTTTACCTTGTGATCCCTTTGATTTTCAATTTTAAGAATAAAAGTTTTTAAAGTTTCAGCCATTTCATCTTTAGTTCTTAAAAAGAATACCCATGTAAATCTTGTAAAGTCATCAACAATCACAAGGCAATATGATTTCCTTTCAATGCTCATTATACTTATGGGACCAAAAAGATCCATGTGAAATAAGTGTAATGGAGTGGTGATGGAGTTAACTTCTTTGGATTTGTGAGTAACCTTGTGTTGCTTTCCTTTCAAGAAAGCAACACAGTTATCTTTACAGAAAAATTCCTTTTTAGGCACACCATGTACCAAATTATTTTCAACCAGCTTATTCATGGTTTTAAAATTAACATGGCACATTCTTTTATGCCAAAGAGTGGACTCATCACCATTAGCTTTGGAAAGAAAGCATGATACTTCACCCAATGGAGAAACATTGTTCATATCAAGCTTATACATATCCCCTCTCCTGGGAGATCTAAGAAGCACCAATTCCTGAGGAATTATCATCCCGGGTTTAAGGATAATGCACTCATGTTCTGTGAAAAGCATTTGGTGCTTTTGATAATAGAATTGAGAAACACTCAAGAGATTGTGTTCAAGCTGTTTGACAAAGATTACTTCGTCAATGTTTAACTTACCATTGGATACACTACCTTTACCAGAAATGTATCCTCCGGCTTCGCCTCCAAACTAAATAGGACCTCTATCAAAATGTTCAAATTGTTGTAGGAGAGATCTATTCCCTGTCATGTGCCTGGAGCATCCACTATCCACAATCCAGGCATTTCCATTCTTGTCATGTGGATGTCCCTGCACATAAGGTGAAATGATTAGTTATTATTGGAAACCCAAGCCTTGTTGGTCTTGGGTTCTTCCAATGTAGATGATATAACTGAACCAAATTGTATGCATGGGGGCTCAATTATAGTTTGTGAAGAAGAGGTTTGGGCTACAGCATCTTTTCTGGTCTTCCATTACATCCTATGGTTGACCTGTGTTGATGAGCCTGAGGAGGCTTGTGCAGCATGACTTGCTTCTGAAGCTTTTTTCTTTTCAGAAGAAGTGTTCACCACCTTTTCTTTCGAAGCAGCCTTCTTCTTGGAAGGTTTCAAGGAAATGTTTTTGTTTCTTTGTTTGTTCTTTGGCTTGTCTTCTGAAGCTATTTTCCTTTCAAAAGATTGAGTTTCTTCTGAAAGCAACTTGGCTTTGAAAACAAGCTTTCCTTTCCTTAACACTTGGACCATATGGTAAGGTCCAAATATGAAACCATCCTTGACTCAGTCTTTCTTAACATTGCTTGCATAATATGTGCTTGCTGGATTGTAGTAACAATCTTTAGCCATGTGGTTATGCAGGCCACAGATTATGCACTCAATGTTAATCTTGGTGGGACATATGGGCTATTGTTTCTTGTAGTCTTCTCTTCTTCAACAGCCTTTCCCTTTAGTTTCTGATCCTTCAGCTGGATAGGAGTGCTGGTACTACTATCTTTTCCTGAATCAAAACTTCCAACCACTTGGAATCCAGCTGAGATGAATACACCCTTTTGCCTTGGGTCTATCTTCATCATAGTCTCAGCCACCTTTTTGGCATTTTTTCTTGTTGCTCTGATCTTGTTCTTTCTAGCTTTGGTGGTCAAGGTTTTATCATCTGTGGGGATAAGGTTTTCTACCTTATCCTTCTCTGTGGTGGTTTCTATTATTGCATCATTCTTCTGCTCACTAGGTAGCGGGTCAGCAGTTGGAACCCCTTGCTCATCAGTACCAGATCTTGGTTGTCTAATAGATACAAGAGAGTGTGGTGGAGCAATTCATTGGATCCCAACCCACTTTTGTTTTGATAGCATACCTTGGAGTGGGAGGATAATGCTATAATGGTGTTGAAGTTATGCTCTTGAATAGCATACTTCTCTGCTTTAGCCTCAGCTATGACTAGCTAGGCTTGAGCTTCAGTCAACTTGGATATTAGATATTTTATTTGAGTCCTATAGTTGGTATGTTCATGTCTTAAAGAGGACATAGTTTTCTCTAACTCTTCTATTTTGAGCTTATAGTCAGATTCTGCTCTCTTAAAATCAGATTTTAGGATATTTAAAGACTCAATATCAGATCTAATTTCCATGTTGTAGTCCTGATACAATTTAACCTTAGAAATACAGGCTAGAGTACAGAGATGTTCATATACCTAGCTGTCTTTAGTTCAAGCCATGAGAGCTTGAACAGGAGTGACATCTTGCACCATAAAGCTCTAGTCAAACTCTTGAGCAACAGTAGCAGTTTGTGGCTCAGTGGGTTTGGTTGCTGCCTTAGAGGTAGCAGGATGTTGGGAGGCTTGAGCTGCTCCAGGATTAGATCTTAGAGCTTTACATTCCCTAACAAAGTGACCAAGCTGGTTATAGTTGTAGCATTTGGCCTTGCTCTTGTAAAACCCGAATTTGCAATTGGTTGGGTTCTAAGGAAATTGCCTTCTGGTTCTTTTAAAGAACTTATTTGCTCTGTAGGTTAAAAGAGCCATTTATTGGACAATGTCCATATATTCAACATCATCTGGGCTGAAACACTCTAGATCATCAAAACAGTATTGAAAATCTCTAGAGTGCTCACACCTTGAAACAGAAGCACAACTCTCCTGGAAGGGAGTGTGTTGAGCCTGTTGAGACCTAGGTGTCTCAGGGAAAGTGATGTATGGCCCGAAAGAGGATGATGGCTGTTGGGGGTAGTTCAGGTACAACTGAGGCTGGGGAGTTCTTGATCCTTTAGCAACATGTAGAGCATTGTTGACTGCAGGATTTGTTGGTCTGTTCATCTGTTGGCTCTTCTAAGTCTCCATCTCCATACGGTATCCATCAAGGATTCCATACAGTTCAGTCATGGTGAGAGTGTTGAGATTTTTGGTTCTCTTGATTGAGACATAGTAAAAAGTCCACTCATGAATTTTCTAACTATGTCTCTTTTCTCAAGAGCGAATCCCATAGTCTGAAAAGAGGTGATCAAGTCCATATACCTGAAGTATTGTTGGCTCAACGTCTCACCAACAACATAACTGAAGTTCTCAAACTTCTGCTTCAGCATATCCTCCTTGTTTTCCTTTGATTCACTGGAGCCAGAGTACATCAGCTTCAAAGCATCAAAGAGTTCTTTGACGGTCTCGCATTGCTTAAAGCCTTCCATTATGGTAGTAAGCAAAATGGTCATTGCTTTGTAGTCTATGTCCATCCTCTTGAAGTCTTTATCAGAGTAGTCTTCAACAGCTTTTTCAATCATGGCGCCATTAACAGCCGGGTCCGCCACCTTTGGCTAATAAGGACCATGAGTGACAGATCTCCACATGCGGCTATCTTGATACTTGATAAAACTTTAATACGTTTGCACCAGGTTCCAAAATCATCAGGGGTGATGATAGGAGCCTTGGTCATGGTTCCCATCTCGGACTCAGAAAGCTTTTGGTTAAGAGCCATTTGAGTGAAGTGAGTAAGTGTGAAGAAACGAGGGTGATTTGGGATGGTTAGATCTCACAATCAAGAGCCTAAAAAGCTCTGATACCAATTTCTGGATTGATGTTGGTCTCTTAACACAAGTTTTGTATCTCACAAACTCACTAAGTCTCACTTGGTTGATGAAGAGGAATCTCTAACTAAGTTGACAAATATATAATAAGTTAATGAACACAAGATGGTTTTCCAGATACTTGTATATATTATTTCTCAACTTAGTATTACAAGACTCTTACAAGCATGGTTACATAAGTTATAAATAAAAACTATATATACTACTATCTATAGCCGGTTATACTTGGAAAACCAGCTGGAATTTACCGCTAAGCAAATACCACATTGCTAGAAGTAAAATATCTAAGATAAAATAATATCCTAGATTAGGTAGTCATGACAGGTCCATGACTTACCTTTTGTCACCAACTAAGTATGGTAAATGTACTAACTGAAAAAGGTAAAAAGTGGATTAAAGTATGGTCAACTATATGGGAGTGGGAAAATGCCATGTAGCGTATCAGAGTTGTCAGCGGATGTCAGACAGCCCATACTTATGTTCACTGGTTCATAGTTGATTCTTCCGAAGGCAAAATGGTTTCGGAAGTATAAGTTCTTCTGAGGCCATTTATACTTCGGAAGAATCAACTTCTTCCAAGTCTTCTGCAAGTCTTTGTGACTTTATTCTTCGGAAGACTTTTGTCTTGGATCTTCTAAGTGTGAATGCTTTGGAAGGAGAATTACTTGGTCTTCATATACTTCGGAAGACTCGGTTCTACCTTCGGAAGTTCTTCATATACTTCGGGAGTAAAACTACTTAGTCTCCGAAGACTTAGTTTTTCCTTTGGAATCTCTTCATACTTAAGCTTCGGAAGAACTTCAACTTGTCTTCAGAAGAGCAGCTTTAGCTTTGAAAGACTTCTTCAATTATACTTCAAAAATATTTTAAGTGTTATTTTGGTTGTACTAGCCTTATATGATCCAACATTGATATTGAAAATCTCCAACTCGATGGCCCATTTGGCCAATCGTCTAGATAAGTCTAGTTTGTGGAGCACTTATTCTAGGGGATGGTTTGTTAGGACCTTAATCTAGTGGGCTTTGAAGTATCATCACAGCCGTCAAGACGCGTGAACCAATGATAATACCATTTTTTCCATCATATGGTATCGCATCTAAGGTGATATCAAGGCATGAGTTATAAAGTACATAGGTTTTTGCACTCCTCCTCTGTCAGTCATCAAAATAACGCTAATGATTGTCCCTGCTGCTACTAGGTATATGTCACAGTGAACGTGTGAAATTTCCTAAGTATAGTTTCATTTCTTGTAATGTCGTTTCTACCTTAGGGATCCAGCTAAACTGGTATTTTTAAAGCTTCTTCATAACATATTCATAAATGGTAAGCTGCCTCCTATTATTAAGACACTATGCACCTTGTATCCTGCGATTAGTGCTTTAATGATAATAGGGGTCGTGTGAAATGCTCCTCTATTTACTGTGGAAAAGGAGATCTCCTAGGAAATCCAATCTTCCATGTGATCATTATTATATTTGATGCCGCTTTCCACGATTGATTCCCTCTAAATAGCTAAGACGTCACAGTCTTACTTGACTTCTAACCCTTATTCTTTGTCCGTACCCCTCTCCTTGAGTTCTTTGCTAAGGTGTGATAGTTGTCCATTCTTAATGGGCTGTTTGATTTTCTCCTTAAGTTGCCAACAATTATCATATGCCCCTTTTCTTTCTGGAAATCACAATCTTTTCATAGGTTTCAAATCGATTTCATGTGCATCGGGTTTGGTTTTTCTGGTCGGACATTTTTTGTGACCCAAAGTTTATCGACAAATGCTTCATAACTTTATCCACCAATGACCCAAAGTTGTAGATTTCGTTCGTAGGAAAGCTATTGTACCACGTGCGTGCTTCACCCACTAAAGCTTAAATGAACATATGACACTAAGCGGGCATGGTCCATCGCTTAAAGTCACCTACACTAACACAAACTCACAAATGGTTGTTAGTTACACCATTCCTGTCGTATTTTTACACAAAAGTTGACATCTTTAGCTTCTGGGGAAGTATGCATGGGCCATCCGATAAGTGATCTTGGAGTGTGCTAGAAAAGCAAATGGTCAATATAGCTTGGTCAAATCATCCATCACAACACAATTTTCAGGAATACAGTACACGTACAAACCAAAGTCTTCTTTCCCCTCATCTTTGGAAGTAGCTTTTTCATGGGAGCCCAAGGGGCCATTCACATTGTCAAATAAACGGGTACGAACTTTCATATGTCAGATTTCCTTGGTGAATTACTCCAGCACAATCGCTAACTTACATTGTTGTGCATGAATTGTTGTCGTGGTGATTTGGCCGCCTCTAAAAGGTAAAGAACTATTGAGGGTAAAAAGCTTCCTTTCATTAATATGAAGATGTGTATTTATACAACAGTTAGCAATAGAGATAGAGAATCTATAGGAGTAAGTTATGGAAGACTATAACAACTATTCAACTATAATATACATTTAAAAGTCAAGTGGTTGTTGTGTGTGGCCCATTATCTATAATACGTTCCCGCAAGATGGAGGATCCATTGGAGACTCCAATCTTGGAGCAAATGTGAAGAAAAGGTGATCGTGATAGTGGCTTGGTAAGTATATCTGCAAGTTGGTCTTTGGAGTTAATACGGCGAACCCGTAATGTACCGGCTGTGATTTGTTCCAGGACAAAATGGTAGTCAAGAGCAACATGTTTCATGCGGGAGTGATAGACTAGATTTGAACAAAGATAAGTAGCTCTCGTGTTGTCGCAGAACACTGTTGGAGCTTGTGTGGTTGAG
Organism: Flaveria sonorensis; assembly: GCA_025506505.1. Taxonomy (NCBI): domain Eukaryota; kingdom Viridiplantae; phylum Streptophyta; class Magnoliopsida; order Asterales; family Asteraceae; genus Flaveria; species Flaveria sonorensis. Next base: position 14,239,860 of record CM046426.1, read on the forward strand.
ACACCAAGTTCGGTCAATAAGTTCTTCACCCATGATAGTTCGACAGCGGCATTTTCTAAAGCTTTATATTCCGCCTCTGTTGATGAATGCAAGCCTGATTTTTGTCTAGTCGATTTCCATAAGATGATATTATTGCCAAGATACAATAGGTATGCCATGGTAGAATGACCCGAATCATTTACACCACCCCAATCAGAGTCCGAGAAAGCCGAGAGAGTGAGTGGAGATCGGCGATGGAGGAATAAACCATGATGAATTGTGTCTTTTAGATAACTAAGAACACATGTTAAAGATTGCCAGCGAGCTTGTTTAGGTGAGTGCATGAACTGAGAGAGTTTGTTTATGACAAAAGAGATCTTAGGTCGGGTGAATGCTAGGTATTGGAGAGAACCAACAAGTTTAGGATATGGCGTGGCATCTACCAATAGGGATACATTGTTAGGTGAAAGAGGGTCTGAAGAGCTTAGGGGAGTGAGGACATCTTTTGCACCATTCATGTGAAACTGAGAGAGAATATCACGGATATGGTGGTGGTGGGAAAGAAACAACCCATATTTGGTGGAGATGACTTCAATTCCAAGAAAGTGATGCAAGGGGCCAAGGTCTTTGACCGATAATTTTTGGTTAAGAGCGGTCACAAATTGGTCAAGAAAGGTGGTGTTATTGTCGGTGAGAACAATATCATCAACATATACCATAAAGTAGCACGTGATACCGATCCATTGATAGATAAATAGAGAGGCATTGGAAAATGATTTTGAAACCCAGATTGTAGAAGAAAGTTGGTTAGTTCAATATGTTGGGTTTTCACAAGTTTATCAGAGTCATTTTATCCTTAAAAAATGAAAATGCAGCGGAAAGTGAATGAAAAACTTGTTACAGTTAATTATAAACCAATTTATAATGTCTATTAAAAGAAAACCCGTAATGGATCGTTATATGGAAAACCATGCTTACAAACAACTATAGGGTGTTTAGAAATCTACCTCTCAAATGGGACATAGGAGAAAGATCTTTAATTGGCAGCTTCCAAAGAAGGAAACCTCAAGCTTTTCTACCCCAAGCCTCCAACAATACACCAGGTTGCTAGGATTTTCTTGAATCGGGTTCTGTTCTTGGTTTTCCTCGACCAATCGAGAGAAAAGCTACAATAGCACACTAATTGCACCTTTGTGTGTGTTGTAAGTTATCAGAGAGAGTGGTTGAATGTAATCATATATTGCACATCCTATGAAACTGAATTTCAGAGTGAGAGAAAAGTGGGTGGGACCCATCCCTTTAACCCTTCTGTATTTCTCTAATATTCATACGCATTAGAAAATGCGGATGAACAAACTCTATCAGCATTTGTAAATGCGGAAGAAGAAACTTCATCCGCATTTCCCAAATGTACATCCGCATTTGTAAATACGGATAAGTAACTTCAGCATTTCCATAAATGCTCATCCGCATTTGTAAATGCGGATGATCAGTCTCATCAGCATTTCCTTAAATGCTATTAGTAAATGCGGATGAAGTCATTCCTTCAGCATTTCCCAAAATGCACATCCGCATTAGTAAATGCGGATGAGGAACATTCATCCGCATTTCCTCAGTTACACATCCGCAATAGTAAATGCGGATGAAAAAAAAGAAATGGGGACAAAACACTTGTATTGTTTGTTCAACTATTTGAGTAACAATACAAAGTACTCTCTCTCTTTAGAATAAATTATCCTTATAATTTATTCATAACACCAGTGCAAATATTTAGAAACCCAATTTCTAAATACTTCAAGTGTCAATATTTATGTATATGATCATATCACAAAACAAACATTGTAGGTGTTTGTCTAGCTTGTTATTGGGTAGGACCCGACTTGGATCATAACGTACTAGCCACATCAATTCAATATGTGTCTTGGGCAGACCATTCCCAACACAATATACCAAGCTCGAGGAGCTTGTTTTAGACCATAGAGTGACTTCCTTAGTTCGCAAACATGATTGGGAAATTGAGGATGAACATAACCGGGTGGTTCTTGCATGTAAACTTCCTCATGAAGAGTACCATGTAGAAAAGCATTGTTGACATCAAGTTGGCGTAAGGGCCAATCTTTGGAAAGGGCAATGGAGAGGATGGCACGAATGGTAACCGCTTTGGTGACTGGGCTAAAAGTATAAAAGTAGTTCTTTCCAAATTGTTGATGGAAGCCTTTGGCAACAAGATGAGCTTTAACCTTAGCTATGGAGCCATCTGGATGTCGCTTTACTCAGAAAACCCATTTGCGGCCTATGGGTGGGTTGGACGTTGGAGGAACGAGTTCCCGTGTTTGGTTTTGAAGAAGGGCATTGAATTCTAAGTCCATAGCATTTCTCCATTTTGGGTCTTTAAAGGCTTGAGTGTGAGTGGTGGGTTCAATTGTTGAGGGGATTGGATGAAGAGTAGTTGAGTTAATAAAGTTTGGATTGAAATATTTGGGGTTCTGTTTCCGTTGATGTAAGGCCCTATTCCCGGGAACCCCACAGTTGGTCAATCACAACCTCATTTATATCAAAACATATTAAGATTTATTAAGTAAATAAAACATTGAGCGGAATAATTCATCAAAAACCATTTCATGCTTTAATAAATACATTTGCCAAGTAACACATCGTCGTTTAAAAGATTACAAAATGTCACTTAGTTGTATTACAAAACAACATCATTATCGTGCATGAAATGGATGCCAGTCTTTGCCCGCCAAGTAGCTTTTCCCCCATGCCATCCTCAGCAACAAGCTACCTGCCAACTGAAAATGCATAAAAAGTCAGCGTTGCTGAATGAGTTCTAGTTTTAAATAATAAAATACTTTACTTTTAGTAAAAACCTTTCCTTTACTTTCGTTCGTGATCACGCAACATACGTACATCTTGATAATATCATTATTATCTTTTATCATTGTTCGTAATCGTTCGTTTCGCACTTTTTCATTGTCTTTCACTTCTATCTAGATCCTGTCATAAGCTTTGCCCCATCGTTAGGCATGAAGCCACCTCAGTCTTGGGGTTAAGCGACAAGGATCATGTTTCGCACGTATGGATCAGTAACCAAGACTGACCCCCCCTGTGTGTACCCTCATGGGTTAGCCAAGATCGCACACTACATCGCACACAGTTGAGCTAACAACTCTTCAATGAGTTATGAACCTCTTTAAATTTGCTTGCAAGACTTTCATTCATTCGTTATGTTCCACTTTTCATTATCATTAATCTTTCACTTCTTTTACGATAATACTTTACGTATAAGAGCATTAACACACCATGTAAAGTCACATAATAATACGTAATAAGGAACATTAATAACAGACCACAAACATGCGAAACATAAACAAACATAAGCCACCAAAACATTCCACAGCTTAATCATTAATTTCTATTTCTCAAGATTTTAGAAAAATCCTAAGTCAATTTAGGCGCATGAGCACTATGTAGGCGCATGGGTACTATGTAGGCTCTCGGTCAGTTGGGTGCATGGGAAAACTTAGGCGCATGGGAACACTTGGGCGCATGGCACTATGTAGGCATACGGTCAGTTGGGCGCATGGGAAAGCTTATGCGCATGGGCAGTTGGGCACATGGGTAGTTGGGCGCATGGGCATTTGGGAGCATGGGCATGTTACCAGTTCTAACTTATACTAATTTCAATCCCCATTCATCATCTTAACGTATTCTTAGCCCAAATCTAGCATACTAAGCACTTAGAACAAGCATACAACCACATGATTCGGTCAAAACATTCACACACACACCCCCACATAAAACAGGGGTAAGCATACGGTTCCAACACACTGAGTTGTAAAATGATAGTTTATATGCATTTCAGCCCCAAAACAAGTTTAAAATAGGAAAATCGGGGACCTAGAACTCACCTACAGCAGCCTTCGAGTAAAACTCCTCCAAACTCGAGAGCACTTGGAGTTCAAACACCTAAACACACCAGAAACACACAACCGAACACAGAGGAACATATAAGACTCGATCCAAAAGCTGAAAATCCAGCTGAAACCGAACAAAACACACGAAAAGCTTACCTTCAAGCTGATCTTCTTCTTCTTCTCTCTAAAAACCGATGGAAACTCTGTTGTTCTTCTTTCTTTTTGTTTTTTTTTTGCAGTCGAAACAGTTGGTGGAGCAGGGTAGTGGGCGACCATGCCCACCTTTTAAACATCATAATAATAAAGTTTACCTCTTGCACATCTTTAACCCCTTAACTTGGGTTATTTCACCTTTCTTTCTTTATACTTCTCTTCTCTTTTCTTTTTTTCTTTTTGTGAATTTTCGGGTGTTACAAGTCCACCCCCCCTTATATAGGTTTCGTCCCTGAAACTTGTCACTCCTCGAACAGTTATGGATAATGCTATCTCATCTCTTCCTCGGTCTCCCACGTAGACTCGGATCCCTTCATGTGCCTCCACTGTACTCGCACCAGTGGAACCATTTTATTCCGTAGCCTCTTCTCTTTTCTGTCAATGATGGCCAACGGTTGCTCCACATAATTAAGCCGTTCATCTACCTCAATATCCTTCGGTGGCACAATCATGTCCTCGTCAGCTAAGCACTTTCTCAGATGATATACATGGAATGTTGGATGAATCCCACTTAACTCATCAGGTAGCTCCAACCTATATGCCACCTCTCCTACTCGAGCAATGATTTAGAAAGGTCCTATATACCTCGGGCTCAGCTTACCCCACTTTCTGAACCGAATGATCCCCTTCCAAGGTGAAACCTTCAACATAACTTTATCACCCACCTTGAATTCAATCGATCTACCCCTCTTGTCAGCATACGACTTTTGCCTATCTTTTGCCGCCTTCATAATGGCCTTGATCTTCTCCAACTTTTTAGTCGTATCCTTGATCACTTCAACGCTCCCCAACTCCTTCTATCCGATGTCACCCCAACATACGGGCGTTCTACACTTCCTATCGTATAGCATCTCATATGGTGGCATACCAATGCTGGCATGATAACTGTTGTTGTATGAGAATTCAGCTAACGGTAAGTGTTCATCCCAACTTCCTCCGAAGTCAATGACACATGCTCGGAGTATATCCTCAAGTGTCTGTATAGTTCTCTCTGACTGACCATCCGTCTAAGGATATTAAATCGTACTGATATGCAACCTTGTCCCCATCACGTCATGAAATCTCTTCCAAAACTTGGATGTAAACCGAGTGTCACGTTCAGACACGATAGACACCGGTACGCCATGACGCATCACAATCTCTTTTATGAACAGATTCGCCAACCTCTCAGATGAATATGTCTTGCGGATCGGTAGAAAGTGAGCACTCTTCGTCAAACAGTCAACTATCACCCATATAGCATCGTACCCCCTTACCGTACGTGGTAACTTCATAATGAAGTCCATGGTTATGTGTTCCCATTTCCACTCGGGTATATCCGAAGGTTGGATCTTCCCGTATGGCTTCTAATGCTCCGCTTCACGTGCAAGCAAGTAAGGCACTTGCTCACATACTCCGCTACATCACGCATCATACCCGGCCACCAGAAATCTTTCTTCATATCATGATATATCTTAGTAGCATTGGGATGAATTGTGTATCGAGTCTTATGAGCTTCCTCCATGATTCGCCCCCGTAGGTCTCCATAACGAGGGATCCACATCCGCCCGAAGCGGGTTCTAACTCAGAGAGTGTTCTCACCCAACTTCGAGACTAGACCTTTCATTCTTTCGGAGTTGATTCGGTCTTCCTTCAGCGCCTCATCTTGAAATTCCTTGACCTGTGCCATCACATCGGAGGTCATCACCAACTGGTAAGCTTTCACCCTGATTGGCTTGGGTTTCTCCTTTTGGCTAAGGGCATCCACCACTACGTTGGCTTTACCTGGATGGTAGTGGATCTTATAATCATAATCCTTGATCAACTCTAACCACCTCCTTTGCCTCATACTGAGCTCCTTCTGCTTAAAGAAGTATTTCAAGCTCTTATTGTCAGTGAAGATAGTGCACTTCATCCCGTACAAGTAGTGCCCCCAAATCTTCAATGCAAAGACAACAGCCGCTGGCTCTAAGTCATGAGTAGGGTAATTAGCCTTATGGATTTTCAACTGTCGGGACACATAGGCTATAACCCTTCCCCATTGCATCAGCACGCAACCCAATCCTGAATAAGAAGCATCTGAATAGACCACCAAGTCTTCATTCCCTTCGGGTAACGTCAAGACAGAAGCTCAAGTCAATATTGTCTTTAACTCGTCGAAAGCATTCTCCTGTTCCAGATCCCATACAAACTTCACATCCTTGCGGGTCAGCTTGATCAATGGTGAGGCTATCTTAGAAAAGTCTTGAATGAATCTCCTGTAATAGCCCGCCAAACCCAAGAAACTGCAGATCTCGAATGGCGTCTTTGGAGTCTTCAATTGCATCACCGCCTCCACCTTTGCCGGGTCTACCATGATCCCTTCGGAATTTACCACATGACCCAAAAACTGAACCTTGCGCAACCAGAAAGCGCACTTGGAGAATTTAGCATGCAGCTTCTCTCTTCTAAGTGTCTCCAATACCTCACGAATATGACCAGAATGCTCTTCTTCGCTCTTCGAATAAATCAAGATATCATCGATAAACACAATCACTGATTTATCAAACATCGGCCGACACACTTGGTTCATCAAATCCATAAAGGTAGCTGGCACATTAGTTAGACCAAAAGACATAATGAGGAACTCGTAGTGTCCATAACGCGTGCGAAAAGCTGTTTTGGGGATATCTTGCTCCTTCACCTTCATCTGATGGTAACCAGATCGGAGATCTATTCTCGAAAACCAACTGGCACCTTGGAGTTGGTCAAACAAGTTATCAATTCTGGGTAGTGGATATCGGTTCTTCACTGTCAACTTGTTTAACTCACGGTAGTCGATGCATATCCTCATACTACCGTCCTTCTTCTTTACAAACAAGACCGGAGCACCCCAGGGAGAGATACTCGGTCCAATGAACCATTTGTCCAACAACTCTTGCAACTGAACCATCAGTTTCTTCATCTCAGATGGAGCCAATACGGTGCTTTGGCAACAGGTTAAGCACCAGGTATCTAGTAGATCTATTACTCGATCTCGTGGTCCGGTGGCACACTTGGTAAATCTTCTGGGAACACGACTGGAAAGTCACACACAACTGGTATGTCGGACAATTGTGGTACTGAACATCCACATCCTTCACGTAAGCCAGGTAGGCACTACATCCATGATTCATGTACTTCTTTGCCACCACCATCGAAATCACCTTCGGAACCGTAGTAACTCGATCACCATAGATCGTTACCGAACTCCCATCAGGCACAGTCAATCGGATCATCTTCTTATGACACACAATATTTGCCTCATAGGCTACTAACCAATCCATCCCTAGAACCACATCGAATCCGCCTAGGGGCATCACGAATAATTTAGCAGAGAACCTATGGCCTTCCAACTCTATGTCACAATTCTCTATCAGATCAGAAATCCTGGTAGACTTACCAATGGCAGTTTCTACATCGAAGGGCTCATCAATCTTTCTACTCCTAACAGGCAACTTAGCACAGAAGGCAGCAGAAATAAAACTCTTACTAGCACCAGAATCAAATAGTACAGAGGCATAAGTTTGGTTTACTAGGAACATACCTGACAGGACATCAGGGTCCACCCTAGCCTCCTTTCGGGTCATCGTGAATGCTCTGGCTTTTGCTCTCTCCCCATCATTCTCGATCCCCTTCTTTGCCCTAGAACTTTCAGCCCTCGGCTTCTTGCAATCCCTCCTCAGATGGCCCTCTTCACCACAGTTATAACATATTACAACCCCACACTCTCTTGCCATATGACCGGGCTTCCTACACTTGAAGCAGAGATTCAGTCCCTACTTACACTCCCCTGTATGTTCCTTCCCGTACATACCACACCTCTTCATTCCCGTACCAGATGTTACTACCCTTCGATCATCCACCCTTGCCCTCTTGTTACTCGAGGTAAAACCACCACGACCAAACCTCTTCCCATTCCAGTTCCTGACATCACCACCCTTCTTACTCACCTCTACCACTACCACCTCTCTCTCATCATACAGCCTCCCTGCCAGATCAACCACCAACCTAAAAGTACTTGGTCGGGCGGCGATCATGTGCCTGCGGATATCTGCCGGCAAACCCTGGATATACCTCTTGATCTTCCTTGACACCGACGTCACCTGATACGGCACCAACCTTGCCATCTCATTGAACTTAGTAGTATACTGCTAGTGTGTCATGGTTCCCACTTCTAATTATAGGAACTCTCTCTCAATCTTGTCAAGCTCCCTGTGAGGACAAAACTCCTCAATCACCATCTTCTTTAACTCACTCCACCTTATTCTCCTAATCTCCCTGCTACCATCGGCCTGGACAATATTGTCCCACCAGCACAAGGCCGAGTCCACGAATGAGTGAGTAGCAAACTTCACCTTTTGATCCTCCCTACATTCGCTGATATCCAACATAGCCTCCATTTCCCTCACCCATCGGTGAGCAGCAACAGCATTACCATTACCATCAAAAGTTGGGGGCTTTCATCTTTGAAATGCCCCATAACTACACCCCTTGGCAGTTTCCTGTAACTTTTCCTCTTCCTCTTCATCGCTGGAGACAACCATCTCGGTTTTTAGTTGCTCCCCTTCACCTGAACCTCTCTCCTCACCCACTCTCCCAACGGTCCTCCTCCTCTCCTCCTTCTCTTTCTTTTCATCCTCCCTCACAGCATGAATAACCTCGGTCACCACAGATGGTAGGATCGTTTGCATGACCTGATGAACTTCCTCGACAACTGCCTCTTTCATAGAGGCTCTCATATTAGCACTCTCATCACCACCTTCCTGGTGATGAAGCTCGGGCTCTACAGGAGCCGTCTCAGCAGCCTTAGCCTTGTTTATTATGACACGTGGTCCAGCACCACTACCACCCTGTACACCACCTCAATAAGCCTTCGAAGATCTGCCACCAGCCATCCTAAGCGCTATAAGATTCAAACACCAACACGGTCATTCAAGGTAATAGCTCAGATTATGTCAAGTATAGTAAGTCCCTAACTATAGTGGCCAGTTGTGATTAGCCACTTACTTTACTCTTCATTCCCCAAGCATTTCCTATCCTAACTACATCAGTATCCAAATCTACTAAGAGCACATAAATCAGATGGCACGCGCACATAATACCGGTTAACCTTAAGAAAATAAATTACTTGATGGCACGTAGCTACTTAGGCTGGCATCCTTCTATTTAGTCCCATTCTTAGTTTAAGTTTAGGTTTTGAAATATTTACCCATTTCTCTTAAACTTTGGCTCTGATACCAACCTGTAAGGCCCCGTTCCCGGGAACCCCACAGTTAGTCAATCACAACCTTATTTATATCAAAACATATTAAGATTTATTAAGTAAATAAAACATTACAGCGGAATAATTCATCAAAAACCATTTCATGCTTTAATAAATACATTTGCCAAGTAATACATCATCGTTTAAAAGATTACAAAATGTCACTTAGTTGTATTATAAAACAAAATCATTATCGTGCATGAAATGGATGCCAGTCTTTGCCTGCCAAGTAGCTTCACCCCCGTGCCATCCTCAGCAACAAGCTACCTGCCAACTGAAAATGCATAAAAAGTTAGTGTTGCTGAGTGAGTTCTAGTTTTAAATAATAAAATACTTTACTTTTAGTAAAAACCTTTCTTTTACTTTCATTCATGATCAAGCAAAAATACGTACATCTTGATAATATCAGTATTATCTTTTATCATCATTCATAATCGTTTGTTTCACACTTTTTCATTGTCTTTCACTTCTATCTAGATCCTGTCATAAGCTTTGCCCCATCATTAAGCACGAAGCCACCTCAGTCTTGGGGTTAAGCGATAAGGATCCCGTTTTGCATGTATGGATCAGTCACCAAGACTGACCCCCCTGTGTGTACCCTTATGGGTCAGCCAAGATCGCACGCTACATCGTACACAGTTGAGCTAACAACTCTTCAATGAGTTGTGTACCTCTTTAAATTTGCTTGCAAGACTTTCATTCATTCTTTATGTTCCACTTTTCATTATTAATAATCTCTCGCTTCTTTTATGATAATACTTTACGTATAAGAGCATTAACACACCATGCAAAGTCACGTAATAATACGTAATTTAGAACATCAATAACAGACCACAAACATGCGAAACATGAACAAACATAAGCCACCAAAACATTCCAGAGATTAATCATTAATTTCTATTTCTCAAGATTTCAAAAAAATCCTAAGTCAATTTAGGCGCATGAGCACTATATAGGCGCACGGTCAGTTGGGCGCATGGGAAAACTTAGGCGCATTGGAACACTTGGGTGCATGGGCACTATGTAGACGCATGGTCAGTTGGGCGCATGGGAAAACTTAGGCGCATGGGCAGTTGGGCGTATGGGCAGTTGGGCACATTGGCATTTGGGCACATGGGCATCTTACCAGTTCTAACTTATACTAATTTCAGTACCCATTGATCATCCTAACATATTCTTAGCCCAAATCTAGCATACTAAGCATTTAGAACAATCATACAACCACATGATTTGGTCAAAACATTCACACACACACACCCCCAAGTAAAACAGGGGTAAGCATACGGTTCCAACACACTGAGTTTTAAAATGATAGTTTATATGCATTTCAGCCCCAAAACAAGTTTAAAACAGGAAAATCGGGGACCTAGAACTCACCTACAGTAGCCTTCGAGTAAAACTCCTCCAAACTCGAGAGCACTTGGAGTTCAAACACCTAAACACACTAAAATTACACAACCAAAGACAGAGGAACACATAAGACTCAGTCCAAAAGATGAAAATCCAGCTGAAACCAAACAAAACACATGAAAAGCTCACCTTCAAGCCGATCTTCTTCTTCTTCTCTCTAAAACCGATGGAAACTCTGTTGTTCTTCTTTCCTTTTTTTTGTAGTCGAAGTAGTTGGTGGAGCAGGGTAGTGGGTGGCCATGCCCACCTTTTAAAAATCATAATAATAAAGTTTACCTCTTGCACATCTTTAACCCCTTAACTTGGGTTATTTCACCTTTCTTTCTTTATACTTCTCTTTTCTTTTCTTTTTTTTTTTTGTAAATTTTCAGGTGTTACAGTTGACGAGGTGGTAAAGGTTCTAGTGGGGGATTGTGTAAGGCCCTGATCCCGGGAAACACCACAGTTGGTCATTCATAGCATACTACATATTAAAATATATTGAAGTAAGAAAATATGGCAGCGGAATTGTTAAAAAAAAACAATTTCATGCATTAATAATAACTTTTGCCAAGAAATACATCGTTGTTACAATTTCAAAAGAACATTTAGTTGTATTACAAGACAAAAATATCATCTCTGCATGACATGGATGCCAGTCTTTATTTGCCAAGTAGCTTCAACCTCGTGCCATCCCCAGCAACATCATCACCTGCCAACTAATATGCATTTAAAAAGTCAACGTTGCTGAGTGAGTTCTAGTTTTGATAATACAGAAAACATACATTTTTGTAAGCTTCACTTGGTGTTCATCCATCATTATACATAATCATTCCTTAAGAGATCCATTATCATTATTTCATTCATTATCTTTCTCTTTCATTAACTAGGATTACACAAAGCAAGAACCTTCATTATTGGTTGGCAATAGATGCTTAACATGTGTCGGTAAACGTTTATCATGGTAGCTAACCCTTCGACAGTTGACCCACACTGCTAGGCACGAAGCCTGCTCATGAATACGGATCCCATTCATCATACATTGGTCAATCATAAGGATTAGACCCTAGATGCGCATCCACATAGGCTGAAACAGCCGCACATCAGTTGAGCTAACGACAATATGGTCCTGCACCTCCATACATTATGTTTAAAAGGCTTTTCATTCATCATAAGGGCCCGGGGGTAACATTCATTAGGTTACACTGTCTTTTTTTTATTCCGTTGTGACCACTTGATTATGCATAATACTTTTAAGTTATCCATTGTCTTATAATCACATATCATGAAATATTAAGTACTCATAACAGCAGCACAGAATAAAAGAATACAACATTAGTGTTAGAATTAACATTATGTACCTAGTTCACAAGTAACTAACTAACCATAACACCCAACACATGCAACTTAACAAACATATAATTAAAGCCCCTGAACTTATGCTAACTATCAATTAGCAATCACATCACTAATACTAATAATTCAGGAGGCAAACATATGCGGAAGATTTTAAGCTTCAGAAGATTTTAAGCTTCGGAAGATTTAAAGCATAGGAAGAAATAAGCTTCGGAAGATTTCTAAGCTTCAGAAGATTTCAAGCTTAGGAAGATTTTAAGCTTCGGAAGATTTCTAAGCTTCGAAAGATTTCTAAGCTTTGGAAGATTTCTAAACTTCGGAAGATTTCTAAGCTTTGGAAGATTTCAAGCTTCAGAAGATTTTAAGCTTCGGAAGATTTCTAAGCTTTAGAAGATTTCTAAGCTTTAGAAGATTTTAAGCTTAGGAAGATTTTAAGCTTTGGAAGATATCTAAGCTTCGGAAGATTTCTAAGCTTCGGAATATTTCTATGCTTCGGAAGATTTCTAATCTTCGAAAGATTTCTAGCTTATGAAAATTTGCAAACAGAAGCTAACTTCCATTAAAACATAAGTACCAGCCCCTTAATTTCTATCCCCAATATTACAAAATAAACCTAAGTGTTCACAGCGGATGACCCAAGTCCACAGCGGACGACCAAGGTCCACAGCAGATAATAAGTCCAGCACCTATGATCCAACTTATGCAGTTTCTAGTCCCATACATCATCTTAAGCGAATTCTTAGCATAGATCTATCAGTTACACACTTAAAGCATAATAAAAACCCTTCAACATCATAGAAATATTTTAAAATATGCATCTTTTGAAAACAATCCTATTTTTCATGAAAAAACATAGCTTGGTTTATGAAACACCAGTTTAATATACATATCAGCCCCAAACAGGTAGAAAACATGTAAAAGAGGGGATCTAGAACTCACCTTAAACTGCCTTCAAGCCAAACACAACAACGCAAGAGCAAACTGGAGCTCTAACACCTAAACACACGCAAAGAAGCAACTAAACACATAGAAACACACAAAAATCGGTCCAGGAGCTTGGACCTGATTGAAATCCGAGAAGAAACACGATTGAAATCTTACCTTTTTGAAGATTTCTTCTACTTTCTCCCTCTAGAACCGGTGGGAGTCCTTTTTCTCTCTCTCTCTAAAGTTGTGCGTTGAGTGTATGGGGAGGAAGCATGGGCGACCTTACCTCCTTTTTAAACCCCATTATGGGCCGGTTTGGCCCTTGTACACTTGTAACCATTGTTTTTAAAATAAAGTCTCCTTTGCTCCCTTTCTTTTCTTTTCTTTTCTTTTTCTTTATTTTTTGGAATATTCGGGTGTTACAAGTCCACCCCCGTTATATAGGTTTCGTCCCCGAAACCTGTCACTCTTTAAAGAGGTCTGGGTAGTGTTGTCTCATTTCATCCTTTGACTCCCAAGTGGCCTCCGATCCCTTGCGATGTTTCCATTGCACTTTTAATTGACTAATCACTTTATTCCTTAACCGTTTCTCCTTCCGGTCCAAAATAGCCACTGGTTGCTCAACGTAATTCAACCTTTCATCAACTTCAATGTCCTTGAGAGGAATAACAATGTCACCTTCCGCCAAGCACTTTCGTAGTGAGATACATGGAACATAGGATGAATCCCATGCAGCTCATCGGGATGTTCCAGCCTATATGCCACTTCACCAACTCTGGCAATGATTTTGAATAGCCCGATATACCTTGGGCTCAACTTCCCTCGCTACCGGAACCTGATAATTCCTTTCCAAGGAGATACTTTCAACATCACCTTATCTCCGACTTGGAACTCGATTGGCCTCCTTCTCTTATCAGCGTAGGACTTCTGCCGGTCCTTTGTTGCCTTCATAAAAGCGTTGATCTTTTCCAACTTCTCCGATGTGGCCTCAATAATCTCAATACTTCCCAACTCCTTCTGCCCGATATCACCCCAGCATACCGGAGTTGTGCATCATCCCCGTACAACAATTCGAATGGTGGCATGCCTATACTAGCATGATAACTATTGTTGTAGGAGAACTCTATTGGGTTTTAAAAAGTTTATCAAATTCATTTTATCCAAATAAAATGAAAACGCAGCAGAGATTAGATTCAAAACTTGTTTAAGTAAGCATATATATAAACCATTTTATATGTTGCAAAACCCATTATGGATCGATATATAAAAGTACATGCTTACAAAACAACCATAGGGTGTTCCAGTAGATAACCTTCTGTAAGGAGTATAAGGAAGATGATTGTTAAAACTTGAATGGTAGCCTCCAAAGAAGAAGACCTCAAGCTTGTATAACCTTCAAGCTCCTAACAAACGCCCTTGTTGCTAGGATTTTTACACTTTTTAGAAGAACCCTCTTGTTCTTTTGTTCTCGGTTATTAAAACTCAAAAAGAACTTTTACGAAAACCCAAAAGAACTAATTCTTTGGGTCTGCACTTTGCGTGTATATATAAAAGGAGGAAAGAGTGGTTATTGCTAATCATTGTCATCTGTATGCCTGGGAAACAGAAATTTCAAATGAGGAGAGAGAAAACAGGGGCGGGGCCCAGCCCCTTATCATATCCGCATTTCTCCAAACATTCACCCGTATTAGTAAATGCGGATGAATGGTCTTCTTCCGCATTTGTAAATGCAGATGAAGAATTTCCATCCGCATTTCGCATTAGTAAAGGCGGATGAGCAATTTCCATCAGCATTTCTTAAATGCACATCCGCATTAATAAATGCGGATGAGTAATTTCCATCAGCATTTCCTCAAATGCACATCCACATTAGTAAATACAGATGAGTAATTTGAAATGCAGACATAAACCAATATACATTGTTATTCAACAATCTGAATAACAACGTAGAATACTCTCTCTAAATATAAATTATCCATATAATTTATTTACAACACAAATGCAAATATTTCGAAACCCAATTTCTAAATACTCTAAGTGTTAATATTTATTTATATGATCATAACATAAAATAAATATTGTAGGTGTTTGTCTAGCTTGTTATTGGGTATGACCCGACTTGGATCATAACGTACTAGCCATATCAATCCTATATGTGTCTTGGGCAGACTGTGTCCAACAAACTCTACTAACGGTAGGTGTTCATCCCAGCTTCCACCAAAATCAATGATGCATGCCCGGAGCATGTCCTCTAAGGTCTGAATAGTCCATTCTGATTGACTGTCTGTCTGAGGGTGGTAAGTTGTGCTAATGTGTAACCTTGTTCCCATCACATTATGAAACTTCTTCCAGAACTTGGACATGAACCGAGTGTCCCTATCAGAAACAATAGACACCGGCATGCCATGACGAGTTAAAATCTCCTTGATGAACAACTCCGCTAACTTTTCTGATCAGTAAGTCTCTTGGATTGGCAAGAAGTGAGCATTTTTCGTCAAGCAGTCAACAATCACCCAAATGGTATGACATCCTATCGCCATGTGAGGTAATTTCATGATGAAGTCCATGGTGATATGTTCCCACTTCCATTTGGGTATATCCAAGGGTTGGATCTTCCTGTATGGTTTCTGATGCTTTACTTTCACTTGTAAACAGGTCAGACACTTACTCACGTACTCCACCATGTCACGCTTCATCCATGGCCACCAATATCGTGTTTTGTGAGCTCCATAATCCTTCCCCTCAGATCCCCATAACGAGTAATCCACATTCGCCCGGATCGGGTTCTAACACCAAGGGTGTTCTCCCATAAATCTGTTATCTGCCCCTTCATCCATTTAGAGTTGATCCTATCATCTTTCAGTGCCTCATGCTAAAATCCTTTTGGTCGAAGAAATACTTTAGGCTCTTGTGGTCTGTGAAGATGGTACACTTCGCCCTACACAAGTAGTGCCTCCAAATCTTTAATTCAAAGACCACAGCCGCCAACTCTAAATCATGAGTAGGGTAGTTAACCTCATGGATCTTTAACTGCCGAGACGCATAGGCTACAACCTTAACTCGTTGCATCAACACACAACCTAAGCCCAACCGCGATGCATCTGAATATACCACCAAGTCATCATTCCCTTCAGGAAATGTCAAGACTGGGTCGTGGGTTAACCTCGTCTTTAGCTCTTCAAAAGCATTCTCCTGCTCCAAACCCCATATGAACTTCACATCTTTACGGGTCAAGTTGGTCAATGGTGAAGCTATCTTGGAGAAGTCTTGGATAAATCTTCTGTAATATCCCGCCAAACCCAAGAAACTACGGATCTCGGATGGCGTCTTTGGGGATTCCCATTGCATTACAGCCTCGACCTTCGCAGGATCCACCATTATTCCTTCGAGGTTAACCACGTGACCAAGATATTGAACCTCTCGTAGCCAAAATGCACACTTGGAGAACTTCGCATACAACTTCTCTCTTCTAAGCATCTCCAACACCTCGCGGATGTGTCTAGCATGCTCTTCTTCATTCTTCAAATAAATCAGGATGTCATCAATAAACACGATCATTGATTTTTCTAGCATAGGTCAACACACCCGATTCATTAAATCCATAAAAGTAGCTGGCGGGTTGTTAAACCAAAGGAATTCAAGAGAAATTTGTAGTGCCCATAACGCGTGCGAACAACTTTCTTAGGATATCGTGCTTCTTCACCTTTAGTTGATGATACCCCGATCGAAGGTTTATCCTGGAGAACTAACTACCACCCTGGAGCTGATCAAACAAGTCTTCAATCCTTGGTAACGGATACCGGTTCTTCACAATTAACTTGTTTAGCTCACCGTAGTCGATGCACAACCTCATGCTACCATCCTTCTTCTTCACAAATAAAACCGAAGCACCCCATGGAGAGATACTCGGCCGAATGAAGCCCTTATCTAGAAGATATTGTAGTTGCATCATCAACTCTTTGAGTTCAGATGGAGCCATCCGGTATGGTGCCTTGGTGACAGGTTGCGCTCCTGGTATCAAGTCAATCTGAAACTCGATTTCTCTATCGGGTGGGGCCCTTGGCAGGTCTTCAGGAAACACATCTGGGAAATTGCATACTACCGACACGTCTGACAGTTGAGGCACGATAGCATCCATGTCCTTCACATAAGCCAGGTAAGCACCACACCCTCGCCTCATAAACTTCTCTGCCGTGATCATAGATATCACTCGAGGAGTGGTGCATTCCTTATCTCCGTGAACCATAACCAAACTGCCATCGGGCATAATGAGACGCATCATCTTCTTTCGACACACGATATTCGCTTCATAGGTTGCCAACCAATCCATTCCCAACACCACATCAAAACCTCCTATGGCTATCACATACAATCTAGCAGGAAACTTATGACCGTTCAATTGTATGAGACAATCGTCTATCATAACAATCACCTTGGTAGATTTTCCTATCGATGTCTCTACATGGAAAGGCACATCTATGTTCCTACTCTTACCATGCATTACACGACAAAAGGCAGCAGCTACAAAGCTCAAACTAGCACCCAAATCAAAGAGCACAGAAGCATACAATTGGTTTACCAAAAATGCACCTGAAACTACTTCAGGATCCACTTTGGCTTCTTCCCAGGTCATGTTGAATTCTATTTCCTTTGATTTGGTGCTCTCACTCTTCCTTTTCACCCCTATAGTCTGGGTCCCTGAGCTTCCTGCTCCACCCTTCTTGTAATCCCGGCCCGAGTGGCCTACCTCCCCGCATTGGTAACATCTCGGTATCATGCACTCCTTAGCATAATGGCCCTCGCCCCGCATTTGAAGCACCTGTTCGTCCCCACTCTACATTCACTCGTGTGGCTCTTCCCATACTTCTTACACCCCCTTTGGACATTCCCCTTCCTCTGTTCTAGGTGATAGTCGTTAACCCTCATCTTCTTCTCCCCAATTCCATAGGTGTCCTTCCTGAACCTCTTCCCATTACCATTCTTATTCCAACTCCTCTCGACCTTCCTCTGAACTGGCATCGGGTCCCTCTCATCATACAATCTTCCCGCTAAATCTACCACGGACCTAAACGTGCTCGGTCTAGCAGCTATCATGTTCCTTCTAATGTCCACTGGCAAACCTTGCATTTATCTCTTAATCTTCTTGGACACCAGAGTAACCAAATCTGGCACAGGTCTTGCAAGTTCATTGAACTTGGAGGTGGACTCCTGTTAAGTCATGTTCCCGACCTCTAAATGCAAGAACTCTTTCTCAATTTGTCCAACTAACGATGTGGACAATACTCCTCCAGCACCAGCTCCTTCAAATTCGACTACCTCATCTTTGCTATAGATTTTCCCTCGGCTTGGACAATGTTGTCCCACCTGCATAATGCCAAGTCAATGAAAGAATGGGAGGCAAACTTCACCTTCTGATCCTCCTGATATTCACTAATGTCCAGGACTACTTCCATCTCTCGAACCCAATGGTGAGCAGCTGTAGCATTGCCATTGCCGTCGAAGGTCGGGGGTTTGCATCTCTGAAACGCCCCATAGCTGCACCCCTTAGCAGTCTCCCTCTCCTCCTTGCTATCATCCTCATGAATTACCACCTTTGGGATAGATGGCTCTTCTTCAGCTTCCTTAGTCCTTTAAGTGGACTTTCTTGATTTCCTCTCCTCCTTCTTCCCCGTATCCTCAGTTCTTTCCCCATCCTTTACAGCCTTTAACACTTCAGTCGCCATCGAAGGCAACACATTTTTCATGACGTTGTAGACCTCATCAGCAATAGCTTCCTTCACCGTAGATTTGAGGGTAGCTGATCCCTCACCCTCTTGGTGGCTATGGAGATCTGTGTCCTCATAAGCCATCTCGGGAGCCTTAGCTTTTCTCCTGGTGACATGTGGCCCAATAGTATGCCCACCACGAGCACCACCTCGGGTTGCCTTCCCAGATTTTTCTACCCATCATAAAATCTACTTCCTATAAGATTCAAATACCAACAAGGTCATTCAAGGTAATAACTCAGATTATTTCGAGTATAGTAAGTCCCTAATTACAGTGGCCAGTTGTGATTAGCCACTTACTTTACTCTTCATTACCTAAGCATTTCCTATCCTGACTACATCAACATCCAAATCTACTAAGCACATAAATCAAATAGCACACGCACATATTACCGGTTAACTTTAAGAAAATTACCTGATGGCACGTAGCTACTTGGGCTGGCATCCCTCTATTTGGTCCCATTTTTAGTTGAAGTTTAGGTTTTAAAAGTAATTTATCCAATTCTCTTAAACTTTGGCTCTGATACCAACTTGTAAGGCTCCGATCACAGGAAACCCCACAGTTGGTCATTCATAGCACATTACACATTAAAACTTATTAAAGTAAGAAAATATGGCAGCGGAATAGTTAAACAAAAACCATTTCATGCATTAATAATAACTTTTGTCAAGAAATACATCGTTGTTACAAGCTTCAAAAGAACATTTAGTTGTATTACAAGAAAAAAATATCATCTCTGCATGACATGGATGCTAGTCTTTATTTGCCATGTAGCTTCAACCTCGTGCCATCCCCAGCAACATCATCACCTACCAACTGATATGCATTTAAAAAGGTAGTGTTGCTGATTGAGTTCTAGTTTTGATAATACAGAAAATATACATCTTTGTAAGCTTCACTTGGTGTTCATCCATCATTATACATAATCATTCTTTAAGAGATTCATTATAATTCTTTCTTTCATTATCTTTCTCTTTCATTAACTAGGATTGCACAAAGCAAGAGCCTTCATTGTTGGTTGGCAACAGATGCTGAACCCTTGTCGGCAAACGTTTATCATGGTAGCTAACCCTTCGACAGTTGACCCACACTGCTAGGCATGAAGCCTGCTCATGAATACGGGTCCCATTCATCATACATTGGTCAATCACAAGGATTAGATCCCAGATGTGCATCCTCATAGGCTAAAACAGCCGCATATCAGTTAAGCTAACGACAACATGGTCGTGCACCTCCATACATTGTGCTTGCCAGGCTTTTCATTCATCATAAGAGCCCGGGGGTAACCTTCATTAGGTTAAATTGTCTTTCTTTTATTCCATTGTGATCACTTGATTATTCATAATACTTTTAAGTTATTCATTGTCTTATAATCACATATCAAAAAATATTAAGTACTCATAAACTAACCATAACACCCAACACATGCAACTTAACAAACATACAATTAAAGCCCCTAAACTTATGCTAACTATCAATTAGCAATCACATCACTAATACTAATACTTCAAGAGGCAAACATATGCTTCGGATGATTTTAAGCTTTGGAATATTTTAAGCTTAGGAAGAAATAAGATTTCGAAGATTTCTAAGCTTCGAAAGATATCTAAGCTTTGGAAGATATCAAGCTTAGGAAGATTTTAAGCTTCGGAAGATTTCTAAGCTTCGGAAGATTTCTAAGCTTCAGACGATTTCTAAGCTTCGGAAGATTTCAAGCTTAGGAAGATTTTAAGCTTAGGAAGATTTCTAAGCTTCGGAAGATTTCTAAGATTCGGAAGATTTCTAAGCTTCGGAAGATTTCTAAGCTTCAGAAGATTTCTAAGCTTCGAAAGATTTCTAGCTTAGGAAGATTTGCAAACAGAAGCTAACTTCCATTAAAACATAAGTACCAGTCCCTTAATTTCTATCCCCAATATTACAAAATAAACCTAAGTGTTCACAGCGGATGACCCAAGTCCACAGCGGACGACCAAGGTCCACAGCAGATAATAAGTCCAGCACCTATGATCCAACTTATGCAGTTTCTAGTCCCATACATCATCTTAAGCGAATTCTTAGCATAGATCTATCAGTTACACACTTAAAGCATAATAAAAACCCTTCAACATCATAGAAATATTTTAAAATATGCATCTTTTGAAAACAATCCTATTTTTCATGAAAAAACATAGCTTGGTTTATGAAACACCAGTTTAATATACATATCAACCCCAAACAAGTAGATAACATGTAAAAGAAGGGATCTAGAACTCACCTTAAACTGCCTTCGAGCCAAGCACAACAACCCCGGGAGCAAACTGGAGCTCTAACACCTAAACACAAGCAAAGAAGCAACTAAACATATAAAAACACATAGAAATCGGCCTAGGAGCTTGGACCCAACTGAAATCCAAGAATAAACACGATTGAAATCTTACCTTTTTGAAGATTTCTTCTACTTTCTCCCTCTAGAACCGGTGGGAGTCCTTTTTCTCTCTCTCTAAAGTCATACGTTGAGTGCATGGGGAGGGATCATGGGCGACCTTACCTCCTTTCTAAACCCTATTATGGGCCGGTTTGGCCCTTGTACACTTTTAACCCTTGCTTTTAAAATAAAGTCTCCTTTTGCTCCTTTTCTTTTCTTTTCTTTTCTTTTATTTATTTATTTATTTTTTTGAAATATCCAAGTGTTATAGATTGGTTGTGGAATTTGTAGTTTGATTATGAGTGACAGGGAGGGGATAGGTGGTTGCAAAGAAGGTGAGGTGTGTGAAGAGGTGGAAAGAGGAGATTGACAGCAGGGTGTATGGGAAGGAATGGTGGGTGAAGAGGAAGCAATGGTGTCGGGGTTTGAAGTGGTCAATGTAGGAGAGGATACAAAGGATGTAGAATGGATGTGGGGTATGGAAATAATAGGTGGTGGAGAGGTAGGTTGGATGGGAAGATTACATTGGGGTGGGGACATAGGTGCATGGTTGGCCATTTTTGAGTAGCTTGGATGGAAAAATTGGGTTGGTTTCGGGGATCAGGGTTGGCCATTTTTAAGTAGCTTAGAAGTGAAGGAAGATAAGAATAAAGGCGGTTTGTGGGTAAATTTAGGTTATAAACTTTTACAAATGAAGAACAAAGTGAAAGAGGGGGAACCGTTAAAGGTGTATTTATATGGATTGGATTTGAGACAAAATTAATGCAAAATGATAAACTTTGAAATTCGAATATCGGTCCCACCTCTGAAAAAGTGCCCAAAAAGATAGTTTTCTTGGAAGTATAAAATCTTCCGAAGGTAATTTGACTTCAAAAGGTTTGAGAAAACTCCGAAGCCAATTTGGCTTCGGAAGATATTCCTTAGCTTTTCAAGAATTTGCTTCAGAAGAAAATTACTTAAAGTATTTTTACTTCCTAGATAAATTTTGCTTCGAAAGATATCAAATATCAGAAATATTATTCAATGAGAGAATAAAGCTTCCGAGACTTAATTTCTTTAGAAAGAAAATAGTCCTTCAATACATATAAGTACTTAGTGACAAATATAAACTTTGAAAGATATATAAGAATTTCTTCCGAAGGTTAATTTCTTAGAAGTAGTTATTTGTTTTGAAGACATAACTTTCTTTCGAAGACAACTTGATGTCTTCCGAAAGAAAATATATCCAAAATTCTTAAAATTCTAAGAGATATCAATTTTGAAAGTTTCTTACAATGTAAAATGGGCTTATATAGGTGATGACATAGACAACTTAAGACACACATTTAAAATAATTTTGAGTTTAGTTTAAGAAAAAATTTACTCAATAGCTGATACAAGATATTTAAATCTTTGCTTATCAAAAGCTTTTGTAAACATATCAGCATATTGTTCATTTGTGTTAACTTTGACTAGTTTTATCAATCCTTTTTTCAAAATTATCTCTAATCAAATGATACCTGATGTTGATGTGATTTGTCTTTGAGTGCTTTACAAAATTCTGTGTAATAGAGATAGCACTGTTGTTGTTTATGTGGATGGAAGTCTCCCTGAAGTTGAATCCATAGTCTAGCATTTGATTCTGAATCCAAAGAACTTGAGCATAGTAGCTTGCAGCAGCAATGTATTCAGCTTCAGTAGTTGATGCAGACACAAAGGATTGTTTCTTGCATTGCCATGAGACTATCCTTCCACCAAGAAATTGACATCCCCCAGATGTAGACTTTGCAGTCAATTGTAGCACCATAGTCACTGTCTGTATAGGCATACAGATTGAAATCAAAATTCTTTGGATACCAAAGTCTCAGTTTGAGAGCACCTTTGAGATATCTGAGAATTCTTTCGACAACAACCAGGTGTGACATCTTGGGGTTGGCTTGATATCTTGCACAAATACATCTAGCAAACATGATATCATTCCTACTCGATGTGAGGTACATAAGAGACCTAACCATAGCCCCGTATAGATGTTCATCAACACACTCCCCCTCAAGATCTGGTCCTAGAGAGTGGCTTCTGGCTATGGGTGTGTTAGCAACCTTGCACTCAGTCAGATGAAATCTGGTAAGTATATCTTGCACATACTTTTACTAGTTTATCAAGATGCCATTGTCAACCTGCTTCACTTGAATTCCTAGAAAGAAATCGAGTTCCCTCGTGGCACTCATTTTAAATGTATTATTCATCAGCTTTCCAAAGTATTTGCAGAGCTTTGGATTAGTTGACCCAAAAATAATGTTATCTACATAAACTTGAACCAGCAATCAACTCATTTCCTGTTCCTTTGATGAAGAGTGTTCCATCAATAGTACTCTTATTGTATCCATGCTGACAGAGATACTGTGATAGTGTCTCATACCACTTTCTTGGAGCTTAATGCAACCCATAAAGAGCATTGTCAAGATTGTAGACATAAACAGGATGATCTGGGTCTGCAAAGCCAGGTGGTTGTTTGACATACACCTTCTCATCAATCACCCCATCTAAGAAAGAACACTTGACATCAAGTTGGTAGACCTTGAAATCCTTGGATGCAGCAAAAGCTAGGAATATCCTAACAGCTTCAAGTCTTTCTACAAGAGTAAAAAGATCTGTGTAGTCAAATCTTTCTTCTTGTGTGTACCCTAGAACAACTAGTCTTACCTTGTTCTTGTTGATAAGTCCTCTATCATCTTTATTATTCCTGAATACCCACTTGGTACCTATAGTAGTCTTCCCATAAGGAAGAGGACATAGATTCCAAACCTTTTGTCTCTTGAATTGAAGCAGCTCCTCCTGCATTGCTTCAACCCAACTTCCATCCTTTAGAGCCTCATCAATCTTCTTGGGCTCAATTTGGGACAAGAAAAAAGAGTAAAGACAAACATTTCTGTCATGGGTTTGTCCTCTTGTTCTCACCCCTGTCTCAACATTTCCAATGATGTTTGTAGTGGGGTGTGACTTGTGGATTCTCAGTTGAGGAATCATAGCAAGTTGGTTATCAGCATCAAAAAAATGTTTTCCGGTGCTTGAATATCATCCACCACATCAACAATGTTGTCTTCTATAGAGTGGTTATCAGCATCAAAAAAATCCTTGATCACTATCACCATCTCCATCTCCTCCTATATTGGAAATTACTTCATTTGAGTTTTGTGCCTTTGTGCTGGAATTTATAGGCATCTCAGATGTATCAGCTGAAGAATTTATCATGGTTATGCTGATAGGATTTCCAACTATAGGGCTAGTTACCACTGGAGATGAAGTAGTTTGAACACTTGGTCTTTTCAGCTTAGATCTTGGATCAGAATCTCCTGTTGATAAGATATCTGTAGATCCTGAAACATCTTAACAAGATTCGTTAAAACAGTTGGTAACTAAGTCAGGATCAAACAACCAATCAGGACCAAAACCTTTCATACTGGGTGTGTGCTCATTGAAGGTCACATTGACTGACTCCTCAACTACTCTAGTTCTAAGATTGTATACTCTATAAGCCTTAGCTTGGAAAGAGTATCCAATAAAATGTCCATCATCTGATTTCTCAGCAAATTTGGCTATTTGATACTTGGTATTCAAGATGGTGCAAGGAAATCCAAATGATCTAAGGAAACCAATAAAAGGTCAACTTTTGTTCCATAGTTCATAAGGAGTCTTACCATGAGTCTTGACTACTAAAACTCTATTCTGCATATAGTAGGCACTGTTGACGGCCTCTACCCAGAAGGTGATGGGCAGTTTAGAGTCAGATAACATGGTTCTTGCAGCTTCAATAAGTGTTCTTTTTCTCCTCTCAACAACATCATTTTGCTAAGAAGTCCTGGGAGCACTATATTTTCTTGTAATACCCTTATCATCACAAAATGCATCAAGGATTTGGTTCTTGAATTTAGTTCCTTGATCACATCTTATGATCTTGACCTTGTGATCACATTGATTCTTAATTTTCAGAATGTGCTCTTTAAGATCTCAAGGGTCTCATCCTTAGTTCTAAGGAAGAAGACCCAAGTATATCTTATGAAGTTATCTGTGATCACCAAACAATATGAGGTCCTTCCTAGACTCATTACACTGGTAGGGCCAAATAGATCCATATGTAATAAGTGTAAGGGAGTAGTAATGGAGTTCATTTCCTTTGGCTTGTGAGACACCTTGTGTTGCTTCCCTTTCAGGCATGCAACACAATGATCATCACTTATAAACTCTTTCTTTGGCATTCCAATTACCAAATTATTTTTAATTAACTTATTCATATTCTTGAAGTTTACATGGCATATTCGTTTATGCTAGAGAAAAGACTCATCACTATTTGCTTTAGATAGAAAGCAAGAAAATTCTCTTGAAGAGGATATCTTCTACAAATCCATCTTCTATATGTTCCCTTCCTGGGAGCTCTAAGCAGGATATGCTCTTAAGGAATGGCCACTCCAGGATTGAGAATAATGCACTCATGCTTAGTAAAAAGCATGTTATGTCTCTGATCACAAAATTAGGATACACTCAAGAGATTGTACCCAAGCTCCTTAACAAGTTTACCTTCTCAATGTTGAGCTTACCATTTGTGACCATGCCCCTTCCAGCAATATAACCACCTAATTCTCCTCCAAAGCCAACTGGCCCTTAATCAATTTTCTCAAAATTTTGGAGACAAGAGCCATTTCCTGTCATGTGCCTGGAATAACCACTGTCAATGATCCATACATTCCTGTTGGTCTTTAGTTGTTCCTTCATATAAAGAGATGGTTAGTTACATTTGGAAACCCAATCCTTATTGGTCTTGGGCTTGTCAAAGTGAACTGAAGATAATACAACAATAATTGATCATATATGCAAGCTCTGAGGATCATTTTTGTTGTTGATGAAGACCTTTAAGTCACATGGCCTTCCTTCATCTTCCACACCACCTTTGGAAGACTAGACTTGGCCTTTAACACTTTAGATGTTTTGATGATCTCGGAAGGTTTGGAGACTGGGTCTTCAGAAGCTTTTGCATCCACTGTAGCAGACTTCAGTACTTTGGAAGCATCCCTTTCTTTCGAGACCAAATTTTCTTCCAAAGTTAAGTTTTCACTTATCTTCTTCTTCAGTTTGGAGCTTTCGAAAGGAAGAGATTTTCCTTCCAAAGCTATCTTCTTCTTCTTCTTCTTAGATGTTTTCTTTTTGGTCATATGGATAGTACTTTTGGGATTGTAGATGCAATCCTTGGCAAAGTGAGTACTACCACACATGATGCATTCAGTTGACATGCTTTAAGAGTCTTCTTTTGAGTGGGAGGCTGAGCTTGATCACTTCCTTTTTCATCTTCTCAGGTGATGCAGCAGGCTTCTTGGGATGAGGCTTGCTCTTTGAACTGGATGGTTCAGGCTGTGCAGCAGTGGTGCATATTTTATCAGCCTTTTTCTCTTGACCATGATGATTTGGACATGAACTAGGACTCCTGGTACTAGAGTCTATTGTTGAGTCTATAGTCTTTACCACTCCAAATCCAGCAGAAATGAAAACTTGCTTTTTCTTGGAGTTAAAAATGGCCTTGATCTTTTGGGCTTTCTTTGACTTTCTTTTTGCTGCCCTTATCATGTTCTTCCTTACAGACTTGGTCATCCCTGGTTCTTTCTTCTCTCCAGGAGAATAGTGTCACTTCTTAGGATAACCCTTGTCACTCACCTCGGGTTCATCCTTCACTATCTTCTCTACATCTTCATCATTCTCTTGGATAGGATCAATAGGAGGCAGCTAATCTTGATAAGTTCCATACCTTGGAGATCTAATAGATAGGAGTGTGTGTGGAGGAGCTATCTCACTTGACCCTAGTCCCTGCCTGTTTTGGTAACAAACTTTTGTATGCAAGGATAAGGATATTATGTTCTTAAAGGTTTCTTCTTCAAGAACATATTTTTCTGTCTTGGCTTTGCTGATCACAAGCTCAGCCTGCCATTCAATTAACTTGGTTATGAGATCTTTGATTTGAGTCTTGTAGTTTGTATGCTCATGCTTAGGAGTAGAAATGATTTTCTCTAGATCTTCAATTTTAAGTTTAATCATTTTCTACTCTTTTAAAATCAGCTTTTAAAATGTTTAAGGCCTCAAGGTCAGATCTCACTTCCAAGTTGTAGGAGCTGTACATATTAACTTTAGCAATGCATTCAGGAGTACAAAGATGTTCTAATACCTTGGCTTCTTCATGATTAGCCATCAGTGCGTTGTTTGGAGAAGCATCTTCTACCTGAAAGCTCCATTCAAAGCCTCCTTTTTCAACAGCAACAACAACATGTTGTTTAGGTTGTCTTGGCTTCTTAATTCTAGGACTACATCAGTGTAGTTTGGTCTGGATTATGCTTGGCCACCGTTTGTCCTTGGTGCCTTGCACTCTCTAGCAAAGTGTCCAATTTGGTTATAGTTGTAACACTTCACCTTGCTTTTTCCAGGCCAAACTTTTCACTGGCCACATTACTTGGGAACTTACTTCCTGATCTCTTGTAGAACTTCTTAGCTTTGTGAGTGAGGAGAGCCATCTGTTACACTATCTCTATGTACTCTAGATCATCTGGATGGATGCAGTCCAAGTCTTCAAGAGTGAAGAGACAGTTTCCACAACTTTCATTAGCAGACACAAAGGCTTGAGCGAAGCTTCTCTTGGAATGGGCTTTCTTGGATGTAGCTCTCTCTTGGTGTCTAAGGGAATGTGATGAAAGGATCCTTTTGTGAGCTATCAGGGAAGCATATGAGATGATGTTGTGGTTCTCTGCTATCCCTTTTAACTACATGAAGGGTTGAACTCTGTTGATTGTTGGAAGAGCTGCTTGATGGATGTGAGGTCCTTCAACAACAGATCTCCACATCCTGCTGTCTTGAGACTTGATGAACCCTTCCATACGTTGTCACCAAGTATCAAAGTCATTAGGAGTGATCAGTGGAGACTTTGTCATGGTACCGGTTTCCATATCAGCTTTAGAGATAGCTGTCATTTGAGTTGATAAGTGTTTTATGAAACTGAAGAAATTTAAGATGGTGAGATCTTACAATCAAGAGCCTGAAATGCTCTGATAACAATTGCAAGGTCCAAGTTAGGAGCAAAAAGCTGCTAAGAGGAAGGTGAGGGAAGAGGCTTCAAGGTCAAGAGCCACCATCAGAGCAAATCTAAAGAAGTCTGCTGATAGACAAAATATGGTGAGCTTCTTAAAGCTGTATGGATTCTCCGAAAGGAGACTAGGTCCAATGTCTCTACCCACTATGGATGAGCATATTAGAGTGATCAAGTAGAAGATCAGAAGGGCTGAGCTGGTTGACATGCATTCTCCACCAAGTCAGGCTACACCTGAAGCTAAGGTCAAGATTGAACCCCAAGGGAAAACACCACCAGGACCTTGTGCTGCATCACAGCTAGCTTCATCTTCTGATCCACAGTTGGGTTCTTATCCTTCTCCTTCAGAACCTGTGAAGGACAAGGACCCAACTGAGGGTGGCCATAAGAAGGGATAAGAAGAAGAAGAAGAAGATGTCCAAGGCATCCACCTCTACACCTCAGGATGGGTCAGAACATCCTAAGGATGCTTAAGACCAAGTTGCTCAACAAAGTCCACTCATAGTAGAGCCTCTTGCTGCTAAGAGACCAATCTTGTCTTTGGTGTTTGCTACTAACCCAGACAGATGGTATGTCATTAGAGATCAAGGAGGTCAAGACATGTACTTCTGGTAAAACATTCTTGATATCCCTCTGCATGATCTATATGAAATGAGGAGATACTTTGATAGTTTGAGGAATCCTGACCAACTGATGATAAAGGGAATGGTCTTGATTCTGATGAGGACTATCAACAAATGAAGATCAAGACTAAAAGGTCTCTTCAGTTTTGGTAGCATCAGCCTAGGGGAGTTTTCAAGGAATACTCTTAAAGGCTGATGCAACCAAAGAACAACCAAAGAGCTCTCACCATGCATATGTGAAGTACTAGGAAAGTACTTCGGAAGATTTGATATAACTTAGTGAATTATGCTAAGTATCAAATATTCTGAAGACAAAAGACCAATTCTTCCAAAGAGAAAGATGAAGTATTCTAAAGCTTCAAAGAAAAAGTCTTCAGAAGCCAAAGACTGATTTCTTCCAAAGACAGAGAAGACATGCTTTCTCTGACTTACTTTTGACAAAAGCTGAACCACCTTTCCATTGCCATTTCTAAAGACTCACCAACCAGCATGGTTTGGTGAAACGTCCATGCTTTTGTCAACTATAGATTAAGGTGTTGAGTCTGTAACTTTCCAACTATGTACTTTTATCCTTCTTGTATTAGATAAGGATGTGAACTATGGCATGTCATAGTCACTAGTCAAAAAGGCAATCTGCGTTTTTGACTCTACATTGATCTTTTGTCTAGATTAGTGTTTCCAGCTGGCCTTTAAAGTATGGTCGGTTGTAGGGTGTAGTATAAAGTATCTCAAGTACTTGTATATAGAATTAAGCTTTGTAATACTAGTAAGAACTTGAGAGCAATATACAACATACTTGAAAACCATATTATTTTGTTCTTGTTCTTGTTCTTGTTTTTTTACTTGTGTTCATTGTTTCATCATCTAAGCTGGTTCCCTATTTGATTTGCTAAGTGTTCTAAGTCTCTCCACCTTGTGAAACAATTGCATTGACCACCCTTTAACGGTCCTGCAAACATAAGTTTATAAAAGATATAAAAGCATATTGGATAAAAGGTTACATATTCATACAAGTTTAACATAAGTGCAAAAATATTAACCCAAGATAGATGCAATTAAACTTTATTTATCATTGTTATATTGCATCCATAATCCTCTAAGATTGTGCTTTGTTATCATTGTGTCCAAGATCCCTAAGATTGTATTATGTTAGATGTAACATTGGTTTCGCACATATGGCCCATGTTAGTAATTTCTTAGGCTTTGTACCTAGGTTAATGATTGCCAAACTATCATATAGTATTCAAATACAAAGCATATAGTGGATATTACTTGCTTAAGAATTTTTTTAGTGAAAAACTTTATGTGATATGGCCAACATGTACATGTTCCATCCCCATAAAGTGTAAACTTGGAAATGGGGGCTACGAATCTCACCTTAAGTTTTTAGGATTTGGTATGTAATGACTTGATCAAATCTTAGTGTTGAAGCCCTTAATTGACAAGGTTTGATATGTTTAGATTATGTATGATGCTAAGGTAAAATGTTTTGGTTGCTAGGATCAAAGATTTGAAAGGAAAAATGGGTGAAAGGGATGTTTATAAACAAATAAGAATTTCCAGCAATCTGTGATGAACTTTATGCACATCTTAAAATAGTAAACGACAATGCAATCGACAAAACTTTCATATAGAAAGGTTTTTCATTTGTGTTGAATCATGAAGGATGAAACTATCAAAAACTTAGTATTTCAGCACTGGCTGCCAATTGCCGAATCAAGCAAGTACTGAATCCACTGCTAAAGTGCATGTGCTGAATGATTGTTGATCATCATATGCCGAAGCAACTACCGAACTACATATGCTGAATGTCTGTTGATCAGCATATGCAGATCAACTGCTGAATGTCGGAACATAGAATAGTTTATTCTTATTGTTTATATTTCATAGTATAAAAGTCATCAAACAAGTATAGTAGAGGCAAGCTTTTTAGCCATTTGATTGTATCTGCTGATTGTAACAGTTTGTTTACACTAGATTAATCAAGTGAATACTTTCAAAGAACAAATTATGCATTTATATTTACTCAAAGTATTTGTGTTGTGATAGTAAGTATCTAACTTAGATTTTGCATTTGTTAGTTACGGATCAAAGAGAAAGTTCTTGTTAGTTTAATTCAACCCGATCCAACAAGTGGTATAAGACCATTGGCTCTTGACTTGCTTGGAGATTATATTTCAACAAATCACTTGTTTCTTCTTTTGATCACACTATCAAACACCACCTTGCTTCATATCTCATTTCCTTTCTCAAAGTGACTGTTGTAGCCAGTTTTAGTAAGCATGATTTGGAGAATGGAACTCAAACCAAACCTCCCATGTTTACACCACATGATTATGATACCTGGAAAATCCGAATGGAGAATTTTATAGGAATCAAGACGTGAAACTCTGGCTCTCAATTCTGAATGGACCATATGTACCCATGGTCCAAGCTGCTGGTGAAGGTGGAGTCATGATCCCCAAAGACTCTAAAAAGTATTTAGAAGAAGATCTGAAGAAAATGGATGTGGATTCAAACTCTCTATGGCTGATCAGAATGAGCATACCTAACAGCATCATGCATGGCTTCAAGAAATTCACAATTGCTTAAAAGTTGTGGGAAGCTTTGAAGGCCAGATTTGAAGGAATGAAGAATATGAAAGAGAACAAAAGAGATGTCTTGCAATAGAAGTTCAAAAATTTTGGTTTCACAATGAGAGAAACCATGACTGCTACATATCTTAGATATGTTGAACTTCTAGACTCTCTAAATGAAGCCGGAGTGAAGATGTAGAATAGTGATGTTCTCAGAAAGTCCTTAAGGACCTTGCCAAAGACATGGACGGTTTATACAGTGTCTATCAGAAGAACTAAAAATCTCAAGACAATGACTCTTAAGGAGTTATATGCCATCCTCAGTGCTTATCAAATGGAGATGGATGCAGATGAAGAATCACTAGGTCAATCTTCAAACCCCTCAAAGTCATCATCCCTCATCACCCCCATTCATGAGCCAGTTCACTATCACTCCCCCAAGTGTGACTCATCAAGCACCCATGATCACCTACCCTGAGTATCCAACTACTGAATCTCAATCATCACCATCATTCAGCAGATGGAATCAGCCAGCCTCACCATCCTTTTCACAATCATATCACTCAAACTCTCCCTTTGTCAGTGACCAAGCCAACTTCTTTCAACTCTCTAAAGAAGATCTGGAGTGCATTCATCTTGATGACCTTGAAAAAATGGATATCAACTACCAGATAGTCATGATATCCTTCAGGGCCAAGTAGTTTCAATAGAGAACCAAAGAAAAGTCCTAAAGCAGAGAAGATTAGGATTTGGGTTTGATAAAAGCATGGTAAAATGCTTCACCTGCAACCAGCTAGGACATTTTTCCAACCAATGCAAAGCGCCAAAGTCAAACCCATCTCCTCTAAGTTCATCTAACCCACAAGAACACTCAACTTATCAAGGTCCTTCTACTTCATTCAGTCAAAGGAATACAACAACTGTAGCCTCATAAGAAGAGGTGATTGACTGGAGCTTCCAAGTGAAAGATGTTACACCCATCAACAATGCGTTGATGGCTGGAAGCTTAACCTCCTCACCTCGGGTAACTTCTAAACCCTGTTGTACACCTGAATGCATAGCTAAGGTCAACTTGTACAAAAATCACAATTTGGACCTCATGAAGGATGTTTCATAATTAAAACATGAGCAAACCAACCTTGAGACCCAAATTGATGATCTCCTGAGCTGATTAAAATCAGCACAATATGATTTAGCCATTGCTAAAACATATGCTAATACATATAATATTCAAACTATAAAGTTTGAAAAATTACTTCTTTTTACTGTAAACTCCCAAAGGTTGTATCAAACCAATATAGGTTTTGGGTATAATGAACCACCAACGATATACACTCCTACATATACTCCTAAGTGCAACCTTGATGTAAATGAGAAAGTATCTGCCAAACCCACCTGTACAAGGATATCTGCTGAAGAGATTAAGATAGTAGAGAAGGAAAAGAAGGATGGTGCAGTTGAGGAAGTAGATAAAGAGGATGAGAAGAAAGAAAAGGACGAGAAGGAGAAAAGGGAGAAGGAGGAGGAGAAAAGGAAAGAAGATCATAAGGCAAAAACTAATTAGGGTGTGATTCGGAAGATATAATTTGTAAAAGAAAACCCATCTTCCAAAACCAACCAGCCATCTGTCGAGTCAGATCTCTCCACCAAGACAAAGCTTCAATCAAAGCACAACTGCAACAAGAAGAACCATAACAAAAGTTGTTGTGTTGGAACCTTAGACTCTTCAAAAAGTAGACCCTAACCATATATTCAAAAGTCCATTTCTAAAGCAGTTGAAATTCATAACAAGAGGTTACCAAAGAAAAAGATAGAGCTAACCATCCATGTTGATCACAAGATAAACAAGAAGATGAGTGGAGCTGTGGGAGACTAGCTAGAGAATAGGAAGAAGGGGTTATAAGAGATTAAGCAGGTGATGAAGTCAACAAGGAAGCAAATAAACATCATAAGCCTAGTGTGTGGGGAAGACTGTCACTTTGCAAAAAACTATCAATACAATCCCCTAGCCCACTCCATCAAGCATCTCAACAAGCCTAAACCCTTAAAGAGGTCTACAGCTATCAAACAACCATCAAAAGAAAAAGAAATTGGTAAAAAAATTGTTCGGCAGCCAAGCCACTCAAGTGCCGATTCTAAGAAAAATTAAGCACTTTTGAAACACATGCCAACAAGTTAGCAGCTGCAAACCAAAAGAAGAAGAAGACTTTTGAGAAACCTTCACCTTCTCCAAAAGTTTCAAAGGGTC
Source organism: Flaveria sonorensis (assembly GCA_025506505.1). Lineage (NCBI taxonomy): Eukaryota > Viridiplantae > Streptophyta > Magnoliopsida > Asterales > Asteraceae > Flaveria > Flaveria sonorensis. Next base: position 14,273,620 of record CM046426.1, read on the forward strand.
ACAACAAGAAGGATGATGTCAAAGAATCAGGCAGAGCCAAGAGAAAAGCCTAGAAAACAAAGAAAGTTGATGAGGCCTTAAGAGATAACAGCTGGGTAAAAGCCATGCAAGAGATAACTACTGGTGTCAAGACAAGAAGCAGGGTGAATAAAGCAAACATCTATTTGTTTTCATGCTTTCTCTCTCAATTGGAACCAAAGAAAGTTGATGAGTCCGTAAGAGATAATAGTTGGGTAGAAGCCATGCAAGAGGAGCTTCTTTAATTTGCTAGGCAAAAGGTTTGGAAACTATGTGCTCTTCTAAGGGGGAAGACTTCAATAGGGACCAAATGAGTTTTTAGAAATAAGAAAGATGACAAAGGAATTGTTATTAAGAACAATGCTAGACTTGTGGTACAAGGGTACACACAAGAAGAAGGGATTGATTATGATGAAGTCTTTGCTCCTGTGGTCAGGCTGAAGCAATTAGAATTTTTCTAGCATTACTGCCTCCAATGACTTCAAGGTGTTTTAGATGGATGTCAAGAGTGTAATCCTCTATGATGAAAGTGATAAAGAAGTTTATGTCTGCCAACCTCCAGGCTTTGAAGATTCCAAGTATCCAGATCATGTATGCAAATTTGATAAAGCTCTTTATGGTCATCATTAAGCACCAAGGAAATGGTATAAGATACTCTCTATCTTTCTCCTAAAAATAGATACATAAGAAGATCGATAGACAAAACTCTCTTCATCAAGAAGGAACTCTCTTCATCAAGAAGGAACTCTCTTCATCAAGAAGGTTGATTTGGATATCATTTTGGTACAAGTGTATATGGATGATATTATCTTTGGGTCTAAAAATGAGAGCTTATGCAAAGCCTTTAAAAGTCTCATGAAGTCAAAATTTGAGATGAGTTTAATAGGAGAGCTCACTTTCTTTCTAGGGCTGCAAGTAAAACAAACCTTTGATGGTATCTTTATAAAACAAACCTTTCTTTCAAGGGCTGCTCAATCTCAAACCCTAGAATTTTGTCCAAACCACAACATCAATGCATCACTTTAACCCATAAGTAATCAGGTCTATGATCCTCTTCTTCAATTCCTAAGGAATAGCAATTATTCCTTTGCCATTACAATAGACCCAGTGATCTGTGAGTCTCACATAAGGGAATTCTGGACCACATGCTCCATACAAAGGGAACAAAGAGTGAAGGTTCTCACTGCAACAGTACAAGGAATGAAGGTCACCATATCATGCGCCACAATACGTCAACATTTGAAGTTGAATGACGCTATGGTGAATCTTCTTTCTCCAAAACAAGTGGTTAGTGCCACCTTTAAGGAGATGGGATATGAAGGACCCTTCTCGACGTCCACCTTCTCCAAATCACTGGTATATCATAACTAGAGAATCATCCTTCATCTCTTCCTACAATATCTATCAAATAAGTCGGGAGTATATGACCAAGTACTATTGGATTTAGCAGGGGCTATCCGTAGTCTGTTCAAACAGTAGAGTTATGACTTTTCAAGCTTCATTTTTCAACGTATGTGTAAAAGTGTAACTTCTGCTGTAAAATATAAGTTTTTAATTTACCCTAGATTCTTAAAACTAATTTTACAAGAAGAATTAGGGGATAAACTAAAACTAAGTGGAGTTGTTCATGCTCTATGAACTTTAAATAAGGTCGTATTTTCAAGGTTTAGAGCAACCCCAAAGTCTTTTTTAGGGAAGGTTACTCTCTTGTTTGGGCATATGCTTGAGGTCACTAAGCCTAAGGGTGGCAGCATGGACACACCCACCATTACTGATCCCACACCCTCCACATCAAAGCCAAAATCTCACAAGCATAAGAGAACCCCTGTATCTTCTACTGAGAGGATGCAGGCTCCCAAATCAACTCCTCTCAAAAAGACAAGACTTGAAACCTGGGTCCCAGTCAAGTCGAAGGTGTCAGCCATACCTAGAAAAGGCTCAAAGAAGAATGTTTCTCTTCCTTCTTCTGAGAAGATCTACACCTAAGCTGCAAGCCCTTAATCGGAGTCCCAACACTCTATTGAGAAAACCAAAAGGGATACCCACATAATTATGATAACTTCTGAGGAAGAAGTCTCATTAGGAACGGGTTCACATCCCGAGCCATTAGACTCAGCTCCACTCTCTCCTATACACATGTCTACCACCCAGGATGATGATATTCCTGCCACATTATAGCATGAACAACTGTCTCCCCCTTTCCATACAATATAGACATTGGAGACTAATGTGTTTGTAGAACCATCTGACCCATATCCTTTATCCTAAGAGGTTGATCCTAGGGATGAAATGATCAATGTGGAAGAGGTTATCTCTATTATTGATCCATCAATTGATCAGCAGGACAAAGACAACATCACTAAGAACTCAACCATGACAACTCACCTTAAGAATGTCTCTTTAGAGTCATTATTTAAGGACACAAATCCAGGGTGCCAATAAACCACATATAGTGGTAAGGGTGCAAAAGCTCGGCCTAGTACCTCATCTTCTAAGGATTCCACATCTGTGGATGGGGAATTATGTAATGAATGGATGAATTGACGGCCCATAACCTTGAGCTTGTTTAACAACTTAATGTTGTACAAGCTGAGAATACAAGGCTTCAAGGTTATGCAGATAGAGCTACAGTTCTCAAATTTTAGAACTGTCTGCTAAAATCTTTGACCGATAGAGTGTCTGAGATTTAACTTAGAACTCTCCAATAGCAAGCTGCAAGAGTCACAACCCTTGAAGAAAAACTCACAGCTCTTCAGCAAGCTGCTGCAAAGGCAATGGATCTAGAACATAAAGTAGAGCAACTTCAAAAGACCATTTACCTTCAACAATCAATCATTCTTAGCCTTCAACTCTCAGCATGATAAGAACCTTTGGATGTGTTCCTCTCCACATTTAGTGACATCTGGAATCTTAGATGATAATACCAAAAAGGGGGAAGATGAGCCCAAAGAAGCTGATGACATTCTCCAAATATTGGCTACTCAAGTTATACATACTTCACAACCAATCTCTTTCTCCCCCAAATTGATTGATCAATATGAGCCTCTATTAGAAGCTGAGGCCAAACTGAATGAGCTTCTTGACAGATATGGCTATGATAGTGTTAGGTTTTGAAAAAGTTGATCAGAGTCATTTTATCCAAATAAAATGAAAAAAAGCAGCGGATTAAGGATTTAAAACTTGTTACAGTTAATATATATAAACCATTTTATATATCTGTTAAAACTCGTTATGGATCGATATATGAAAACCATGCTTACAAACAACCATAGGGTGTTTAGAAGACTACCTCTCGTATGGGTTTGAGGAAGGTGATTGATGAATGGCAGCTTCTAAAGAAGGACGCCTCAAGCTAGTCTTCCCTCAAGCCTCCAACAAACCTCTGTTCCTGTTTTTTTTTTTTACCAATCGACAGAGAACCAAAAAAACCGAGAGGTGCACTTTTGAGTGTATAGTAAGTTACCACAGAGAGTGGTTGATTGCAATCATATATTGCATATCTTGAACTCTGAAATTTCAAACGAGGAGAGAAAAAATGGGCGGGGCCCAGCCCCTTGTCCCATCCGCATTTCTCAAACATTCACTCACATTAGTAAATGCGGATGAATGGTCTCCTTCCGCATTTGTAAATGCGGATGAAGAAATTCCATCTGCATTTCCCAAATGCACATCCGCATTTCCCAAATGCACATCCGCATTAGTAAATGCGGATGAGTAGTTTCATTAGCATTTCCTCAAATGCTCATCCGCAATAAATTCCATCAGCATTTCCAGAAATGCACATCCGCATTAGTAAATGCGGACGAACAGTTTCCATCAGCATTTCCACAAATGCACATCCGCATTAGTAAATGCGGACGAACAGTTTCCATCAGCATTTCCACAAATGCAAATCCGCATTAGTAAATGCGGATGACGAACCTTCATCCATATAGTAAATGCGAACGAGTAATCTTCATCCGCATTTTCTCAAAAGCACATCCGCATTAGTAAATGCGGATGAGTAATTTAAGAAATGCGGATAAAAGACTATATTGTTGTTCACCTATTTGAATAACAATATAGAATACTCTCTCTAAAATAAATTGTCCATATAATTTATTTATAACACAAGTACAAATATTTAGAAACCCAATTTCTAAATAATCTAAGTGTTAATATTTATTTGTATGATCATATCATAAAATAAATATTGTAGGTGTTTGTCTAGCTTGTTATTGGGTATGACCCGACCTGGATCATAACGTACTAGCCACATCAATTCAATATGTGTCTTGGGCAGACCATTTCCAACAATCTCCCGCTTCCACAAGATACATAGAGGATTGATGCAAGTAGCAAATACCACCTAACAACGGTTTACTACCCCTAATACGCATGATTAAGTGCCATTCAATAACATCATCTTCTTTAAGTCCCTTACTTGAAAATGATTTAGGTGAATCTATCATTTATCCTTTTGTTGCAGATGTCATGTTAAATCCAGAGACACAGAATGATCATTCCCTGGTGATTTAACTTTATCAAGCCTTAGACATCTTACTCTCAACGAATAAGAGGAACAAATTCCATCTTGACTACATACATTTCTCACAGTCACCTTGTATCACACCTGAGCCTAGCCATGTGTACTGTCCATATTTCAGAACAGCGAAGAACTAGGTCAAAGTATAATATTTGGTGAATATCAAAACCCAATATGTATCTCAGGTCGGAAGATACTATGATATTCACCTTTACTCAAATTTACTTATGATTAATTACATAATTCCATGCAGTAACATTTGAGAGCAGGTCAGTCCAATATTTGTATCCCACAAATATCTATGAACTTTGGTAGTAACCTTTTGCTCCATATTCATACCTTATGAATATCCACCAATCCAAGTTCATAATAGTCTTCCCTTAATATTTGTTCCCACAAATATGACCGACTACAGACATTTAGAATAATAAACATATTCATGGATCTAAACATGCTAAAAGGGAACATAACTAATAGTATCATAATTATATAAATGAGTCAAAATAACAATTGTTTCGTTGTTTAAATACTAAATAGATCAAATCCTATCACTAGAATATCGAAGTCCTAAGGCACAAGTATGACACTCATGCTTTGGCCTTTCAAGGAGCTTCGTGAGTGGAACCACAGTATTTTGATCGGTGTGAACTTTGCGAATACATATCTTTCCTTTTTCAACTTCATCCCTTATGTAGTTGAATCTCCGCTCAATGTGCCTTGTCTTTTGATGTGCAAGGGGTTCCTTGATTAGAGCAATCGTACCCTCGTTGTCACAAAAGATTTCTAGGGGATCTTGAATGGTAGAGACTACCCCTAGGTTGGCAATAAATTTCTTTAACCATGCAGCTTCTTGTGCTGCCAATGAAGCGGTGATGTATTCCGATTCTGTAGTGGATAATGCTACGACATCCTACTTTGAGCTCTTCCAGGACACTGCCCCTCCATTCATAATGAAGACATACCCTGATTGTGATCGAGAATCATCTCGATCAATTTGGAAACTCGCATCCGTGTAACCCTTTACAACGAGTTCCTCTTCACCAGATCTGTATATTAGAAACATATCCTTAGTCCTCCTAAGGTATTTCAATACACTCTTAACAGCCATCCAATGGCTATTTCCTGGATTCTACTGATATCTACTCATCATGCTTAAAGCACATGACACGTCCGATCTAGTGCATATCATTGCATACATGATGGATCCTATAGCAGATGCATATGGGACTTCCTTCATCCTTTCTTGCTCATCCTTTGAGCTTGGACATTGAGATCCACTCAATATTGTCCCTCTATGAATAGGTACCAGACCTTTCTTAGAGTTCTCCACCTTGAACCTTTTCAAGATTTTATCAATGTATGCACTTTGGTTTAAACCTATCAACCGCCTTGATCTATCCCTATAGATCTTTATTCCCAAAATGTTGATATTCCTTAGATTTTTGAAAACTTTTTTTCAAAAATATTTTTTCTTTCGGAAGATTTCAAGTTGCCTTTGGAAGAAAATTATGTCTTCAAAGCAAATAACTACTTATAAGAAATTTACCTTCAGAAGACATTCTGAGAATATCTTTCGAAGCTTAAATATGCTTCTAAGTACTTGCATGTATTTGAAGGACAATTTTCTTCCGAAAGAAATTAAGTCTCGGAAGATTCATTCTCTTTAGAATAAAACTCCCAAGTCTTAAAATCTTCCGAAACCAAACATGTCTCAGAAGTGAAAATTTTCTAAGTGTAATATCTTTCGAAGCCAAAATTGGCTTCGGAAGCTTTTTCCAAAATCTTCCGAAGGCAAAATTACCTTTTGGCTTTGGAAGCTTTTTCTTAAAACTTCCAAAGACAAATTTACCTTTGGAAGATTTTTCATAAACCTTAGGAATATCTTCTGAAGCCAAATTGGCTTCGAAAGCTTTTTCTAAAATCTTCCGAAGCCAAATTGACTTCGGAAGCTTTTTCTTAAGACTTCTAAAGAAAAATTACCACCGGAAGATTTTCAACTTTCAAAATAACTACCTTTTTGGGCACTTTTTCAGAGGTGGGACTGACATTCGAAGTTTATCCTTTTGCATTAACTTTGTCTCAAATCCATTTCATATATATTCTCTCAACGGTTCCCTCTTTTTTCACTCTCTTCTTCATCCACAAATTCTTTAACCTAAATTCTCCTAGAAACCACCCTTGTTCTTATCTTCCTTCACCACAAAGCTACATCAAAATGGCCAACCTTCATCATAGAAACCAACCCGATATCTCCATGCATCTACACAGGCAACATAATCAAGTTGCTCTGTTGGACTCTGAGAAAGATCATGGTTTCTCAAAGGTTTGTCGTTACCTTTCTTTGTAAAACTACTTCACCTCCCTCACCATTGATCATCCACTCTATGAGGATCGGCTTTTGGAATTTTGGAGGACCTGCCAAGAGGTCACCATAGATGGGGAGAAGGCGCTGTCTGCTACAGTGCAGGGGAGGACAAAGAAAGGTGATTTGTCATTTCCAAAATCTGTTGTTAACCACTCTTTTGAGCAGATGGGCTATGAAGGTGACCTCTTAGTCAGAACCTTCAAAAAGGGGAAGGTCTCCTCTCAGTGGAAGTACCTCCTCCATGTGGTTATCCACAGCTTATCCAATAAGCATCGAGGTTGGGACCAGATTCCATAAACACTCACCTTCAGCTGGATGATGTAGAAGGTGATTTGTCCTTTCCAAAATCTGTTGTTAACCACTCCTTTGAGCAGATGGGATATGAAGGTGACCTCTCAGTCAGAACCTTCAAAAAGGGGAAGGTCTCCTCTCAGTGGAAGTACCTCCTCCATGTGGTTATCCACAACTTATCCAACAAGCATGGAGGTTGGGACCAGATTCCTAAAAATCTTTCCTTTATAGTCCATGGAATGGTTCAAGAGGTCAAGTTCATGTATTCATAATTTGTCTATACTAATTTACTTGCAAACTTAGACTCCTTAGAATATTACATGTTCCCAAGATATGTCCAGCATATTCTCAACTGTGAACTGGGCTCACAGTTGAGGGGAACAGGTAATGTTCTAAAATTGGGACAGAGAAGCCTGGCATCTTTAAGACTATGAGAAAGCCAACTGCTGGCTTCTCAGGGGTAGAAACAGCCCGTGTCCCAAAAATGTTATAGCTCATTGCTCAAGGTGACAACCTAGTAGCACCAGCTAGTGTTGAACCCACACCTTCTACTTCCCAACCACCAATACAGCCAAAATAACCGTCACCTACCAAAGAAAATCCAAACAAACCCCTGTACATGCTACTCAGTTTGTGCAGGCCCCTATATTATCACCCATACAAGAGGAAGTGGACACTAGAGCTCCTACTTCTCCTGAGGAGCAAACCACTCCCATCTCACCAATGATCAGTGCTAAGGTTCCTCATGCTTAGCCTGATGAGCTCATAACCCCCAAGCTTAAGCCTTCACTCAAAGTCTCAAACTCTAGTGAACAACCTTCAAGGGAAAGTTACCATCCCCAGCCTCTTGATCTAAACCAACCAATCCCACTTGTTAACCCAAGTCAAAATAGACAAGCTGCAAGATTAGCATATAGGATTCAAGAAAGGGTGTTTAAAAAATACAAGCTGAGGTCAAGACTATATAGACAAAGGCTAGTAGGTGAGACTTTTGGTCAACTGGATGTTGAGGTAGAACCTAAGATTAGCTTCAAAGGGGAAGCCTTGACTGAAGGCCTAGAAGTTGAACCTGTAAACCTTGAAACATGATCTTCTTCAGCACACATTACCCTCAGTGAGGCACCAGCTGGTGAAGGTGCTTCACAATGTCTCTCTGGCCAGACCTTGACTACAAAATCAAGCAATGAAGGCTCTCTCCGACCCTTAGATGATAAAGGAAAAGGAAACAGACTTAAATGAAGGAGGAAAGAGAGAGGAAGAGGAAGCTAAGGCAGACAAGAAGGCTTCATTATCCAAGATGAGTTGAGAAACTGGGAAAACTACTTGGCAGAGGATGCAGCATTGTTCTGGCTCAAGATCAAGGAAGAAAGAGAGACAGATTGTTCCTCAAAGGAAGAAAAGAGACTCTATAAGCATGCTCCTACCCTCTCCTTAGTTCATGAAAGTCAGAGCCATCATCCAAAAGAGCCAAAAGAGTCTGCTGATAGACAAGGATGATGAACTTCTTGAAGCTGTATGGATTCTCCAAAGGAGGCTTGGTCTAATTTCTCTCTATTCATTATGGATGAGCACATTAGAGTGATTAAGCAGAAGATTAAAAAGGGAGAGCTTGTTGACTTACATTCTTCACCAAGTCTAGCTTAACCTGAGGTTGTCAAGGTTGAACCCTTTGAGACAACATAACTTCATCTTCTGATCCACAGCAGGGTCCTCTTCACTCTTTTTCTGAACTTGTGAGAGAAGAGAACCCAACTGAGAGAGACACAGCAGAACAACCTGGTATTAAATACCAGTCCTCTCAGTTAAAGACTTCAAAGAGGAGGAAAAGTATGGCCATGAAGAGTGTTTCTAAGAAGAAGACCAAGGCATCCACCTCTACACCTCAAGATGAGTCAGATCATCCTGAGGTGGTGCATGAAGAGGCTACACAACCCACTCCAATTAAAGTAGAGCCTCTTGCAACTGGAAGACCCATCTTGTCCTGGACCTTTGCTGCTATTCCAGACAGGTGGTATGTCATCAGAGATCAAGGAGGTCAAGATGTTTATTTCTGGCAAGACATGCTTGATCTTCCTCTGCATTATCTCCATGGCATGAGAATATATTATAAGAGTCTGAGGTATCCTGACCAGATGATGAAGAAAGGTATTGTCTTGATCCTAATGACGACTGTCAACATCTGAATAATTTCTCTGTTTTGGTAGCATCAGCCTAGGGGGAGTTTGTAAGGTTATATTAGAAGATTAGAAGGTTGATGCAACCAAAGAAGCCAAAACAACCAAGGAGCTTCCTGCATGCATGCACTAATGTACAAGGTATAAGTTTTGCTTTGGAAGTTTTACACTCTCCACATAAAATATTTTAAGTGTAAAATCTTCTGAAGCCAAAGTCCAAATCTTCCAAAGCCAAAGATGAAGTCTTCCGAAGCTTCAAAGACAAAATCTTTCGAAGCCAAATCATGTGAAGACTGATTTCCTCCGAAGACAAAGAGGACATGCTTTCTATGATCTATGTTTTCATAAAGCTGACTTACTTTCCGCTGCAACTCTGAAGACTCACCAACTTGCATGAGTTGGTGAAAAGTCCATGCTTTTGTAAACTGTAGATTATGGTCTTTGGTCTGTAACTTCCTACTTTGTACCTGTTATAATAGAAAAGGATGTGAGCTATGGCATGTTATAGTCACTAGTCAAAAGGCAATCTGCCTTTTGACTCTACATTGATCATGTTGTCTACATTAGTGTTTCCAACTATCTTTCTAAGTATTAACGGTTGTAGGATGTAGTATAAAGTATCTAGATTAGTGTTTCCAACTGTCTTTCTAAGTATTGATGGTTGTAGGATGTAGTATAAAGTATCTCAAGTCCTTGTATTTCTTTTTATGCTTTGTAACATTTGTAATAGAACCTGAGAGCAATATACAGCATCCTTGAAAACCATACTTGTCTGTTCTTGTTCTTGGTTCTGTCTCAGTTACTTGTGTTCTTAGTATCATTTACTCAAACCCAGTTCCCCATTTGATCTGTTAAAGTGTTCTAACACTCTTCTCATTATGAGACTGATTGTATTGACCACCCTTTACACGGTCCGGCAGTTATAATGATGAAATGATCATGTAAACAAGGTACAAAAAGATGATGACTAAAACATAAAACTAAAACCTACCTTCTAAGAACCTTAAAAGGTTTTTAATCTTGAAAACTCTTTGGGGGGGCTTGAGGAGGATGACTTTTAGGGAGGGAGGAAGAGTATTTTTATCTTGTAAAGTTTAGATAGAAGGTGCAATGAATTAGGGGGTGAACCCTTGTATTTATAGTAAGAATTGAAGGCATTAAACATGGTAAATAGTAATGAGGGGGAAATTTGAAAATGGTTTAAGAGAAAAGTATGTAGGGCAAATTTTCTTTAAAGGGTAAGCGGAAACCTTCAAGATTTTTCATAAAACTAGGAAGGAGTGTGTCACAAGTTTAATTTATTCTATTTGTGAACAAAAGTTCTCAAAAAATGTAATTTAGGAGTTTTGAAAACAATGTGAACAACTTGGATTCTATAAAAGTGTTAATGCGTGTGAAAGGTGTATATATTTTTTATAAAGATTTTCGCACAGATTCAGTTTCAATTGGTTATTACTTATACTAACTATACATACAAAAGGCAACTGTACCTGTCATGTAGTAATATAGTATTGTAAAAACCAAATATCAATCCATGGACACACCGAGCCTACTCAACAACCTTTATAATCTACTATTAGATTGGGTTTTGTTTTGAGAAAATAATAAGTTGGATTGATGTAACTAAATTTTTTAGGGTTTTTCACACGATAATTAAAAATAAAAGAAAAGGTAAAGTTGAGACTTTTAGGGCAAACAATGCTAAATAGTTACATATGTGTAACTTAGGGTTACATATGTAACTTTTATTCAAAGGATAAATAGTTAATTAATAAAATTAAATCTTAAAATTATCTAAACATAATGAAATATATATATATGCATGAATAATAACAAAATTATATATATTATTTTATTAATTTAATCATTCAAGTGATATATATATTTAATTAATATTAAATATTTAACTAGTAATTATCATAAATCTAACAACTAACAAATTAAACTAATCCTAACTCATATATATCTATAAAATTTCATTCACCCCCCTTTATGCCATAAAACTTATGAATTTTATTAATAAAATATTAAGACAGTCTATCCTAATTGAAACCTAAACCCTAACTTTTCAACTATAAATAGGGGGTCTTATTTTCATTATTTTTCACCCCAAGCTATAAATCTAGAGCTCTTATAGAACAAAATATCAACTTATAGCACCTCTCTTAAAGATCCAAGAAGTTTTCCATATCAAGTTAGTTTTCATGTTCTTCGTGTTCATACATTTCCAAATTTATTTTATTAAAATTTAATCATAACTAGCTTAGATCTATGATTACATAACATGCTTATTTAGTAATCATAGATCTAAGTTGGATCAAAACATTAAATAAATATGAAATCATCAAAACTTTGATTAAACAAATAAAACTTAAATTTTTGAATTTTGAAAGATTCGCGGGGCAAACTTCGCATAGTCATATCTCCCTTATAAAAAATCCGTTTTAGATGATTCTTTTTTTCAAATTAAATTCAAGAGTTTATCTTTCCAACCATATAAAGAAAGTATTCTAAATCATTTATTTGACCCATCTAATAGCTCGCGCTACTTTATTGCGTGAATTCGTCCAAGCTGTCAAAACCCTAATTTTTGCAACTCTTTAATGTTTTCATAAATATAATGTAAAAAAAGAATTTTATTAAAAATTAATCAATATAATAATGTTTTAAATATTAAAAATCCAAACTTTAAGGATTTTTATGATTGTCTATCAACTTTGAATTATGTTTCTAGTAAAATTCTTTATATTTTCAAATGTAACCCTATACAATACATCTTATCCATTCCCCTCCTTGCTAGATTTATATTTAGACTTGCTCCAAATATACCTCTGACTTGGTCTAGTATACATCTAGAATCATTTCACCTGGTATGTAGTTATATGGCAAGTAAAAGGTTCTGTTAGGACTAGATCAAATGTATAGGTTTAGTTGACTTGTCAACTCTTGTAATTAATCATTGTAATTCTCTTTTTAATAATATAATGCAATGCATGAATTATATGGTAACCCATATTATTGTGTTTGTTAGTTTATATTATTACAGGAAACATCAGACTTGGTCAATTTGAAAAAATGACTAAGTGTTAGAACAACCTACGGATGAATAAGTGTTCTTCCATAGATGTTCTCCGGAGCATAACTGAAGTTTGTGCTTTCGTAGATGTCCTACGGAAGAACAACAACTACTGAACAAGACCAAAGATCAAGTGGAGCTACTGAAGGAGAGCTTGCTGCTGAAGAACAAGTACTCCTGTGGAAGCACAACCACTGAAGAACAAATGCTGAAGATAGTGTTGCTGCGGAAGACTAATTGCTGTGGAAGAAGAATTTCCTACGGAAGACCAATTCCTATAGAAGATTAACAAACTTATATTGTTTCAAATCATCAAGTACGTAACAAAAAGTCAACAAGTCAACATGTCAGAGCAATATCATCAAATCAATAACGGCGAAGGATAATTAAGTCAACAGAATATTCCACGTCACATCAAAAACATTCTTTATGTAATTTACAATTTCCTATGTAAATTGTGATCTCCTATGCTGATAAACAAGGCAAGGATTCGCACATATAGAAACAGAATATCAGAACAGAATAGGAAGATATCTGTACATAATTAGGTGTATATATTGTTCAATGAACATTGATCAAAATTAACATTAACAATATAGCAATATCAAGCATCAAAAGCATATAGCATTATAATCAATTGTAATCGATTGATAGTGAATGAAGAGCAATTGAAAACAATCTTTGTATTGCATTATTACGTTTAGTTTTTCTAGTTGTTCTTCTTTGTTCATCAATTTCAACTTTTGATAAACAATCTGTTAAACAACAGGTATTGATAATTCCGCGATCAATACTTGTTCATCAACGATCCTTGGATTATCAGGTGGTATTAGAGCCATGTGCTCATTGATCTAGATCAATTGATCTATCAGTTTGATTTGTTTAATTGGTGTTTATTTAATCAAGTTAATTAACATGAGCAATTTAGTGGTTGGCGCTTATCAACCTCCAAAGTTGGAAAATAAATCTGATTTTAAAACTTGGAAAATCAGATTTAGGAATCATGTTAATTATATAGATTCTGATTTATGGGTTTCAATTACTAAAGGTCCTTATATTCGACCTGCTTTAGGACCGGATTATAAAGACAACAATTAACCCATAAGTTTAAAAAGTCTGTTACCTGATAATGCCAAGAGAGTCAAGATTGACATCAAAGCATATAGTATGCTTATTATGGCTTTGCCTGAAGATCTCTTGATCAGGTATGAATCATATAAAACAGCAAACTCATTATGAAAAATCTTGCACACTTTGTGTGAAGGAAGTGACGAGATAAGGAGCATAAAAAAGGATACACTTCGTTCACAGTATGAGACTTTTCATCATATTATGGGTGAGTCTGTTCCTCAACAACTCCATAGGTTTATATAACTTGTTACAGAGATGAATATCTTTGAACTGAAGTACAGCAACAAGGAGTTAAACAAGAAGATGCTTTATTCATTAACAGAAAGCTGGACCCATACTATGCCTATGTTCAAGAATACTATTGATCTGAAGGCAATTGGGTTGGACACTCTGGTTGCAAAGGTAGAAGCTTTGGAGTTACACGAGAAAGCCAGAATCAAGGGTGTTAAAGCACCTATAGCGCCGTACCAATTCAAAGAAACTAAGGGTGTTGGAAGTGCCATCATCTCTAATGATGATGAAGATAACTCTCGTGTTAAAAATGATACTGAAGAGGAAACTGGCTTCTGTGTTGCCAAGCCCTCCAAGTTGAATTCTCAAAACAATAAAAACAGAAAAGCAAAAGGAAACTCAGATGAATCCAAATCCAACAAAGCCAGCAATCAAACAGAACCAATTACTATGGTTCTGGAATCAGAAGAACAAAAGGCAGCCTTTACAGCTTTCAGTTCAAGCTTTCAAGCCTACTTGGGAAGTACCTTGACTCCTGCCTACTTTTGTCATCAAGACCTTAAAGAACTTCATCCAGATGAAGTAGAAGAGATGGATCTGCAATGGCAAATGGCCATGATTGCTTATAGAGCAAAAATGTACATGAAGAGAAAAAACAAAGGATTGTCAGTGGGAGGCAGAACAATAAAATTTGGTGTTGGCAAATCCAAGGTGAGGTGTTACAAATATAATCTGTATGGTCACTTCTCCAGGGAATGCCACAACAATCAGCACTCAACAACAGATACAAGACAAGCAAATTAGAGGAGCTTTAAGTAACCACAGCTAACAAACTCATCACCACCAGCCACAGGCTCTTCAACAGGTACCAATAATTCTAAAGAAACTGGTTTGATTATTTTACAGGATGGTACTTGTGACTGGAGCATGTACGAGAAGGAAGTACTGGAAGAAAATCAGGCTTTGATAGCTAATATGGAAAACAAAGTTCCACCAATGGCCAAAGAGGAACATCCAGGGAGGACTGACAACAAGTGGTATGTTGACAGTGACTGTTCCAGGCACATGATAGGAAACTGTTCAGTCCTCCATGACTTCAAACAAAAAATGCTTACTATATAGCATTTGGTGGGGATAAGAAGGGAGGTAAAATCATTGGTGAAGGAATGGTAACCAATGGTGTTCTAAAATTTGAGAAAGTTAACTTTTGTGAAAATTTACAATTCAATTTATTAAGTATTTCTCAAATTTGTGATCAAAACTATACTACTTTCTTTGATACTAACTATTGTTACATTCTTAAGCCAGGTTTTCAAATTCCAGAAGACTGGATCCTTCTTAAAGCACCAAGAAAAGGCAACACATATGTTTTGGATATGAACAACACATCTATAACAAGCAATGAAACATGCCTAATTTCTAAGTCATCAGAAGATGAATTTCAACTATGGCATAGAAGAATGGTTCATTCTAACTTGAAGAACATGAATAAGTTGGTAAAAATGACTTAGTCATTGGCCTTCCAAATAAATAATTTTATTGTTCTAATCACTGTTCATCATGTTTCAAAGGAAAACAACATAGAGTGGCTCATAAATCCAAAACAATTAACACAAACACATCACCACTCAAACTATTGCACATGAATCTTTTTGGTCCAACCAATGTCATGAGCATTGGAAAAAGGCAATACTGTTTGGTGATTGTTGATGATTTCACTAGATTCACATGGGTCTTTTTCTTAAAACATAAAAGTGAAACATCAGAAACATTGATAGTGTTTATCACTAAGATTGAAAATCAACTTGATCTAAAAATCAAAATCTTAAGAAGTGATAATGGAACTGAATTTGTTAATCATATTTTAGATTCCTTTTGCAGGGACAAAGGCATATCAAGACAATTCAGTGCACCAAGAACACCATAACATAATGGAGTTGCTGAAAGAAGAAATAGAACTCTTATTGAAGTAGCAAGAACAATGCTTGCTGATTCACAGTTGCCAATCACATTCTGGGCAGAAGTTGTGAACACATCATGCAATGTTCAAAACAGGACATTAATTGTCAAAGAATATAATAAAACACCATATGAGCTTTTGTTTAAAAGAAAACCTTTCATAGGATATTTTAGAGCTTTTGGGTGTCATGTGTCCATATTAAACACAAAAGATCAATTAGGAAAGTTTGTAGAAAAAGCCTATGATGGTTTCTTTGTTGGTTACTCATCAACATCTAAATCATATAGAGTCTATATTCCACATGAAAACATTATGGAAGAAACTCCTAATGTATCTTTTAATGAATCCTTGTTTCTAAAATATGTAAAAGGATCATCTTGGTTGTTTGATATAGATGCATTAGCAAACTCATTTAACACAGGTTATTTGAATGTGGCAGGTCCTGTGGATACATGTTATCCTTATGTTCCTCCAAACTTGGGTGAAGTGCCATTGAAAGCTGATCCACTAAGAGTAGTCCAGTCACTTACTCAAAATGTTACTGATCCTGGCCCTTCAATTCAAACAAGCAAAGATCAACCTGATGGAAACAATAGGTCTACATCCGTAGAACTTCCTTCTACATCCGCAGAAGTTCATTCTACATCCGTAGATATTACTACATCCAGAGATGACCCATTGCATTCAGTTGAAGTTCACAATTCAACAAAAAAACATTCAACAACCACCACCCACACATGCAGTTCAACAAACTACATCATCTGTAGTTGTACCTGTAGCTGCTGCGGATGTTATGCATACATCTACAGAAATACAAGCTGATACAGATGAACATAATTCAGCATCAAAAGATCATCCACATGAGAATTTCGACTACTTTGTGGATTCCCCATCCTAGCTGACTCCATCTCATCAACCAACATCACTAACTTGGATTCATCTATTCAAGTTGATTCAATACCAACATCTAGAATTCACAAGTATCATCCCATTGAAAACATGATAGGTGATCTTAATGATAGAACCATAAGAAGACAAGGGGGAGCAGCCAACATTTGTCTGTTCTCTTGCTTTCTTTCATAAGTGGTTCCTCCCAACATCACTGCATCTTTGAAAGATAACAACTGGATTAAAGTAATGCAAGAAGAACTTCAGCAATTCAGAAAACAAAAAGTCTGGAATCTAGTTGATCTTCCTGAAGGCCATTATCCAATTGGCACAAGGTGGTTGTTCAAGAACAAACTAGATGACAGAGGAATTATTGTGAGAAACAAAGCAAGGCTGATAGCACAAGATTATACTCAGGAAGAAGGGATAGAATTTGATGAAGTCTTTGCTCCTGTTGCAAGGATTGAAGCCATTAGAGTCTTTCTAGCATATGCATCATATAAGAAGTTCACAGTTTACCAAATGGATGTAAAATGTGCCTTCTTATATGGTAAAATTGATGAAGAAGTCTATGTTGCTCAGCCACCAGGCTTTGATGATGAAATCAACTTAAACACATGTTGAACATGAACATATTAGAACAATATTCAACATGAATAGGTTGATTCCCCCAAGGATCTTTTCAAAATCTCATAATAATCAACAAACATGAACCATGGTGCGGAAACCCATGATAGATGCTATGAAATCAGTGTGTGTGAGTGATTATGTGTGATTGAATGCTCGAAAATAATAATAACTGCTTGTTTGATTGATTATTCAAAAGCTTACAAAGGATTAGGGTAGAATGCTATTTATAGTCTATACATATAGCTATATACAATTACTAAACTACCTTTATGTAAATGAAAATTACATAAAAAATAATCCTAAGTCTACAAGCTATCAGCTGTGATGATTGGTCGTCCGCTATGGATGTTTTGGTCATCCGCTGTGGAAGAAGATTATTTATCCGCTGTGCATTGGATGCTGTCCGCTGTGAAGTGTTTGCATTATTTGTTGTGCGTTGTGGGATGTTCATCCGCTGTGGATGAACATCCGTTGTGGAGTGTTGATTGTTGTCAGCTATGGAAATCATCCGCTGTGGATGAACATCCGCTGTGGACTTGTATCCGCTGTTTGTTGTTTCTATAACTTTCTTCGAAAGTTTGTCTGCATGCTCTCTATATCTGTTGACCTTATCAATGCATTCCTGTGTGCAAAGATGCTCCTTTACCTCTTTCGGGATGTCTGATATTTTATCTTCAATATCTGCCATAAGGTCATGATCTGGAGATGGAATTTCAGCCTCATACAGGCTCCAGTCACATTCACCATCTTGTTTGATTATCATTGCAGAAGATTTGAAGGTTGATTTGGACTGTACTATGTGATTTGTAGTGGGGTTGGTGCAGCTGGAATGCTGATTGGAGGTGGCACCTGTCTGTTAGAATGATAACCACTGGATGTTTGTGCCTGATGTGTGTTTCTGTCAACTCTTTGCTGTTGACATTCTCTTGAAAAGTGTCCATAGAGTTGACAATTATAGCACCTTAGTTTTATCTTAACAAACCCAATCCTGGTTTTCTTGTCCATGTTCAGTCCCCGATTTCTTTGCAGAAACCTTTTAGATCTGTATGCAATCATAGCCATGGACCATTGAAGATCCATTTATTCTACCATATCTAGTGGAAGTTCATCCAAATCTTGCTGAATGATCTGTGATGGTGTTAGACTTACACCTAAAAATGCTTCAAAGCTTGTAGAAAAGGCTGCATAAGCCCTTATTTGATCAAACACTATAAAATAAGGATGAACAAGATGAGCACCTCAAGAACATTCAATAAAACCCTTATTTGATCTATATTGATTTGCATAAGATATTATTTACATGGAAACCCTCAAATCTAGCTCATACAAGCTTACTAAACACACTAATGAGTCTAGCTATATATAGTCTAATGACAATTAGATTTAACAACAATTAGCCCCCTAGACAGACTATCATTAAAACATAAAAAATGACTTAAACATAAATAAATATATTTTGTTGACACAAAATATATTTATTAACAATAAACTCCTAGTCATTTATATCTTCAACGTCTTGTCTCGGTTCTTCATCTCGAACGCGTCTGTTTGACTTTTCCGATGACTTTGACAGTGATGTTGATATTTGTTGACTTTGACTGTGTTGATAATATAGACTATCCTTTTCAGACCCAACATGTTTCACTTGGTGTATTGTAGTTACTTTATAAGCAACCTATATTGGATAGATTAATACTTAACATAAACCAAGATGTGTTGTTTGACCACACAATCATGAGAATTTAGTTCTTCACTGTTGTATGTAATGTTAGGTGTCCCATTCTGAGCCTATCCACATATCAAACAAAGAACAGTCAGTCTTTATTAGTGGAAAATAACTCAAGTGAAGAATATGCTAGTGTACTATCATTTCTCATGAATGGTATGTGTGATTCAATATATTTAAAAAAAAGATGTGTTTATTTGATATCTTGATTTTGAAAGATACATGTTTGATGTTAAACTTGGACTTTGACAAAATCAAGCTTGTTTGATTTTAATGTTTTGAAAAACATTACTTGTTTGATTCAAAGTTGATCATACCAAGTGACTGAACCAAAAATTCAAATCTTATTGAATCAAATGGTTTAGTAGATAGGTCAGCCAATTGATTGTCAGTATGGACTTTGATCAACTTGATCAGACCCTTTTCTGAGCAATCTCTCAAAAAGTGATATCTGATCTCTATGTGTTTTGTTTTTGAATGTTGAACAGGATTGTAAGTGATAAACATGGCAGCAGAATTGTCAATGTGTATGGGTGTTTGAAGAAAATTAAAGCCATACTCAAGCATTTGGTTTTGAACCCAAAGCACTTGAGAACAGCATCCAGAAGCAGCTATGTATTCTGCTTCAGCTGTTGACACAGAGATAATTGTTTGTTTCTTGCACTTCCAAGAGATCAATCTTGATCCAAGAAACTGACAACCTCCGGTAGTGGATTTTCTATTTTGATTGCATCCACCATAATCACTGTCTGTGTATGCATATAAAGAGAAATCTCCATCTTTAGGATACCACAAACCAAGAGCTAGTTTGCCTTTCAAGTATCTAAAGATTCTCTTTACTGCATTGATGTGTGATTCTTTGGGATCTGTTTGATATCTTTCACACAAGCAGACTGCATACATGATGTCTGGTCTGCTTGCTGTTAGGTACATCAAGGAACCTATCATGGATCAATAAAGTTTCTGGTCCACTGATTTTCCTTCTGGATTGGGTCCAAACTTTAATCCAGTTGCAAATGGTGTTTTGCTGGATATGCAATCAGACATGTTGTATTTCTTCAATATCTGATTCACATATTTGCTTTGATTGATGAAAATTCCTTCAGCAGCTTGTTGAACTTGAAGACCAAGGAAGAATGTAAGTTCTCCCATTGAGCTCTTCTGGAATTTTGATTGCATAAGAGTTTCAAACTCCTTACAAAGATTTGTGTTTGTGGATCCAAAGATTATGTCATCCATGTAGACTTGCAATACTAACAAGTCTTGTTCTTTTCTTTATAAGGAAAATGTTTGGTCGATTTTCCCACGGGTGTATCCATTCTGTAGTAGAAACTTTGATAACGTTTCATACCACTTCCTAGGTGCTTGGTGAAGACCATACGAAGCTTTATCTAACTTGTAGACTCTGTGAGGGAATTCTAGATCTTCAAACCCTGGTGGTTGAGCAACATATACCTCTTCATCTATCTTACCATAGAGGAATGCACATTTGACATACATTTGGTAGACAGTTAAACTCTTAGATGAGGCATAAGCAAGGAATACTCGGATGGCTTCCAGTCTTGCTACAGGGGCAAAGACATCATCATAGTCAATGCCTTCCTCTTGAGTATAACCCTAGGCTATTAGCCCTGCTTTGTTTCTTATGACAATCCCTCTGTCATCTGCTTTGTTTCGAAAGAGCCACCTTGTGTCGATTGCATATTGACCTTCAGGTAGATCGACTAGCTTCCATACTTCTTGCTTCTTAAATTGTTGTAGTTCCTCTTGCATGGCTTCTATCCAACTGTTGTCTTTGAGTGCTTCAGTGATGTTTTTGGGTACAGTTAGGGATAAGAAGCAGGAGTACAGACACATGTTTGGCATATCAGATTGACTTTATGTTAATCTGGTATTAAGGTCACCTATGATATTTTCTATGGGATGGTCTTTGTGAACTCTTGTTGTTTGTATCTGATCAACAGGAATTTTTAGATCAAGATTGGTGATTGTTTGCCGGAGGGAATGATGGGTAGTAAGAGTATCAGGAATTGTTTGTTGTATCTAGCTTGAGGGATTCTCATTGATGTTTGAGGTGGATCATGAAAGAATCTAAGATTTCATCTTCATGATGTGTGTCCATAGTAATGAGTTGGTAATCATCATCTTCTTCAGCATATTGGTTGGTGATGTGGTTGTTTGGTTGTGTGGTTGTGGTTGTTTGGTCATACGAGATGAAGATGATGGCATGTTTGATGATGTTCCTTTTGATGTGTTTGTTTGTTCTGGAGGAGTTGAAACTATTGTACTTGAAGGAGTGTTGTTAGTTCTCCTTGGAGGAACAGCAGTCAACGGAACATCAATGGTTGTTGGTGGAACCATTGGATACTCATGGTTATCCTTTGTATCTGAAACATCAAAATAAGATGTGTCAAATGATTTAGTTAATGCATTAATATCAAACAGCCAGCTTGATCCAATGACTTTCTTAGTGAAAGAATGTTCATTAAAAACCACATCTGTTGTTTCTTCCACTATATTTAGCCTTGGATTGTATACTCTATAAGCTTTTGAGCTTCCAGAGTATCTAAAAAATAATCCATCATCTGCTTTTGGAGCAAATTTGGATAATTGTTCTCTGGTGTTTAATATTGATACAGAACATCCAAATGCCTTAAGAAATCCTATGAATGATTTTCTTTTAAACATTAATTCATAAGGCGTTTTTGGAATGTTCTTTGATGATTAATGTTCTGTTTTGTATGTAGCAAGTTGTGTTGATTGCTTCAACCCAAAAGGACATGGGCAAGAGAGAGTCAGCTAGCATAGATCTGGCTGCTTCTATCAATGTTCTGTTTCTCCGTTCAGCTACTCCATTTTGCTGAGGAGTTCTTGCTATGCTGAATTGATGACTAATTCCTTTTTCTGCACAAAAAGAAGAAATGTAGTCATTCTTAAATTCAGTACCATTATCACTTCTTAAAGATTTAACTTTAAGATCTAACTGATTCTCTATCTTAGTGATAAAATATTTTATTATGTCTGTTGTTTCTGACTTGTGTAGTAGAAAGAAAACCCATGTGAATCTGGTATAGTCATCTACTATAACAAGACAGTATTGCTTCTTTCCTATGCTTAGGATGTTTGTTGGGCCAAAGAGGTCCATGTGAAGCAATTTGAGGGTGTGTTATTAGAGTTTACCAATTTTGACTTATGGGACACTCTATGTTGTTTCCTTTCAAACATGCTATGCAGTGGTCTGTACAGAAGAATTCTTTATATGGTAACCTATTACTAGATCACCTTTTACAAGTTGGTTCATTCTGTTAAAGTTAGAGTGTCCTAATCGTCTGTGCCACAATTGGGAAACATCTTCTGATGCTTTTGATAATAAACAAGTTTCAGGGGTTGATGCTAAAACAGTATTCATATCAATAATGTATGTATTGTTATGACGGGGAGTTTTCAAAAGGATACAGTCTTCTGGAATTTGAAACTCCATCTTGAGGATGTAGTAGTTGTTGGAGTCAAATAAGGTGGCATATCCTTTGTCGCATATTTGGGATACGCTTAGAAGATTGAACTGAAGATTGGAGCAGTAGTTGACATTCTCAAAGCTAATCAACCCATTAGTTACTGTTCCTTTGCCAGTTATCTTCCCACCTATCTTGTCTCCTCCAAAGGCTACATTACCTCCATGTTTGCTCTTAAAATCCCAAAGGAGGGAACAGTTGCCAGTCATATGTCGGGAGCATCCACTGTCAGCATACCAAATGTTGTCAGGCCTTCTTTGATGTCCTTATAAAGGAAAAGAAATTAGTTAGTTGGTGCAACCCAAGCCATGATGGTCTTGGGTTTTCCGTCTTTCCCTATAACACAAATTTCTTCTAATATGGCACTGCTGATGGTTTAGGAACTCTAGGTACACTAGTGTTCCTTTGGTTGTGTTTAGCTCTGTCAGGAGAAGTACTTTAAGCCCTTCTCCTTTGAGAGTTAATGTCTGGTGACTGTCTGTTTTGAGACTTATGTCTCCTTGTTGGTTGTTTAAAGTTATCATAAAATGTTTTGTCACTGTTTAAAACAACTTTTTGGTAAGGAGTTTGTCTTGGAACTCCTCCTTTGTTCTTAATTTGAACACTTGTTTGCT
The DNA here is from genome assembly GCA_025506505.1 of Flaveria sonorensis. NCBI lineage: Eukaryota > Viridiplantae > Streptophyta > Magnoliopsida > Asterales > Asteraceae > Flaveria > Flaveria sonorensis. Next base: position 14,296,761 of record CM046426.1, read on the forward strand.
TCTCAGTTGATTTCTCAACTTGAGCCTCTTTGTTTTGCTTTTTATTTTTTTTATTGAAAAAGCAATTTGCTGTGCTGTGATTATTTCTTTCACAAATTTAACAATAGTTGTGAAAATGGCATGTTTCAGTACTGTGATTATTCATGTTATAGTACTTACAGTATTTACCATACTTGCATTTTTCAGTGGAGTGTGTGTATTGATCACACCACTCACATATGGTAACTCTGATTTTGTTTGTTTGTTAGTAACTTTTGTCTTAAAATTTGATTTTGAGGGAATTTCAAAAGTTATTGTTTGTTGTTTTGGCTGAATTATGGCTTTACCTTTCCTTTTATTTACCTGTTTGGGAGAGACAGTAGAACTTACAGTTTTCCTTCCACCAGAACAGATATCAAAACCTTTAATCTGTTTCGTTTGTTTGGTTGATGTATCAGCCACACTTGAAACCTTTTGAGTTTCAGTAATTGGCTGAGTTGGCTCATCATCCAATAAATCATCTTCATCATCATCTGTTGTTTGTTCATCAAATTCATTATTCTCTCCTTGATAAAACTCAGTTGATTTGATTTATGGTGATACTGAACTTTTAACAAATTTTATGAAAGGTGATTTTGATGTTAATGGTGATTTTGATGATGATGATGATGATTTGTTGGATCATCAGTCTTTTCATGAGTGTTAGGAGATTCATCATGTTTGTTGGTCATTGAGTCAGGTAAAGGAATATAATTATCATTGTAAGGTGGGCTGACCTTGTTGTATTCTAAACCAGAAGGGTCTTTGAATACCCTTTGTTGAGAAAGAAGTTCTTCGAACTTCTTGTTGCTTACCTGAAACTTTTGAAGTTTTACTTCAGTTTCAGCATGCAATGCTTTTAATTCAGTCAATGATACAGAGATGTGCTCAACTGAGCTGCTAGTGTTAATTTCTCAGACATTAGTTTATCTAAGTCATTTTGTAATGAAAGTGTTTTGGTTGCATATTGTTTATGTTTTGATTTTAAACTTTCATTTAAAATGTTTGTTTCTATAACTTTCTTTGAAAGTTTGTCTGCATGCTCTCTATATCTGTTGACCTTATCAATACATGCCTGTGTGCAGAGGTGCTCCTTTACCTCTTTCGGGATGTCTTTTATCTTCAATATCTGCCATAAGGTCATGATCTGGAGATGGAATTTCAGCCTCATACAGGCTCCAGTCACATTCACCATCTTGTTTGATTATCATTGCAGAAGATTTTGAATGTTGATTTGGACTGTACTGTGTGATTTGTGGTGGGGTTGGTGCAGCTGGAATGCTGATTGGAGGTGGCACCTATCTGTTAGAATGATAACCACTGGATGTTTGTGCCTGATGTGTGTTTTTGTCAACTCTTTGCTGTTGACATTCTCTTGAAAAGTGTCCATAGAGTTGACAATTATAGCACCTCAGTTTTGTCTTATCAAAACCAATCCTGGTTTTCTTGTCCATGTTCAATCCCCGATTTCTTTGCAGAAACCTTTTAGATCTGTATGCAATCATAGCCATGGACCATTGAAGATCCATTTATTCTACCATATCTGGTGGAAGTTCATCCAAATCTTGCTGAATGATCTGTGATGGTGTTAGACTTGCACCAAAAAATGCTTCAAAGCTTGTAGAAAAGGCTGCATAAGCTGCCTTTTGCTCTTCACTTTGCAGGATTATAGTAAGAGCATCCATTGGCTTTTCAAGTCTATGTATGTTGTTGGTTTGAGGTTTTGGCTATTTGTTTGAGCTAGAGGTATGTGGATGTTGTTTACTCTAAGGTGTTGCTTCATGTGAAGCATGCACACTAATCTTTTTAGATTTATGTTTGTTGCTGGATAATTCAGGTGCTGAGAAGAATGATGTATCATTGGAGTCCAAAAATTCTTCATCATCTTCTTCTCCAATGCTTGTCAGAAACGCACTGTCTGTTTGTTATGGTTCTTTGAATTTGTAAGCCTCTACATGTCTGATGTGATTGTTATTTCTAGATTTTTCATCCATTTCCAGAGCTTCAACCTTGGCTACCAGAGAGTCAAGGGATAGGGCTTCCAAATCCAATGTTGCTTTCATCAATGATACTGACTGAGTCCAGCTCTCAGGCAGTGTGTGCAACATCTTCTTGTCGATTTCAACAGCTTCATATTTCAGTCCATATACAATCATTTCATTCACTAACTGGACATATCTATGTAGCTGTTGTAGGATAGATTCTCCCTGGATATGATGGAAAGCTTCATATTGGGTTCTCAGTTTTTCTTTCTTGATTTCTCGTATTTTTTCACTTCCTTCACACATTGTGTAAAGAACTTTCCACAATTCATGAGCTGTTTTGAAATTTTCAACACGAGTTAAAATTTCAAAAGGCAATGTCATTGCTAGTATACTGTATGCCTTCATGTCTGTTTGACCCTCTTGAGGTCATCACCAGCTACATTTTTCAAGCTACCTGACTTCTGTATCTTGTAATCTGGTCCAAGAGTCAGAGGAATGAAAGGACCCTCGGTTATAGAAGTCCATAAATCAGGGTCTTGAAAAATTATCCAGTTCCTGAACATGATCTTCAATTGTTTGAAGTCTGACTTGTTCTTTAGTCTAGGTGGTTTTAGACCACTGTTTGTACCTAAAATTTCATCAGCCATGATTGTTTAATTTTAACCTAACGTTTTAAGTTAAATTTGTTTGTTTGATTTTAGTCCGATGCTAACTTTGTTTAATCCTAAGGTCTCTAGGATTTGTTTGTTGATAAACCCTTTTTAATTAGATTTACCAAATAAAGGAAATTAATTAATTAATTAAAATCCAATGATATGTCACTTTCAAATCCAATGACAAGAAACGAATATTCTATGAAAGGAATGTCAACTTTCTAATTAATGCGGTCAATAGAAAGTCAAAACCCTAAAAAAACACAAAAATTGTTTTTTAACAGATTACTTTTTGGATCAAAAAGTAACTTTTTGAAAAAGTTCAAAAGAAGATTTCGGATCTTCTTTGAATTTTCTGATGAACCAACCCAATCTCCGTAGATTGTGAAGGTTTTTGCAAAACCAAAACCTAGGGTTTGTTCTAGGTTTTTGGTGGCGGCTATGCTGTTCTTCACATAATCAACAATCGGTTTGTTGATTGAAGAACAAAAACCGATGTTAGTGAGTTTTTCACTAGAATATAATGATTTTGAACAATTTGAACAATTCAAACTGTTCAAAACAATGTATGTTTTGATGAAAATTGAATGAAACAGTACTTGAACATAGATTATCAAATCATGTTTGTAGCATTCAATGAATGTTGAGAGTAGAAGAAGATGGTTTTGATGATTTTTCAGCTTGAGAATGTATGTTTGAAGCTAATGACCCACTGAACTCAAGTTGTTGATTGAGAGTATCGAAAATCAATGATGATTTGAGCCAAGGCTCTGATACCACCTGATGAAATCAACTTAAACACATGTTAAACAGGTTGATTCCCCCAAGGATCTTTTCAAAATCTCTCAATAATCAACAAACATGAACCATGGTGCGGAAACCCATGATAGATGCTATGAAATCAGTGTGTGTGAGTGATTGTGTGTGATTGAATGCTTGAAAATAATAATAACTGCTTGTTTGATTGATTGCTCAAAAGCATACAAAGGATTACGGTAGAATGCTATTTATAGTCTATACATATAGCTATATACAATTACTAAACTACCCTTATGTAAATGAAAATTACATAAAAAATAATCCTAAGTCTGCAAGCTATCAGCTGTGATGATTGGTCGTCCGCTGTGGATCTTTTGGTCATCCGCTGTGGAAGAAGATTGTTTATCCGCTGTGCATTGGATGCTGTCCGCTGTGAAGTGTTTGCATTGTTTGTTGTGCGCCGTGGGATGTTCATCCGTTGTGGATGAACATCCGTTGTGGAGTGTTGATTGTTTTCAGCTATGGAATGTTCATCCGCTGTGGATGAACATCTGCTGTGGACTTGTATCCGTTGTTTGTTGTTCATCCACTGTGGGATGTCTTCATCCGCTGCACACACTTAGACTTAAATTTTTATCCGCTGCATGTTGACCTTCATCCGCTGTGAACTGCTTCTCATCCGCTGTGGATACTTGTCAAAAATTTCTTTTATCTACAATTTTGAAAAAGAAATTTAAACAAATATTAGTGTTTGTTATGAATGATATTGATGATAAAGTGTTAGTAAATGATTGTTTGGATGTTAGAACACATTATGTTTGTTATATGTTTGATTATGGCAAGCATCATCCTTTAAAGCATTAATCCATTAATGCACTTGTTGAGTCTAACATTTGAAGATCCTGATTATCCACACAGGGTATACAAGCTTGACAAAGCTTTGTATGGACTTCATCAGGCCCCAAGAAAGTGATATGAAACATTGTCATCTTTCTTACTCAAGCATGGTTATAAAAGGGGAACAATTGATCAGACTCTCTTCCTGAAACATGAAAATCGAGATCTCTTAGTTGTCCAAGTATATGTAGATGATATCATATTTGGATCAACAAACAAGAGATTGTGTAAAGAGTTTGAAGGTCTGATGAAATCTGAGTTTCAAACGAGTTCAATAGGAGAACTAACATTCTTCCTTGGTTTGCAAGTTCATCGGAAACCAGATGGCATCTTCATCAATCAGGAAAAGTATGTAAATCAAATTTTGAAGAAGTACAACCTTGCTTATTCATCTTCATGCAAAACACCAGCATAAACAATAGATAAGATTGTACCAGATCCTACAGGGAAGTTTGTTAATTAAAGATAATATAGATTTATGATAGGATCATTAATGTATTTAACTGCCAACAGACCTGACATAATGTTTGCTGTGTGTGTTTGTGTTAGGTACCAAGCAGACCCAAAGGAGTCACATATGAATGCAGCGAAGAGAATTTTCAGATACCTTAAAGGAAAACCAGCTCTTGGACTCTGGTATCCCAAAGAAGGAGATTTTAAACTCTACTCATATTCCGACAGTGACTATGGAGGGTACAACAACAACAGAAAATCAACTACTGGTGGATGCCAATTCATAGGACCAAGACTAGTTTCTTGGTAGTGCAAAAAGCAAACAAATGTTTTAGTATCCACAGCTGAGGCTGAGTACATAGCTGCTTCAGCTGGTTGCTCTCAAGTCTTATGGTTGCAAAACCAATTACTTGATTATGGTTATAATTTTCTTCAAACACCAATACATATTGATAACTCAGCCGCTATGTTCATCACTGCTAATCCAGTACAACATAGTAAAACAAAACATATTGAAATCAGATATCATTTTCTGAGAGATTGCTCAGAAAAAGGTTTAATCAAGTTGATTAAGGTGGATACAACAAATCAGCTTGCTGATTTATTCACTAAAGCCTTTGATTCAGTTAGATTTAATTTCTTAATTGAGTCATTAAGCATGATCAATTTAGATTAAGTCTTACTCAACATAATGAAAAGCATGTTCTGTCCATTATAGTTTTAATATGAACATCTACGGAAGAACAAACTTGTTAATTCGCAAATTGTTATTAATATGAAAAAGCCAAAAATATTCTTAAAACATATAACAATACAAAACTATTGTCTTATTTACATATTTTATTGAATAAGCAGTTCATATAATAGGAAATGATAGTACACTATACTTTGCTTACTTTCCTCATTTATCAAACAATTCATATAGACTGATCAGATGTGATTTGATATGTGAGTAGGTTCAGCTTGAGTTGAAAATAAACAAGTCATGCATAACATAATGTCAAGGTGACAAACTGTGGCTTATTCCATTTTTAGGAGCAAGGAAGTAAGTCTTATCCTGCTGTGATCAACTTACTCACCTAAGCACACTATATTGTAACACTTTATAACCTTTATCTTTACGCATCATGAACTCTCTGTTTTGCGTAAGCAAAGACCTGAGTTCCTGGGCACCTTTGTTTTACGTAAGTAAAGACTTGGTGTTCTGATGCTTAGTAACAAAAGATTCCAAAAGGATCAGTTCTAAAAGAATCCATGGTGATCAACTGTATATTAATTCAGAGCTCACAAATCATATCAGCATTAATAAGATTTCAAAAAAATCTTAAGATAGAGCTTATAACTTACGGAACATAGTTTTAAGTGTGAAAAGTGATAAATTGACGCACCTACGGAGGACAAACTTCAATGTGAATTGAATGTGGAGTCCATACTTGTCCATCTTTAAACAATTTTAAATAAATAGCATGACAAGTTGAATATACACTTTTGCTTGAATTTATGGGGATCAATATAGTTGCAATCAACACTAGATCTGTCTTCTATCATCAACAAAAACTGACATTGGGAAGTTTCTTCGTGTTATAGTATGATCCCATTATATGATGTCAATGCTTGTAAATAATTTTTGGTTTTGTCCTTTTCTTTGCAAATTAGTTGGACAGATAATGTTTTGCATGCTATTCTTTATAAATTTTTGATAAATGCATAATTTTATGATTAATCACAAAATTAGGGGGAGTAGTAAATCAGCATGAAAATCTAAGTATAAAATTTGTTACATCTTTAAATGAAGAAAGTTGAAACTTGAGCACTAACTTGGCTGCAGGATATCTGAAGGTCTTAACCAAATCAATTTTGCACAATTGCCATGAAGCAGAGTCAACAAGGTCCAATCACAAACAACAAATGATCTAACATTGTGTTTAAGATCATACATCAAAAAGAACAAAAATTGCCTTTCCATAGATTGGTAACCTACCGATAAAACAGTAAATTCATAATAAATTTTGTCTTCCATAGATGTTCTTGCGGAAGAATTAATTTGTTAAGGTTAAAACAGCAAAGTTTTTGCCTTCCGTAGATGTTATACGGAAGAATAAACTTGTGATAACCTCGGAAGGGTATAAAGGAAAATGGGTCCCATAATATTAAATATTTTTTAAATTGTCTGAAAAGGCATAAAAGGATATCTCGACCGTTGGCCTTTCTACTCACTCTCAAAAACCTTCTCAGCCCTAGAAAATCTCTCAAACCCCTTTCATCAACAATCGTTGAAATCGTTCATTCCACACAAATAATCCACACATCAGTCAAACATTGAAGCCAGTATGACTAATCAATTCGTCAAAGATCATAACATATGTGCATTTCTGAATCCAGAATTGGAAGATGGATGCAGACACATCATCCGCTATCTGAGAAGAAGTAGATTGTTTTATGCGCTAACAGCGGATCCTATTATCTATCAATCACACATGATAGATTTTTGGGCTCTGTGAGGGTGGAGGAAGAAAATGAAGAACAAATAATTTATGCCTCAATCAGAAATCAACAACTGAGAATTGATGAACGAACAATAAGGAGCGCGCTGGAGTTCGGAGAAAGTGAAGAAGGTCACCCTGATGTATTTGATCATGAATACATTCAGAAAGTTTTTTAGTTAATGGGGTATGACAGAGACTATCAACATGGTGAGATCAAAAAGGGGAGATTGTGCAAGCCATATAGATTCCTATGCCACACCTATCTCAAGTGCATCTCGAATAGGAAGTCCGGTTTGGACAGATTCTCGAGGCACATCTCATCGGGAATCATCGGCATCTTTGAGGGAAGAAAGTACAACTACTCCAAGTACATTCTTGGTTGCCTGTGTGACCATATAAGAATGCAGAAAGACAACAAGATGTACATGTTCCTAAGGTTCATCCAGCTGATCATAAACGAATGTATGCCTAATGTTGAAAGAGAAGGTGATGTGTTTGTACAAACTCACCTAGGAAGATCTCTACTCAACAAATTGACTGGGCAGTATCAAGGAGAAGAGGTGGAGATGTTCCCACATGTGAGGGATGAAACTGTTGACATACCTCAGGAACTCATATTCCCTGAACAACCATAACAACAAACACCTTCAACCGAATCACCTGAACCACCACTTCGTGAACCTAATCCTTCTTCACCGCCATCCTTTACCAACATACCCTTATCACCGCCTGTACATACCATCTCACCACCAAGTGAACACACCTAACCCTTATCACCTGCACTTTCTCAAACATCAACAAACTCTACTTCAACTAAAGTAGTTTCACTTGATCAAATCCCTCAACCATCACCACAACAATCACCACCACAACCATTATCTCAACATGAACCATACTTTCTATCACCAGCTACTGTGATAGAATTATCATAATCATCTTCCAATGAGCATACCCAACCTATCTCACCCATCCAATCTCAATCATCACTGCACTCTGGTGCAATAGAACCGATTTTACCACTTCTCACTCAAACACCTACACCTACACTTCAAACTGAACCAACCACCACACCCACACCTACTGAACCCATTGATAGCCCAACATCTACTGAGAAACTCAACTTTGATGAGGATGAATATAAAGTTGTTGATGATGGTGATACTGAGGAGATATGTCTGGAGGTTGAAAGGGAGAAAGATGAAGAAGTTGAACAAGAAGAGGCTAGTTATGTTGACATCATTGCTTACAATGAGGATGACTTGAATGAAGAAGTGATTGATGTGAGTAAGAGCTACCTGGTAGCAAAATACAAAAATTTGGTCATTAAAAGCAACATGAAGTTAGAAAAGTTGAGGAAAATGAAGAAGGAGTTGATAGAGAAAGACAGACTGATAGCTGAGAAAGATGCTACAATCACTCAACTGGAAGGACGAATCAAAAGGCTAAGAGAAAATATTGAGACTGATAACGAGGTGATTGATGCAATGAATGAGCTAATCTCTGAATAATTAGAACAACTGAAAGCAAAAGATGATGAGATCTAGAAGTTAAAGAAAAAGTTGTCTGAACAAGAAGTGAGCAAAAAGAAAGAAGCTGATATGAGTTCAAAAATGAAGGAAAAGGAACCCATAATCTTTTACAGCAGGAAAAGAAAATATCTGGGCAAAACTCAAGATGAAGGTGCTAAATCTAAAGATCAACAAAAGAAATCAAAAAGGGTCTCCCCAACTCACACTCCATCAGCTGAACCTGCAGCTTATCAGCAAATTAACATCATCAAAGAAGAAAGTGATGATGAGTTGAAGAAGCTAACTGAAGAAGAAACTAGCATGCTATCAACAGAAGACATACTTGAAGAAAGAGCTCAATCTTCCATGTTCATGGACCTAATCAATAATGGTTTCCCTATGACTTGGTAGAGAAAATGAATATGCCTAAAATGATTCAAGTTTTGAAAGAATTTGATGCTACAAGACTGATGCTCCCAATTTGCAATTATGAAACTTTTTCAAATTCAAGGCCATGGAGCAAATAAGAAAAGACTTGGGCCATTATGACTCAAAGAAGCTGACAAGGTACAACATAACTTGCTGGTTAAAAAGTCACAACTATAAACAACATGAGCTTAAAGGGAGAACAATTGGTGAGCTCAGAGCTATGATGGAGCATGTGATGAAGGAGCTAGAAACAGGAGTGAAATTCAGGATCGATGCTCCCAATCCTGCCTACAATCAAGCAAAACAAACTCCTGCTGAACCAACTATAGTTCAAAGAAAAGATATGTATAAGGGCAGAGAAAGCATGATCAAAGAGCCAAGAGATATCATTCCCAGCAAAGTATGGCCCCTGGGAACTGTTGTGAGGGAGATAATAGAAGAAAAGACTACATTGATACAACTCTTTGATCAGATGACCACTCCAAGAACAGTTGAAGAAAATAAAATAATAGCATGGAAATATGATTCAGAATGGGATTATGTTGTCCTGAAGAGAACATCTGGAATGATTCAATACTTTCTAAGGGTGGAAACACTCCTTACACTTCCAGATGCAGACCTCACTACTTTGCAAAACATTCCCATCACAAACTACCCAATCAGTCAAGGGGAAGAGACTTCTCTAGAATTGTGGCTAAGTTGAGTCACAAGTTCAAGGGAGATATGCTTAAAAAAGCAAAGATAGAAGATGCAGAACACAACAAAAGGAAGTTGAAACAGAAAAGGTCTCATATCAGTTCTCAAGCTTTAGATGATGAATTTTTACAAAGAATTGGATATGAAGACAGATCTGAAGCATCAATCAAAGTTATTGAGGGAAATCAGTGCTCTTGCCCTATCACAGAATGGGGATACGTAGAAAGGATGAAAGAGCTGGTGTTGCAGAGAAATGATACACTGAAGAAAGGTCGTAGCATAAGGCTATTTGACCCAATGGAGATCAAGCTGCTTCATCCAAGCTATACCTCATATCTACATGACAAGTATTTTCCCAAGCTCAATGATCAAACTGCTCAAAATGACTTGTGCTTGTATGTACACATCATTCAAGTTATTGATAGGAACTGATAGGAAGTTTAAGGCTGGTCAACTGATAGGAATAGAAATAGAATCAATAACAGAACTAAGAATTTCAGAACAGGATGAGCTGGAAGTGGTGTCCAATAATAGTGTTGTTGCAACATTAACCACTGAAGAGGACATCCTGGGCTTGAAATACAAAATATTAAAGAGAATAGGAAGAATGAAGATAAAGTATCTATATGAAGATCAAAAGAATACTGTGGGATACTTCAATACCAAAATTTTGACAAGAGTTCAAGAATTAAGAGACTTGAACAGATGATTACAAGAGGCTAAACCTATAGGGGGGGTATTGTTAGGACTAGATCAAATGTGTAGGTTTAGTTGACTTGTCAACTCTTGTAATTAATCATTGTAATTCTCTTTTTGATAATATAATATAATGCATGAATTATATGGTAACCCATATTATTGTGTGTGTTATTTTATGTTATTACATGAAACATCAGACTTGGTCAATTTGGAAAATTGACTAAGTGTTAGAACAACCTACGGATGAATTAGTGTTCTTCCGTAGATGTTCTCCGAAGCATAACTGAAGTTTGTGCTTCCGTAGATCTTCTGCGGAAGAATAACAAGTGCTGAACAAGACCAAAGATCAAGTGGAGTTGCTGAAGGAGAGCTTGCTGCTGAAGAACAAGTACTCATGCGGAAGCATAACCACTGAAGAACAAATGCTGAAGACAGTGTTGCTGCAGAAGACTAATTGCTGTGGAAGAAGAACTTCCTAAGGAAGACCAATTCCTACGGAAGATTAACAAACTTGTATTGTTTCAAATCATCAAGTACGTAACAAAAAGTCAACAAGTCAACATGTCAGAGCAATATCATCAAATCAATGATGGCGAAGGATAATTAAGTCAACAGAATATTCCATGTCACATCAATAACATTCTTTATGTAATTTCCAATTTCCTATGTAAATTGTGAACTCTTATGCCGATAAGCAATGCAAGGATTGGCACATATAGAAATAGAATATCAGAACAGAATAGGAAGATATCTATACACAATTAGGTGTATATATTGATCGATGAACATTGATCAAAATTAACATTAACAATATAGCGATATCAAGCATCAAGAACATATAGCATTATAATCAATTGTAATCGATTGATTGTGAATGAAGAGCAATTGAAAACAATCTTTGTATTGCATTATTACGTTTAGTTTTTCTAGTTGTTCTTCTTTGTTCATCGATTTCAACTTTTGATAAACAATCCGTTAAACAGCAGGTATTGATAATTCCGCGATCAATACTTGTTAAAATCAAATTGATAATTCCTGTAACGATCCTTGGATTATCATGTTCTGACTAAGGAAAGACAAGGTACTTAAGTGATAAAAATCCACCAACTCTAGCCTGAGAATCCTTTGTTGGATGTGCTACTCTAGGATTACACATATTTAGTATACGAAAACCATTCTTCAACTTTTACAATAAAAATCCCTCATGCATCCACAAATACAATAAACTAACACAATAAGCTTATTTAGGGCAATCTTCATTCCATGTTACTACAAATTGCAAGATCAACCCACCTACTTTAAAAGGTGATTACTTGAAAGGAGCTGGGTGTTTGAAAACTACATAGTATACAAACATAATATTAGTCTAGCCTCTTGTGTTAAAGGGTTAGACGAGAGGGCATTCGATCACTAGGGTTGGTTGTGGACTCATGTATAATAGTTTAATTACTTGTATTTGAAATATTGTTTGTTGGTTTGTACATGGTTATCTACTATATGTATACTTTATAATAGTTTAACTACTTGTATTTGGAAAATTGTTTATTGGTTTGTACATTGTTATCTACTATATGTATACTTCTAAACCTATGTTCTTACCAACTTTTTAGTTGACATATTTTAGCATATTTTCAGATAATGGAAACTAAGTTCGTTGCTTTGCTCATGCTAGGTCTCAAGGATAATCTTAGTTAGACCTAGTTAGACTATAAAGAAAATAAAGACTTATTTGCTTATTTAGTTTATTTGTTTTTAGAAGTGGATGTAATCTACTATTTGGTTTTTAATAAGTAATTTTCTTTAGTATTCTTTATTCTTGTATTATGATTCAATTTCATCATGCCTCGATGTTTCCGCTTTAGCCGGGGTGTGATAGATTGGTATTAGAGCCTTGGTTATAGAAAATTAGATTAATAGAAATAGAATGACCTAGACCATAACTAAGTACCTCATATATGAGTCTTCTCATGTATCTTAGATGATTTGATAGGTCTTTATGTGATATGTCTTACATGATTATTCTTATACTTTGATTACAATCAATGCACACACAATTCTCAATTTTTATTTTAAGGCATTATGCCTAAATCAAAAGGATTTCAAAATTTTGAATTCTTATTTATGATTTTGAAATCCCATCAAAGTGTGAGTCCCATAACTGAACATATGCAATGCTGGAAGAGTTGGATGCATGTATCTTGGGGTGTTCTATCTAGGCAAGGTATTCATATAAATCCAAATTAACTGATGGATCTATTTACCTTACCAAGGAACCCTTAGGGTGAGTGTCTGCTTATAGTACACAAGGTTGTGGTTAACCTAATTCTTTGATAAGTCAACGTATTCGCTTTGGTTTGCAAACCAATCGTTTACACTCGGAGCATCTTATTGTTATTTTGAATCATCTTATCCTCGATTTTTGTGTTTCTAAAATTATAAATCATTATCTATATCCCATAAAGCTTGTTAATAATCATTCTGAATGTCTATTTGTCAAAACTATTCCCATTCTTGAAAATCATCACAATTGAATCTTTTATTCCAAATTGTACACTCAACTTAGCGGGCATGATTTCCATATCAACCCTACACCAATAATTCATGTCCAATCAAAGAAATTAGATAGTTCTTTCAAAATAATAGCAATTAACATGGATCTGGGTCTGTGTAAGGATTACACTTAGAGGCTGATGCAACCAAAGAGCTCTCAGCATGCACATGTGAAGTACAATGAAGTTATTTCGAAAGATTTGATACAACTCAATGAATTACACTAAGTATCAAATCTTCCGAAGCCAAAAGACCACTTCTTCCGAAGCCAAAGATGAAGTCTTTTGAAGTTTCAAGACAAAGTCTTCCAAAGCCAAGGGACTAATTTCTTCCGAAGACAGAGAATACATGTTTTCTCTGACTTACTTTTGACAAAAGTTGAACCACTTTTGGCTGCCATCTCTTAAGATTCACCAACTTATACAAGTTCATGAAACATCCATACTGTTGTCAACTGTACAACGTGGTCTTAGAGTCTGTAACTTTCCACTCTTGTACTTTTATTCTTTTTGTAATATATTAGGATGTGAGCTATGGCATGTCATAGTCACCGGTCACCAATCAACTTTTGCTTGGATGCATTGGGAGTTGGTTAAAATCTTGTTTTGGTTTTAAGGTGGAGATTGTGAAATATAAAAGCCAAAACAAGTGTTTCTTCCGAAGGTTAAATATCTTCCAAAGCTAAACATATTTCTTCCGAAGCTTGGCAAAATCTTCCGAAGGTTACGTTTGCTTCAGAAGAGTTCTGAAGCTTGATCAGATTTCTTCCGAAGCTTATCAAAACAAGTGAGTATTGGAAGTATCAGAGTTTGGCTTCGAAAGTTTTCTCAAGGGTGCTTTCTGCTTCGGAAGTTTTAGTCTAGGGGTCCTAAATGTAAATTCTCAATTATATGTTGAGTGTATTATTTGACCGTTATAGTTAGTTAGTAAATTAGCGTTATAAATAAGGATCCTTGTAATCGGTGAGAGATGATCACAGAGATTACAATCATCATGAAATACGGAATTCTCATACACTTGTAATCATTTGGAACAAAAGTTCTTTCTTGTATTCTTTAAGTTTGTGTTCTTCGTTCTTGTTGTTGTCGAATTGGGCGTTCTTGTTCTCAGTTGGTTTAACACCAAGTCTGACAAAGAACATTCAGAATGATAAAAAAAATTATTCAATTTTCTGACCATTTGACATGCTTTACAGTATCAAGAGTATATGGGTTTCTTCAAAAGTTCCAACATCATATCCGTTATCCACCCTGCTTTTGTCAAATTTGATATAAATGAAATCAGATACGTATTTGGATGGCCTATAAAGTAGTTTCAATAGTGGGGTGACATTAATGAAAAAAATTTGAATTGTTAAATGACCGCTCTATACATTATATCTTGATATGATGATATAGAGTATAGACATATAGTTTTTTCTACACATGACGATTTAGGAGGTTGTAACCATTTGAAAACATTTTGAAGACTATGGTAAACTATTTTACTCCTCTGGCCATAATCAATAAAACTGAAACCCGATTGACCCGTTCTCATATGAATATATGGTCGTGTCTGCCGCCATCAAGGCATTAACAATATTAAAGTTTACAAGTCAAGAGCAAACATTGCTTCTCCATTCACCATCTAATGGAACATGCCTTGATTTAAACTTGATTTATGGTGTTTTCATTACATCATTTGTGAGCATTTATGAATTATGTGGACCACTATCACTTTAAAGTAAACGAAATAGGAACCTTTGTACAGCACCTATGCAAAGTGAAATACAGATAACTGTTACAAAAAATAGTCTTGCTCTTTTTTCCTGAAGGCGAAAGTTGAAAAGAATACTTACAGCTTCACAAAGTTTGCAAGCAATACAATGCTCCTCTCCAGTTGGATAACGACTGAGTGCATGTTCTCCTTGAAAACGAGGGCTTAAAGGACCCTTTTCAAATGGATAATTAATCTGTGTATATATCAGTTTTACATTAAATTCAAGTAATTAGCATTTGGATAACAGCCAAGAGATCACAGTACAGCAATTGTCATATACTTACCATAACTTTTGGTTCAAAAAAGTATTTGAGCGTTAGAGACAAACCTCGGACCAATTCAGTCAGAAATAGTGTCTTAATGCCCCGCTCAAAAACTGAACATGATCGAATTTTAAATTGCATAAAAAGAAACATATAAGATGAAAAAGAAGCTACAGAGGTGGATAAGGAACTTTGTTGGAGTACCAGAACTCCAATCTTTTGAGATCTCCCTTGCAAGCTTCTCCCTTTCTTCATCATCTGTGATTGAGAAGGAACAAATCAACTAAGTCGAACAGTATTCCCGACACAAGAAACATGATTTAAAGAGAATAACTTGCCGACTATGTAAGTATGCATTGTGTCTAAATGCCCATGGAATAGACTCTTTCAAAAAGCAAGTATTTTTATTTCGCGAAGTATATAGAGGTTGCTCATATTAAACCAGCAACAAAATTAGATAGATAATTTAGTAAGTGAAAATCTACCCTTGTTATTGAAATATGAATAGTCAAAGTGATATTACTACAAGCCAATATTTAGTTCAATATGCACAACTATGCCTCTATGCCTCTGGTTAGAACAGAAACCTTACTAGAAGATCACTGAATGTCTATGGCACTAAAAAGTAAAAACAGTACACCCCCTAAGTTTGAGATATGTGCTAACTGTACCCCTATATTTGGAACTGCATGCACAATCACACACTTTAAGAGTACAATTAAGGGGACATGTAGCCATGAACCCAAACACGAAAAAGACAGGTTAGTGCGAGGGATAAAAAGGTTCGGTTACTAAATAGCCCGACAAAGCTAACATGTTTAGCTCTGTTTCTTATTTAGATCTTTTGTTTTTTAATGAAGGTTGAATTACCAACCCATGTGAATAATCTCGTAACAGTTGACACGGGTCGCGACCAGGCCACCCATGATGTAGCATGTACGAGTTAGGGTCCAAGTGTCCAAAATCTTGACGCAGTTGGTTAATCGGGTAGTGTTTAGGATGGGTTATATGAATCTGCCAACCCAAGCCTGACACAAATTACAACCCCTAGTTCTATCTCTCACTCATGATATACTATAAGTAGAAAGTTAACAATTATGCTAATGGAGCCATCTTTTGCCTTAGTATCTGATACGCTACCACTAAAAGTGTATACCCGGAAACATAAGTGGGTCGGAGCTGGACTGGACAGGGGAGGATCCGTAGACCAATTGGAAGCACTCCAGCTGTTATTCGGTTCCCGCCTCAACCCTTTGGAGTGGGACAAGTATCAAGAACGTGGGTAATGGGAGAGTGGGGCGATTTTTTTGTTCACAATTGCAGAGTTCATGTGTTTTAATAGTTTAGTTTTTCATTTGTTTAGCATCCAGTAAAAAGTTTGTGTTTCTTGTAATCGAATTTGAAGAATTGCCCATCTCGAATCGGGCCGACTTCGTAGTTATCAATCGCAGTTGTATTTCAATTATCGTTGTTCTATCAATTTGGTTCCATTGCCGGGAATTTCGATGGCTCCTAATACTCGGAATAACGCAGAAGTAGTGGTACTCCCATCGACCCGATCGCCGCTCAATTAGCTGCAATTGCAGCGTGGAAGTACAACCAGGGTAAACCTTCTACAAAGATCACTCTTCCTGCTTTTAGTGGAGGTGATCCATGTGGGTGGCTTCTCAAAGTTGAAAGGTTCTTCAAGTAATATAATGTGCCGGAAGAGGACAAAGTCGATATAGCCGCCATGAATCTAGAGGGCGACGCTCTCGATCTGTATTCATGGCTATCCGCCGATCAAGCAATAACCTATTGGGAGGAGTTGGTTCTTGCCCTACATAAGAATTTTGGCCCTGCAGAGTATCAAAACCCACACAAGTATTTGTGCAACATTTGGCAGACTGGAACGGTACAAGAATACCGCCAGGAATTCGCAAAGAGATCCGCCCGCATGTCTAACTAGCCGGATGATTGTCTGTTGGGAGTATTTTTGAACGGGCTCAAAGAAGAATTGAAGGTCGATGTGAGGATTCTTAAACCAAGAACCGTTTACAACGCAATGAGCCTAGCCATGGAATTCGAATCGAAGTTAGGGAGTACTCGAATCGGGAAAGGATCTGCAGGCAGTTCGATCCCTAAGGTAACCCTACCTGAGAACAAGGCAGGTACTACCTCAACTGGTTCCAGCCAACTGCAGCCTACAACAGGCTCGCTTCTTGTGTGAGGAGTGCTATTGTTGTGGGGATAAATATGGTCCCGGTCATAGATGCAAACAAGGTACGTTTAAACTCCTGGAGTCCGCCATGGTAGACGAAGAAAACCCCGTTCATGATGCAACCGAGAAGACAGCGGTTGACACAGATAACATTGCTAAAATAAGTCTGCATGCGATGTTGAGAAGTCACGCACAACTACAATGAAACTACCTGGTACCCTTAACTCATCTGAAGTACTCATTTCAATTGACAGTGGCTCCACCCATAATTTCATATCCGACAACTTGGTTCGGGAACTGAATATACCCAACCAGTTTGTCACCCTTTTGGAGTACAAATCGAGAATGGTGACATTATTCGCTGTAACCAGGTTTGTAAGGATCTAACCCTACAGATGACCGAGCTCAAAGTCATTCAGGACTTCTACCCATTCTCTATCGGCGGAGCAGATTTAGTACTTGGAATTCAGTGGCTAGCCTCCCTCAACACCGTTCAGGCTAATTGGAACGAAATGTTCCTAATCTTCACATGGAACAGCCAGAAGTATAAGCTCTAGGGAGTACCTTTCGGACCACAAAAATCTGCCCCTTTTCAACACCTAGCCGTGGAAGTTGACGAAACCCCAACTATCCCGAGAACATTACAGTCCTTACTCGAAGAGTACAGTTTCGTGAAATCGATTCCTTACCACCCTTCACATCATAATACCATTCCATACCCTTACTCCCAAACTCCACCCCACCAAACATCCGACCCTACCGATACCCTTAATTCTCAAAAATCCATAATCGAAAAGCAAGTCAACCAATCGAAAAGCAATGTCGTTCGGTCTGACTAACGCCCCCTCTACTTTTCAAGCTGTAATGATCTTTTTTGCCCGTATTTATGCAAGTTCATCTTAGTCTTCTTTGATGACATATTGGTTTACAGCTCATCAATGGATCAACATTCTCAACACCTTCGACAAGCAATGGAGCTGTTACAGAATCACCAATTCTTTGCAAAGCTGTCGAAGTGTTGCTTTGGGCAGCCACAGGTTCTGTTCCTCAGGCATGTGATTTCAGAAAAAGGGGTTCATGCTGACCAGGATAAGATCTCAGCCAATAACACTTGGCCTGTACCCACCACGGTGAAAGGGGTTAGGCGATTTTTGGGACTCACGGGCTACTATAGACGGTTCGTCCGACATTACGGAGCAATCGCCAAGCCTCTCACGGATCTTACAAAGAAAGACAATTTTAATTGGACCAATGAAACGGTACTGAAACTCCCTGATTTTTCTAAAGCATTCATGATGGAATGTGATGCCTCAGCGGAGGGCGTGGGCACAATTTTAGTTCAAAAAGGTCATCCCATCGCGTATTTTAGTAAAGGATTATCTTCTTCTAACCACCTTAAATCCGCTTATGACAGGGAATTACTAGCATTGGTGTTAGCCATACAGAAGTGGAGCCAATACTTGCTTGGGCGACTTTTTTTTGTGAAGACCGATCACTACACCCTCAAACATTTATTGGAGCAAAGGATTACAACCAATGAGCAACAGCGCCTCTTACTCAAGTTGATGCCCTTTGACTTCTCTATAATATACCATGCTGGCAGGGAGAATAAGGGAGAAGACGCCTTGTCAAGAAGACCACCACACGGTGAACTTCTTACACTTCTGGTTCCTCAATATGTGGACTTGTCTGAGATCCAGTAGGGTCTTGCCTCTGACCCCTATACCAATTCAATCCTTCAACGAATATCCCAGGACCCCACTTCTTGCCCTGGTTTTACTATGGTTGGGCAATACCTTGCGTACAAGAATCGGCTTGTCATTCCAGATTTAACCGCCATTCGTGATAAGTTACTACATGAGGCCCACGCGTCCCCAACTGGTGGACATGGTGGTTTTTTTAAGACAATGAAGAGGCTGTCAACTCATTATTATTGGCCTAAGCAGCAGCAATATGTCCATATATTTGTTCAACAGTGTTTAGCTTGTCAACAAAACAAGTATGAGACCTTATCTCCTGCCAAATTGTTACAGCCTTTGCTGATTCCTACACGTATCTGGGAGGATATCTAACTAGATTTTATCACGGGGTTGCCTAAATCAAACCGTTTGGATACTATTTTGGTTATGGTGTGGACCGTTTAAGCAAGTATGCCCATTTTCTGGCCCTATCTCATCCGTTCAATGCAAAGGGAGTCGCCTTTTTGTTTTGCAGGGAGATTATTAGATTGCATGGGATTCCCCAATCAATTGTCTCAGACCAGGATGTCGTATTCCTTAGCAATTTCTGGCAAGAGCTGTTCCGTCTAAGCCAGACCAAACTGAAGATGAGCACAAGCTACCACCCCAAACAGATGGCCAAACGGATGTGGTTAATTGTTGCCTCAAAGCCTATCTTCTGTGCTTTGCGAATGAGCAGCCTGCTAAGTGGAGTATCTTCCTCTCTTGGGCCGAATACTCATATAATACTGGGCATCATTCTTCTTCTAGAACCACCCCGTTTCGTGTGGTTTATGGGCGTGATCCGCCACCCCTATTGCCTTATGTTTCTGGAGAAACTACGAACAAGGTGCTGGAGCAACAGTTACTTGATTGCGATTCTATGTTAAAGCTCCTTCGTCATAATCTGCATAAAAGCACAGGATCGAATGAAGATGCAAGTTGATTTGAAACATCGGGAATTTTCATTTCAGGTAGGGGGCAGTGTGTTTCTGAAAGTTCAACCTTACTGCCAACGGAGTTTGACCAAACGAAAATTTGAAAAACTTTCTCCTTGATTCTTTGGTCCTTATTTTATCACTAAACGAGAGGGAAATGTGGCCTACGAGTTGGAGGTACCACCCGAAGCTCGTGTGCATCCGGTGTTTCATGTATCCATGCTCAAGCCTGTGACAACTGGTAAATTTCAGGTTAATACCCGACCCAACTAAGTTATTATTATGCATATTTTATATGAGTTTCAATTGAGTTCTAATTATTTAAAGTCATTTCATGCGTTGCAACATTTCATGCATCGGTGATTCGGCGTAATTACCATTTTTACACGCGGCACATCCGGCACTCACGAACATTGGTGATAATTAATATATACATATTAATAAATACTCTAAAGTGTTTCAAAGTATTTAGACTCCAAATTAAATACATTGGAAAAGTTTAAACTGATAAATAAACCTAATCGCGTAAATTGATATTTTACCCAGAATGAATCCTTTTTAAGCGATTAATAGATACACGATGCATCATTAACATATTATCAATATTAAAATATATGATATTATATAAGTTTTTATAATATTTGAATGTATTTTAAAAAGTAATAAGTAAAAATATAAAAATATGTAAAAATACCTATAGTGCAACAAATACCACTCAAATATCCAATACTACACAAAAATTAAAAAAACCAAACCCCCACCCCATCTCCTTTGGCCGTCCTCCTACACCCCGCGTTTCTTTATTTTTTTATTTTTTATTTTTTTTCCTCTTTTCTAGTCAAATACTTCCAAGACCACTTTGTCTTTTATAAATTTTGAGATTTACCATTTTTGTGTTAAAAAAAAGGTTATGATCAAAGTAACATGTCTCACTACCCAAATTGAAATGTCTTCCTTCAAGAAATTGACCAACAATCCTACATGATTTGACTTACCAATTCATGAAAGAGTATTTATGCAAGTAACCAACACAAGTCACCACCACCACCCAACACACTTTCCTCCTTCTCCCTTCCCTTCAAATTTTCGGCCAAGACTCCATCTCCACCACCTCATCTTATTTTCAATTTGTATTCTATAAATCTTGGGTAATTCAAGTTCCATTGTTGAAGACCAAGCAATTTTTGAAGCTTCCAAAAACCCTACAACAACCATTCCATCTTTCCTTGCTTGATTCTTAGTCTAAGGGATCAAGCCTTTTATGCATTTCAAGATCATCTTCTCCTTCTCCTTGCTTGTTTAAGGTTAGCACCTTATTCCTAATCTTCTATACATCACCATGATGCGTCCATGTTCACTAACTCATCCAAAGATGCTCAAGCAAAGCTTAAAAAGTAACAAAACATGTAAGACAGATTCTGGCAGATTCATGTTCTGTGTTTTAGACACCATAACTCGACCTAAACACAATCAAATGAACTGTTTCTTGAGCCTAAAATTAATCTTAGAATGTCTAGTTTTCAACACATCCAACCTTGAAATTTTTAGATAAGTATAACCCATCCAAAACATACAAATATGATTAGGGTGTTGAATCTGAGTTTTTGGCAGATTAGATAGGGCAGAAAGATTGAGGCATAGGTTATGCTTAAAGTAATCAAATGGAGTTTTTCTTTCTGTATTAACTTAGCTTAAGATGTTAGGTTTAGAAGTACTATAGACTCTATTTGTAAAAGTAGGGTTTGACCTCTCAAAAAGATGAAATCCATGGACATGTACAGGAAAATGCTGCACTGACATTTGTTGCCTCATGACCTATTTCGAAGCACTTAAACTTAGTTATATATTACAAGATATACCTTTTTGAGTACCTAAGACATATAGCTAGATGTGGTAAAAATAGCAGATTTTATGAAGATTCTTTGGACCATGAAAAGGGGGTGAAAACCAGGCCTAAAAATCCTCCTGTTTCTGTCAAATGGCTACATTTATATAAAGTAAACTTTTGGAAGTATTTGATAAAAAGAAACTCATACACACGAAAAGTATAATGGCATTATACTTAATATAAAACCCATGCAATACATTACGTATTTTTTAGGAAGATAACTATGGAGATAAGAATCTAAATAAAACGTTAACGGCTCGACGTGTCTAACTAGTTAAGTGACGTTTTCAAAACTAACTTTGTTGATGAGTTATGCATAACCATCTAGGGTTAGTAATCATGACCTCATGAATATATTGTGATTTTGTTTAGGAGATTCCTAGACCAATCATACGTACGGACTATTGCTAGTATTCACGTATGCATTACAGGTGAGTTTCACAGCCCCATTTTTACTTGTTTTCATTTTGGGAGAGATTATATGCAAATTACTATTTTCATGGACACAATTACTTGTCAATGCTTTCACATGTTATATAAGTGGTTTACTTACCGTATAAAGTCCCCTTTAATGGACCGTTAATTTCTTTCCCTAAGCGAGGTAATCATGGATAGTACTATTGGGTTTGACTACCCCCCCCCCACCCGGGTTAATTACCCTAACCGTGATTGGATGTCTAAACGGGTGTATTATTAGCCTGTTCACCCCTATGCTTACGGTAGGCATGGGTAGGGGCAAATTATTACAGTTACAGTCTAGCTTCGGTTGCGGCGCTTATATAATTTGTAGCATTGTGTGTACAACAATCAAATCATAGAAAGGCTTGTGGTCTTTCACACTGTTTATTATTACTTAAAACCTATGAATTCACCAACATTATGTTGACATATTTTTCATGCATGTTTTCTCAGGTAATTAATAGATGCACCAAGTTAAGCTAGCATGGATCATCTCATGTTTAAGGCCAATCATGCTGTTTGGGACATTCATTTTCGCATTCGCCATGTTTTGAAAACAATTTACTTTATTACTATTGCTTCCGCAATTTAACTCTAAAACGATTATGTATTTTAAACTGATTTGAGACGTATGTTTTACAAAACCATGTAGTGGTCGACCAGTGACTATGAAACCATGACATTCGCACCCCATGGGAAATCGCTGAGGTTTGGGGTGTGACAGATTGGTATCAGAGCCATTGGTTATTGGGAATTAGGTTGCATCTAGTGGACCTAGACTATAACCGTGGTTCGTTGCATCACCTTAGCACTTTATACAATCACGTAACTTATGATAATTGAATTGAGGTGTTGTCTTGTCATAGATATGTCATCCACATCCCGGCCTATCTACGTATTCGACTCTGACAAGGAGTACGAGCCCACGTCACCAGCATCGTCTGCAGGATCCACATCTGCCCCTCTGATCCTTACACACGACGATTTGCCCCAGCCGACTATTCCCACCGCAGTAGATACTCCTACTCTTACTTCTGATCCCGCTCCCTCTGACCCTGCCCCTATCCCTGCTCCCGATACCATGGGAGGCTTACCTGAAGACCATGACTATGGATTACCCCCTCCTCCTCCGGACATGGTTTGGTGGATACCCAAACATTCGCACCACGCCACACTACCTTATGAGCTTTTTCCAGGATGCGTTGGTCGTATTGGCCCCGACATGCCAATTACCATCCCAGCGAGCGAGGCTCATTACTACATCGGTACGATAGTCGGACCCCGTCACACCACCACCGACCCACAGCTTGCTGACCCTCTTCCCTAGCCAGTAGACCTTACTCCCGAGCCTGCTGATCCTGCCCCATTGTCCGACGACACCGAACTAGTGGATCTTCATCATGAGTCCACCGACTCCGTCTCCCGGACCGCTAATACCGAGTCTGTAGGTCCCGACTCGAAGCCTGCTGACTCTACCTCCCAGCCTACTGATCCCATTCCCCAGGCTGCTGACCAGTCCGTTGATCCCACTCCCCCGCCTGGCGACACTGATACCCCCGACCCCACCACTGATCTTACTGTTATTGCCCCTGTTGCCGCTATTCCCGAGACAGTGGCTACAAATACCCACCGTGACGTCGCTTCGACGTTACCACCACTATCATACCGCAGATATCGGACCCATCCTGGCGGTGCACTTCGTGCACACACACCTAGGAAGCGAGTTCGCATCCCGATCCACCCTACTACACCTACACGTTATCGTACCCTCGAGCCTGCGCCTAAAAGGTGCAAAGTTGATAGTCGCCGATGGGACTGGATGCCCAGCTGCCTGAGTGAGTGGCGGGACATAGAGGGAATGCCTTTCACCTACGAGGTAGGTAAGTCATCTGATGCACCACACCCGACACCCCTCACCCGAGAGCCTGTGGAGCGCACAGTACCGTTGCACTTGGCACGTGCTGCGAGGCACGACCACCAGATCCAGGAGTTACAGGAGGAGATTGCTGGACTTCCATAGACTACAGGTGGAGGAGATTGAGGGTCGATTGCTAGCTATTGAGGAGGACAGGTACCTGGATGACCAGGCATTACACATGATGCATGACAGGATTACTGGCATGCAGCGTGAGATGGCGGAGTTAACTCAAAGGAAGGATGCTACAGAGCAGAGAGCGATGATGGCCGAGCAGCGCGCAGCGGTGGCAGAGCAGAGGGTGGTTACACTGGAGGGACGCCTAGAGTCATCCACCGCCCTGGCAACTGTATGTGTACTGATAGCTATGGCAGCAGTGCAGACGGGTGTTACTCATTCATTTCCTTGATTGCCTATTGTGAGCGGGCTGTTCAACACATTCTCAACTGTGAATTGGGACCACAGTTGAGGGGAACAGGTAATGTTCTTAAACTTGCACACATGAGGCCCGACATTTTCAAGATATTGAAAAAGCCAACTGTTGGGTTCTCAGAGGTAGAAACAGCCCTTTTCCCAAAAATGTTTGAGCTCATTGCTCAGGGTGACATCCTAGCAGCCCCATCTAGTGATGAACCAACACCCTCCACCTCTCAACCACCATCAAGGCCAACAATTACCCTCACCTACACTAGAAAATCCAAACGAACCCCTGCACTTGCTATTGAGCATGTGCAGGCCCCCATATCACAACCCACACAGGAGGAAGTGGACACTCGAGCTCCCACTTCTCCTGAGGAGCAAACCACTCCCATTCTTCAAAAGATCAGTGATGAGGTTCCTCATGCTCAACCTGATAAGCTCACAACTCCACAAACAGCCTTAAGCCATCACTCTGAGTCTCAACACTCTAGTGATCAACCTTTAGCGGAAAGCTACCATCCCCTGCCTCTTGATCTTAACCAACCCATTCCCAGCTTTGACTTTTACTTTGATGAAGATTTGGGATTTAGTGAGTACCATGAATCTCTCCTCTCTACCCACACTCAAGGGGAGATAAGTACTCCTGCTTCACCCATGTCTAGCCCACATCAGACACCCCAAACTGAGGTGGATCTTCCTGTGATTGTCTAGGAGACCCATGTGGAAGAGGCTCTCACTGTTGCCAGTGATTACATCTTTAAGACCTCAATCACGGCAACCCAGCCTCTTGGCATTGTCATGGGGCAGGGGAAATCCAGCAGCCAAGAACCCCATGCTGGTGGTGAGGGAGCGGACCTCGGTTCACCTCCTTCATCCCCCAATGATTCTTCAACTGAAGATGAGGGGAGTCTGAAACTCAGGGTGCACCAACTCGAAGACATCTGCACCCAACTGGTTTCAAAGATAGCTCACCTTGAATCACAGGTGACTATCTTGCAACGGAGGGTCCATGACCAGCAACTTGAGATCACCGATCTCAAGGGACAGTTAGCTGAGAGACCCATAGGACAAACTCATCCAGGTCCACAAGAACCTGTGGATGTTATGGATCACTTCCCCAGCTCACCTATGCATGAGGGTGATGCTACTAAAAAAGGGGAGGAAGTTCTGACAGCCACAGAACCTGGGAGTTCTTCCTCAAGTATGGACATACAGGACTCACCATCCTATCTTGCAGTTGTCCATGCTCACCAACCTCCTCAAGACAGAGATCTCGACTTGTAAATTCAACATCTGTTTGAGGAAGGGATACCAAGAGCAATGTCTGCCCCTTCTGAGAACCTAATCATGGGTTGGGGGTACGACAGTGATAGGAAAGCTCTTGTACTCTCTAGAGCTCAGGGTCAACTAGAAATCTTAAACATTTCAAACCTGAGTTTCTATGAGGGTATAAATCTGGTAGATCTGGCACTTCTCAACCGAAGCAATAACAGACAAGCTGTCAGATTAGCCAATCAAATTCAAGGCTGGGTGCTGGCAGAATTCAAAAGGAGAACAACATCATATAGACAGAGGCTAGCAGTTGAAGCCTTTAGTCAACTGGATGTTAAGGTAGACCCCAAGATTAGCTTCGAAGGGAAAGCCTTGACTGAAGGCCCAGAGGCTGAGACTATGAACCTTGAGACAAGATCTCCTCCAGCACCCCATACCCTTAGTGAGGCACCAGCTGGTGATGGTGCTTCACAACCTCTCTCTGGCCAGAGCTTGACTGCTGAATCAAGCAATGAAGGCCAAAGATCTTCTAAGGCTGAGTCATCAAGATCTGTAATTGACAAAGGCAAAAGGAAGATGACTCCTGAAGAGATTGAAGAAGAAAAGAGAGAGAGGAAGAGGAAGCTAAGGGGAGAGAGTTCAAGTGGTTCCCCAGGATTCATGCAAGCTACAATTCTGGCTGCCCCTGTACCAAACACTCAAGAAGATGAATTAAGGGCAGCCAGGCTCAACTATCTGGGGACCAGGAACTACAACATAGATGAACTCATCTCTCTCCCCTTAGAGGAGTTAAATGAACTGGCCGACATTGAATTGTCAAAGGAGAGGAAGGAAGCAGAGGATGCAGCCTTGACCCTCAAACACAAGGAAGAAATGAGAAGAAAAAGGCTTTACAAGAACATTTGTCCTCTCCCCAGTTCAAGAAAGTCCTGAGTCAGAGACTGTGGCTGCTGAACAACCTCAGGTAGTTGATGAAGAAGAAAGATTAAAAATGATTAACTACCTGAGTGCCACAGGTCTTTATCAGGCACCTGCACTCCTTCCCTTGCCTTATGATTATATATTGTTTGAATACAATAAGCAGCTGGAAGAGCAAGCCAAAAAAGAAAGGCAAGCTGCAAGAAAGAGGCAAAGGGAAGAAGCTGCAAAATCAAGAGCCATCATCCAGAAAAATTAGAAAAAGTTTGCAGATAGGCAGAGGATGATGAGGTTCTTGAAGCTGTATGGGTTCTCTGGAAGGAGGCTTGGTCCCATGTCTCTATCCACAATGGATGAGCACATAAGGGTGATCAAGCAGAAGATAAAATAGGGAGAGCTTGTGGACCTTCATTCATCATCAAGTCAAGCTCAACCTGAAGTTGAGGTAAAGGTTGAACCTACAGAGACAACACCACCTGCACCTGAAGCTGCACAACAGTCAACTTCATCTTCTAACCCACAGCAGGGTTCTCCTCCCTCTCCTTCTGAAACTGGGAGAGAGGAGATCCCAACTGAGAGGGAATCCACTGAAGAACTTGGTACTGAAGACCAACCCTCTCAGTTAAAAACATCAGGGAGGAGAAAAAGGATGGCCAGAAGAAGATCATCAACTAAGAAGAAAAATAGAAAGGCATCCACCTCTCAACCTCAGGATAAGTCAGAACATCCTGAGAAAGTGCATGAAGATGACTCTCAACCAACTCCTATCATAGTAGAGCATTTCTCTGTTGGAAGACAAATTCTATCCTAGACATTTACTGAAGATCCAGACAGATGGTATGTCACTAGAGATCAGGGATAACAACATGTTTACTTCACAAGTGACATGCTTGAACTTCCTCTATATGATATCTATGACATGAGAAGGTACTTCATGAGTTTGAAGAATCCAGATCTGCTGATGAAGAAAGGAGTTCTGAAGATCCTTATGTGGACTATCCCAGTCTGAAGAACCTCTCTGTTTTGGTAGCATCAACCTAGGGGGAGTTTGTAGGAACCTCTGAAGTTAAGAGGCTGATGCAACCA
This sequence comes from Flaveria sonorensis, assembly GCA_025506505.1. Classification (NCBI taxonomy): domain Eukaryota; kingdom Viridiplantae; phylum Streptophyta; class Magnoliopsida; order Asterales; family Asteraceae; genus Flaveria; species Flaveria sonorensis. The sequence continues at coordinate 14,324,729 of CM046426.1, forward strand.
AAGGATACCAAAACAATCAAGTCTTCCAACATGCACTTTGGAACAAAGAAGAATCACCTTCGGAAGTTTTATACACTCAAGAGAAATGCTAAGTGTAAAATCTTTCGAAGCAAAAGTTCAGAAGAAACTGTTGCGGAAGCTTTACACTTAACTTAGAAAATACTCTAAGTGTAAAGTCTTCCGAAGCCAAAGACTCAACTCTTCCAGTAAAAGATGAAGTCTTCCGAAGCTCTCAAGACAAAGTCTTCCGAAGTTGTTTAAAGACAAGACTGATTTTCTTCTGAAGAGAGAGAAAAGATACATTTTCCATCAACTTTATCATAAAGCAACTTACTGTCCGTTGCATGCTCTGGTGGTTCACCAACTATCATCATTTGGTGAAACTTCCAAACTTTATGATAAAGTAAATAAGGTCTTTGTCTGTAAGTTTCTGTTTTTGTTCCTTTTTGGCTATTTGTAATAGGAAAGTCAGTGAGCTATGGCATGTCATAGTCACTAGTCAAAAGGCAATCTGCCTTTTGACTTTAGGCTGATCTTGTTGTCTAGATTAGTCACTTCCAACTGTCTTTTTGCATATTGACGATTGTAGGATGTAGTATAAGTAGTCTCCGGTTCTTGTATTCAAAAAATACTTGTACAACACTTGTAATAGAACTAGAGAAGCAATATACAACTTCCTTGAAAATTTTATCTTGTGTTCTTGTTCTTGTTCTTGTTTTTGTTTTTACTTGTGTTTGTCTTGTATCTTCAGTAAAAGTTCGCAATTCCCTATTTGAATTGTTAAGTGATCTTAAGATCCTCCTAAGTGTGTTAACTAAGTGCAAGCTTAAGTACCCTTTAACGATCCTGCAGGTTTCATAAGTTATGTTATTTTCATTTTGAAATTTTCAATCTTAGAATCTAAAAGAATGAAACTATTGGATTTAAATTAAAAAGTTAATTTTTAATTTGCTCCCTAAGGTTTGACAAAAGTAACTATTTTTCTTCAAAAGTTTAAAAATACCAATTTCAGTCTACAAGTTTCATCATTTGTCAATTTTATTTTAAAAGTTTTATTTTTTGGATTAGACTTGAAATAACTTATAAAACTTTTGGACTGAATTTAAACAACTTATAAAACTTTTGGACTTGATTGAAACAGCTTATGAAACCTTTAGAGGTAACTTGATATATTTAATTTTTTAGAGAAAAATAATTAATTTTATCAAAACTCAAGGAACAAAATTGAACTTTTAAAGAAAAATAATTATTTTTATCAAATCTTAACGAGTAAAATTGAAATTAACTCAATAACATGTCTACAGAAGTAGATTTTATCTATCAAATTCATATTTTGGTTTTCTATCTTTTATCCTTCATGAGAATTTAAAAACTTCAATTCTCCCACTCACTCTTTAGTCTTTTGGCTTCCGTTTCTAGGTTCTTCGGCCAGCCAAAAGTAACATTTTCACAACTTAATCTCTCTTTCAAATGCTCAATATTGAGGGTTAGTTTTTTCATCCAGCAAAGACGACTCAAATTTGGTCAAAATCCAACAAAAACAAAACTGAGTTTTTAGATTTTAATGTAGATCAGACAAAATAAGAGTGAGTTCGTTGATTCTTATGAAGATCCGCCAAAAGTGGAGGCTTAACATTTCTAATAAATCAACCCTGCTCCAACTCGCCGACTGGTTTTCCGCTTCGACTAGTGACTCGCTTCCAACCAGGTGGTTTTGTCAATACAAACGAATAAAACTAGATCGGACCACTCATGACCGGCAGGTCCGATCCGAGTGTGAAAACATTGAGTATGGCTAACTACGTCGAGGGCCATTCAGTTTGGTTCAACCTAGATACTAAACCGGCTGAAAACTTAATCTCAAGTTTGTCTCAGTTTGATTCGATTAGACTTTAAGAACTTCAAAGAAATATAAACCTTACTATGAATTGGATTAAATAATAAAGGCTTTTTGGGCTTAAAACATTTATTGTCTTTAACTTGAGTTATAAATGTCAAATGTTAAGGTTCTAACTCATCCAACGAGCGAGCCAGCTTTTGCTCGGACTAGGCTCAGCTCGTTTTCAAACCGTGCCAATTCAAGCAATATCTTTTAAAGTGCTTTTCATATGAGCTTCGACTAACAAACAATTGAACAATTACGGCCCTAGTATTCTATATATATACACACATCATGATCGTGGGTGTGTTCAAAATACTCAACAAAAAGAATATTCTTCTTTATGAAACATGCAATATATGTGGAATGGAGTTTTTTGTAATATGTAGGTGTAGGTGTATAAATATCTTTGAATTTCAACTATAGATAGTAAATAATATATTGGTTGTTTCTTTAAAAACACGGGCTAGTGTTGGGGGTCGAGTAGCAACGTGTAGAATAAGACATCTTAGATTTGTAGTCGTCTCGGTAGTGGTGTAATGTTGTTCTTCATCAACTAAGGTCGGATAAAATATATGACAAAGTAGTTAGAAGGTTTGCGAGGTTGGACAACTAGGACACTATGATAGATAGACACGTATAAGAGAAGTATCAAGAAACATCATATGTATAATTATAGGGCTGCAAACGAACTGAACGTTCAGCGAACAGTTCGTGAACCGTTCGGCGGGAAGTTCGTTTATGTTTGTTCGTTTGGTAAATGAACCAACACGAACAAAAAAATTTTGTTCGTTTAGTTAAACGAACGAACATGAACACAAGCCGCGTTAGTTCATTTATGTTCGTGAATGTTCAATAATGTGTTCGTTTATGTTCGTTAACTTCTGTTCGTGAACGTTCGATAATGTGTTCGTTTATGTTCGTTAACGTGTTCGTTTATATTCTTAATTTTTGTATTAGTTATTTTTATGACTATTATATCAAGTATTTTTTTTATATATATGTTAGGTACTTATTTACTTTTGATTGATTTTGTGTTATGTTTGTAATAAAAATATAAATTTCATTATAAAATAAATCTACAATCATTTGTATTCGTTTGTGTTCATGAGCTTTTTTGTGTTCATTATGTTCATGAACAGTTGTTTGTATTCCTTTGCGTTCGGTAAGTGTTCGTGAACAGTTCATGAACATGTCATTTTCTTAATGAACGAACATGAACAAGGAATCTCGTTTGGTAAGTGTTCGTGAACAGTTCATGAACAAGTTTATTTCTTAACGAACGAATACGAACAAGGCCTTGTTCGTGTTCGTTTGGTTCGTTTGACGCCCTATGTATAAACATGTAAAATTTATATGAAGAGATACTAAGACATAGGAGATTATTACAAGAAAGTCAGGATGAGAGACTTGAGCTCCCCTAAATATGGTGGGCTAAGTCCCCTTATACCAAGTAAAATGGGACAAACCTAATAGGCTTAGCTAGTGTAGGATGTAGCCTATAGGACCAGGCCAAGAAGCAGGTATTATTTACAAGTTCCCTAGCGTAGTATGTAGTAATGTTGGCTACATTATGCTAGACTAATAACATTTATTATTATCGGTAAATAATCTTACACAAATCACTAGCGTTGTAGGTATTAAAATGGTATCGTAATTGGTCTATATGGCGTTTGGTTTGTATGACCTTGATCTATGTATCTTTTCAATCCCGATCAATGGTGATCCGGTAGACTCATATTTGCAATATGGGGAGATGTTTCGAAGCAATGTTTTTTTTCAAGTATTTTACATATTGTCAAGGTTTAGGTGATTTTCTTGGGCAAAATGCTCAGTGTGAGATTATATATTGGACCTTAAGATAAGGCATGTGAGTTTGATATTGCATTTGCTCGAAGGCTTGGATTGGATGGTTCAACCCAAGGCTAAAGTTTTTTGGAGGAATTGTGACACAAAATTAATGAGTTATGGCGTGTAGCCAAAAGTGGAGGTGTAGGGCCATATGTATTAATGTAGACCTGACCTATGACTTGGCTTGCAAGTCCCTAATCACATTTGAAGGCTTGGATAAGTTGGTATGACCTGTGACAATGCGTTTAGGTGCATGACTATATGCATGATAAGCATATTTCTAGAGTCAGACGTCTTGGATTATTCCGTCGAAGATATTGATCCTAACTTGTATTCGGTTCCTGTTTAGAGACGGATGAAAGTATGTGACACGTCTCTGATTAACCACCTAGCCTTGAGACTTGGAAGTAATAATACATGTTCGAAGAAAGGTTCCTAAATCCTGAGAACTAGAGGTTTTTGTACACAAAGGTATATGCTAAAGCATAATTAGATATAGCGCAAGCCCTAAGGCCTGTATGTATAACACCTATCATCCAAGTTCTAGGCATTGAGACATGGAGCCATGTATACCCTGAGGTAATTGACTAGATGAGAGCCTAAATATATATAACAAATGTTTAACGCATACCCAGGTGCTTAGGTCTCACCTAGAGGCCATTCTCGAAGGTGGTGGTTTGAGCCTGAACCCAAAATAAAGTATCATAAGAAGCATCTAGTCATAGCTATAATTAAACATCTTGATAAAACATTGGAAGTATTCTCAAGCGTCCAAGGACTCAAAGGCTCCCACTACTCTAACTTTCGTTGTTGTTTGGCCATAATAAAAGTGTTTGGTTGTGAAAGTAAATAAGATAAACAAAATATAATAAAAGAGATACTATCAATTAATGGATAAACCCTTGTTTGGGAACAAATCCACTTACATCTCCATGGTTCAATATATGGAAAATTGGTAAGATCATTTTTACTAATTTCGAAAAAGCTCACGTCAATGTTCCCAAATTATATACTCCTTGGAAAGTTAACATGATAAGACATATAATCACCTAAAGTTATCCTTTGAAGTACTAGTGATAAATTTATGCATATGTTGTTAAGATAGATCTAACCCTCGTCAAATCTATCATATCCCTTAACTATTTGAAAAGTTGGCCCGATAAGACAATCTAACTACCTCGAGTTAGGCAAATAGGATCAAGACCATGACCAAAATCCAATTAGTATACTTCCAACACAAGTAATTACTAAATCCAAATCAATGGCACCTTAGTAAACAAGTTTATGAAAACACACATAAGATACTATAGCTCATCAAAACTTAAGTGAAATGTAAGAACACTTTATCCAATTTATTTTAGTTGATTAACTAAACATAGTTGACAAACACATTTAGAAATGTGTACTTCAAACAAGTCAGGGCAACTAGCAAGTTCAAGAGCGCACACAAGGAACAAAGAAAATAGAAAGAGTAGAAGAGTTCATATTCATGGACGATAGTCATGGCTTGAACACATCAACATAAACAAACCAATATTCATATATCAAAACTATAGTTCACACATGTTTCACTAAACCCAAATGATACAAGAACCCTGACTAAGCATGACTATATAGTCTACAACTTCAAGAAAACACTTAAATGGGAAAACATGGTGATAACAACCAAAGACTCAAGTGCAGAAGAGGTGTAATGTTTTATGAGTAACAAATTAAAGAATTTCAAAGTCATGCAAAATATATATATTATCTATTAAAATGATAAAATAGCTCGTGGAAAAAACATATTTATCTTAAAACGGTTAACTCACGCACCTTTTAAATACACTTATGCACATAATAGACATATACATAACATATTCTAGAAATGAAAAGAAATAAAGTTTAAGCAGTTGAATAAATCTTAAACTGGCAAACCAATTGACTTAATTCAGTTTGGACATTCATCGATTTCTAACGGCATATGACCACATTAAGACTTTACCAACATCAACAAGTTACATGTATGAATACCAACCTATTTTATCTATTTTTATAGAACAACCCTTAATTTATTGCTATTAACCAACTACAAACACCCCTTGCAGGATTTGCATCATCCACATCTTAAATAAAAGGGATGCATTTTGCCATAGTGATGTCTCCTTTGAGCATACTCAACCCCTTCACTATCCCTCTCAATCTGTAACTATAAAAAAAATGTTCAGAAATACCACTTCATTCCATTCACTATCTTTGAACCCTATCCTTATATTATAAATGAATGCTACAGGAACCCGTCAAATATATAAAACACTGTACATATGCTATTCTTTTCGATCAACAATTTTCTTTTCTCCCATTTTATCTTCCCTCACAAAAGGTGCGTTGCAACCCACTTGGCTTCTCAAACTCATCTTCAACAAGCATCCTCTCGTATTCTCTGAATCTCAACTCACCACGTTGTTCATAGCTCTTGTAATTGATTAATCAAGGTTCACTCTGAATCTAAGCCTGTAAGATATCCATCACTTGGTAATGTTTTTATCATCAAAATTGTTCATCTTCATTGTTCAACGACATTACGACTTTTTAGAAATTTGTAAAGTTTCAAATTAGGTCACGACCGATGTATCCTTTTAGCTTAGAGGTTGAACTTGAAGATTTTTGGTGGGGAATCATTTGATACAATAGCAACAATTAATAGGGTCTTGATCTTTTATAATTGAGTCATTCAACGTTTATATAAAATAGAATTAGGGCAACTAGCTTAAATTGTTGGTTTATTTCTTGATCTATCAAAACCAAGTCTTTAACCAAAATCTAGGCATCGATTTAAACTTTAAAAAGCATCTAGAATGACAGTATGAAACTACGAGTTCAAATCATGTGCATCACGCTCAAACATATGATGATCAAGAAGCAAGATGGATTCTAAATAAAACAATGCTCCGTAGTTTTCCAAAACATTTTCTGAATGTTAGTTTGTGTTATAATTGCTTACATTGGTGTGCTTAGATAATGAATCAAACTCTTGCTGATGTTTTCTGTTGCCATATTTAACGAAGGCATGCTCATATTTAGGTACCGTATGGAAGGGTCCTCAGATCAAGTTTTGTTATATGCTTAGCATGATCAAGTTTTGTTTTATACTTTTATCCAAAGCATGCTATATATGTAACGTAACATACCTTCAAGTGTGAGTGGTTGTGTCAGGTTTTCCACACCTGAGAATCTTAATGTTCATTTTTCATAATCACCACCAACTAATTTATGGCTAATACTCACTGGTTTGTGTCTGTCGCAAGTGTGCTCGTTTTTTGAATTAATCCATAAGCTTTAGCATAACCAATGAAATTTGCATATGATTACCCTTTCTGTCTTTTACTAATCTGGTTGAGTGTTTAATCTTTAGATTCATTACATTTGGATGTTTAATCTTTAGACTATGCTGTTTTTTAATTCGATCCGTTTTGACCCAAACCAAACTTGACCATTTTTAGACACCATCATATAAAAACAACAGATGCACCCAAAACCAAGCCATTAAACCAGTTCTTTACTCGGTTTCACATATTGTATAGATGTATACTTACAATACATTTCAAGATTAACCACTGTAATATAACTTGAGAACCATCCATGCCAATTACTCCAAATTTACAAACACACCAACAGATTCTTCATTCTTCAAGACAGATTACACACACAACAAAGCAGTTGCATATATAAGTTGCACACTTGCACATTTCCAAAACCAGAGTCAAGTGTAGGTTGTTCTCATAAAAGTTATTCTAAATCTTCATGAGAATGAGCACAATCTAATTTAGCCCAACAACACTCAAGAAAGTTAGTGGTGATCACCTTGTAACTGTCGGTTTGCCCGACGAAACCAGGTGGTGAATGCGGAGACCAGATGAGGGCAGTCCTCCAAATTTCTAGTCGAAAAACTCAAACATTGCTGAAGCAATTCTTGTGCTTCAGACATGGGTAGCGTCGATATAATCTTCAAGAACGTTTCCTCCAGTTCAAGGTACAGTGACTTATGATTATTCAGCAATGGTGTCACGTTGTCTTTGCATACAATCAACACTGGTAACCAATCTTTCACCAGCTTCATCCTAACCTGCAACACAAAACCACCATGTATCCACATATCAATACATATTACTCTACTGTTAAACTGAATCATACAAGTATACAATCAACACATGGTAAACCTGTCTAGAAGCCAGAATAACACCAGCAGCAACCGCATTGGCGAGTTTGCAGGTGCACCTAAGAACAACAGCAGGCAGACCAGGAACGATATTCCTCCACGCATCATCCCTAAACGCCCTCTGCAAATCCGCGGTAAACGAAGCCTGATCACTCCACTCCTTGACAGCACTATCCGCGACTCTAAGCTCAATCATCCGCTCAATCAACCACAACAAATGCCTCCCATTCGTCATCGCTGTATGCAAATTCAACCTCTGGATGGCCTCCGTCTCGTTATGATCCCCACGAAAGTCTGGACTCGAGTACTCCTCCAACGACTCCTTCACCACCTTCAAACTCGTCTCAAACGACTTATCCAACACTCTCCTCGCAGACTCCCTAGACGAAAAGTCCCTCAACAGCTTCGCAACAAACGCCTTCGCAAACGCCATGTTCGGATGGTTATGAATTGCTGTTAGTATCAATCCGTGAAGCATTTCTTCAGATAAATCCGATTTCGGAGGTGAAACCCTAGCTAACAGTTCTGTAGATTCCTCATCTCGTAACAGAGGAATCAAACTCAACACCGATCTCTCTTCATCCTCCGTCCACGGTACCGCTTCGAGAAACCTAACACACGCCGTTACACACTCTTCAAACAGCAATTCAAGAGCAATCGGAAGCAATTCCAACGCTGTAGAAGCCGAATTAATGGCGGTAGATATCTCATTACTATACAGAAGCTGAAGCACCGTCACATGATTGTTAATCGCACCAGAAGACGACGAAACCGCTAGTTTAAACCGATAACAATCAACTTCACCGGAGTCCTTCTTCCACCGATCGGATAACAGCGCTGAAAAGTACTTCGATCGCCGGAGAACGTTCGAATGCAAATAGATCTGAAACTCCGACGACGAATCAACGGCCAATTGCGTTTCCGAATCGTCCGAATCAAACGGAGACGACTGATCAACGTACAGACGGAGGATGACGTCAGCGGTGGTAGCATCATTGAATCCGTTGGCGACGGTGGGAGCGTGAGGGAGGAGATTGTGACGGGAGTTAGATCGGCGGATGGAGGATGACGACGGTGAGGGTTTGTGCGAAGCTTCTGTTAGGGTTACGTCGGGACGGGCGGCGTCGAGCAGTGCGGCGGTGGAGGAGAGGCGGCTGTTGCTGCCGACGCGGTGGCGCTTCTTGTTTCCGGCGGTAACGCCACCGTTGATCATCGTGTTCCGGTGAGGTTGTGAGATGAAGGGTGAAATGGAGATTGATGTGGGAAGGGTGGTTTTGGTAGGATGTGAACGGTGTGTGCGGGTGTATGGTTGTGATGGGTTTTTAGTCGTTGGATGTTGAGGAAGGGTCTAGTGATGTGTACGTGGGAGGCGTTGGTTGGTTTGTTTGAGTCCTCATGATAAAGTGTGATGTAGGTGAGCCCATACTTGCCATACATAAATTTAATTCGGATAGGGAGTGTTAAGCTGTGTTTCCAACAAAAAAATAATACAAATCAAGGATGAAAAAAACAATTGCCTTTTAGAATTTTTTTAATGAAAGGAAATAAAATAAAGAGTAAATTATTATTTGTTTTTAAACGTTTTTTCATTTTAATCATTTGTATTCCTGCAGTTTTAAAGTTTCGATTTACCTTCTAACGTTTCATTTTTGTCTCTATTTGAATCAAAATTACTAACTCTGTTAAATTGTTTTGTTAATTTTTTATAAAATGACAAAACTATCCTTAACTCACATCCATTATATAATATTAATTTAATAAAAAAACCTTCATCCACCCACTTAACGCTCTCTCTCCTCCCCCACCACCCCCCCCCCCCCTCTCTCTCTCTCTGAATCAACAACCACCGTCGCAGCCACCGCCGCCACCGCCGCCACCGCCGCCACCACCTCCAACACCGCCAGCACCGTCAGGCTTTAATCGATTTTGAGGTAAGAAACCCCTAGAAAAGAGCATGTAATGGTGATGGTGGTGATTTACACGTCTGCCGGTAGTGGAGTGGGTTGTGGTGGCAGGCGACAGTAAAGGCAGTGTTGGTTGTGGTGACAGACGGCAGTGAAGATGGTGTGGGTTGTGGTGGCGGGCGACAGTAGAGGTGGTGTCAGTTGTGTTTATGGTTGGTAGTAATGGTGGTGTGAGCGGTGGTATGCGTGAAGTGTGGAGGTGGTGTGGGTGTGGTGTGGGTTGTGGTGATGGGAGGAAGTGGAGGTGGTTTGGGTTGTGGTGGCAGGCGGCAGTGAAGTGGTGTGGGTTGTGGTGGCCGGCGGCAGTAGAGGTGGTGGGGGTTGTGGAGGCCGGCGGTAGTGGCGGTTTTCGAGGCCGGCGACTATGGAGGTGGTGTGGGTTGAGGTGGCAGGCGACAATGGAAGTGGTGGGGGTTGTGGAGGCCGGCGGCATTGGAGGTGGTAGGGGTTGTGGAGGCCGGCGATAGTGGAGGTGGTGTGGGTTGAGGTGGCCGGCGGCAGTGGAGGTGGTAGGGGTTGTGGAGGCCGGCGACAGTGGAGGTGGTGTGGGTTGAGGTGGTCAACGGCAGTGGAGGTGGTGTTGCTTGTGTTGATGGGCGACAGTAAGTAGTGGTGTGCGTGAGGTGTGGAGGTGGTGCGGGTCATTGGTGAAGAAGATGATGATGTGTGTGGTCCTACAAAGTTTTTTTTATTTTTTATTCTTAAGAGAAATTTAGTCTTTTCAACAAAGAGTTAACGGAACAATTTAACGGAGTTAGTCATTTGGATTCAAATAGAAACAAAAATGAAACGTTATGGGACAAACTGAGACTTTGAAATTGTAGAGATAAAAGTGGTTAAAATGAAAAAACGTTAGGGATGCAAATGGTAATTACTCTAAAATAAAAGTAAGGAAGTTATATTTTCTGAGTTCATATAAGGAGAAAAAAGAAGAAAACGAAAGTAAAATAAAGATTAAAATCAATCATATCAAAATTAAAGAAAGTAGAGAAAAGAAAAGAGAAAGAAAAAAAAAAGGAAAAGAGAAAGAAGAAGAAATTTTTTTTTCTTTTCTCCTTAAGTAAACTTGGGAACACAACAACAAAGAGGGAGGAGATTTCCTTTTTAGAAAGCTATCATTCGTGACTCTTGAAAATAGTTGAAGAAAATTGTTTAAAATCGGCTCATTTGTAAATAACCCAAGCTAAGCTCAAAAAAATTTGACATGTGACTTCTTCATTATTTAGTTTGTTGGGTTGTTTGTTTGACTCATTTGATATAGGGTATGATTATAGTAAGAAGATTATTTAATCTTAAAAGTCTAATAAGAATTGTAAGTTTAACACGTGTCTTAGTTTATTAAAGGGGAGGGTATTTTGATTATTCTGTCAAATACTTCAACTCATTGTGTCTAAATATTTTCATTGTGTTAAAACTAACTTCATTGTGTCATATATTTGTCATCATTTGTTATATATATTCATCATTATGTTTTACGTTCTAGATCATTTTGTGTTATTTTTTATTGTTTTTATAGATTATATAAAATTATTATTTATCATTGTATTTTACAACTAGAAGTATGTAGGAACCTCTGAGGTTATGAGGCTGATGCAACTAAAGGATACCAAAACAACCAAGTCTTCCAACATGCACTAAGGAACAAAGAAAAACTAGCTTCGGAAGTTTTACACACTCAAGTAAAATGCTAAGTGTAAAATCTTCCGAAGCCAATGTTCAGAAGAAACTACTGAGAAAACTTTACACTAAGTGTCAAGTTTCCGAAGGTTAAAGATGAAGTCTTCCGAAGCTCTCAAGACAAAGTCTTCCGAAGCTGAATAAAGATAAGACTGATTACTTTAGAAGAGAGAGAAAAAACACTTTTTTTGTCAACTTTATCATAAAGCAACCTCTTGTCCGTTGCATGCTCTGGTGGTTCACCAAGTATCATAATTTGATGAAACTTCCATGTTTTATGATAAAGTAGATAAGGTCTTTGTCTGCAAGTTTCTGTATTTGTTTCTTTTTGGCTTTTTGTAATAGGAAAGTCAGTGAGCTATGACCTGTCATAGTCACTAGTCAAAAGACAATCTGCCTTTTGACTTTAGGCTGATCTTGTTGTCTAGATTAGTCACATCCAATTGTATTTTTGCATATTGAAGGTTGCAGGTTTAGTATAAAGAGTCAAAGGTTCTTGTATTTCAAAAATCAGTACAAACACCTGTAATAGAACCTAAGAAGCAATATACTACTTCATTGAAAATTATTTCTTGTGTTCTTGCTCTTACTTTACTTGTGTTGTGCATTGTATCATCTGTTTAAAGTTATAAGTTCCCCATTTGAATTGTTAAGTGATCCTAAAGATCCTCCTAAGTGTGTTAACTAAGTGCAAAGTCCCTTTTTAACGGTCCTGCATTTGGTATCAGAGCATTCCAGGCTCTTGTTTGCAAGATCTCACCATCTTCAAAACCTCTTAGTAACACACATCACTTAACTCTTCAAATGGCAGCTATCTCCAAAGCTGATATGGAAACTGGAACAATGACAAAGTCCCCACTGATCACTCCTGAGGATTTTGACACTTGGTGTCAAAGAATGGAAGGCTTTATCAAGTCTCAAGATTCTAAGATGTGGGAGTCTGTTGTCCATGGACCTCATGTACCATGCACCAATTCAGCTGCTGCTGGTGGTGGCATGATACCAAAGGAGAAGGCTGACTTTTCTGATAAAGATTGGAAAAGAATTGATATTGATCAGAAATCCATGACAGCCCTCCAAACTGCTCTTCCAAACTCCATCTACAGAGGTTTCAAGAAGTGCAAGACCGCCAAACAGCTATGGGATGCACTGAAGCTTATGTATGAGGGTTCAAATGAAGCCAAGGAGAACAAGAAAGATCTCCTGAAGCGGCAGTTTGAAAACTTCACCTTCAAAACAGGTGAAACCATGACTCAACAATACTTCAGGTATGTTAAGATTGTGGATACTCTGGCTGATGTTGGGGTGACCATTGAGAACAGGGATATTATAAGGAAGTTCATGTCCTTTCTTCCAAGACAATGGACACACTATTGTGTGGTCATTAAGAGGACTGAAAACCTCAAGACCCTCACTCTTACTGAGCTGTATGGAATACTCAGTGGATACCAGATGGAGATGAACATGCAAAATTCATCTGGTAACTCCAACACTTACCAGAGTTCAGCCCTTCATGTGGTTGAAAGAGATAGCAGAGAACCACAGCATCATCTCATCTGCTACCCTGAAACCTCATAAAAGGGTCCTTTCATCACCTTTCCTGAGACACCCAGAGAGAGCTACATCCAAGGAAGTCCCTTCCAAGAGACAAGTTCTTCTCAAGCTTTTGTCTCCACTGATGAAAGTACAGGCAACTTTCTTTTCACTCTTGAAGACCTGGACTGCATCCATCTAGATGAACTGGAGTACATGGAGATAGTCCAGTAAATGGCTCTTATCACTCATAGAGCCCAGAAGTTCTACAAGAGGACTGGAAGAAGGTTTCCTAGCAATGCTACCAGTGGCAAGTTTGGGTTGGACAAGAGCAAAGTCAAGTGTCACAACTGTAATCAGATGGGACACTTTGCTAGAGAATGCAAGGCACCCAAATCAAATGGTGGCCAAGCCTCATCCAGGCCAAACTACACTGAAGGAGGGCACCAGAATGAGAAGCCAAGACAACAAGCTGCAGTTGCTGTTGAAGAAGGAGGCTTTGACTGGAGCTTTCAAGCTGAAGATGCATCTCCAAACCAAGCACTCATGGCTGACCATGATAAAGCCAAGGTACTTGAACATCTTTGCTCTCCTGATTGTATTGCTAAAGTAAACAGATACAGGTCCTACAACTTGGAAATGAGATCTAACATTGAGTCCTTAAATATTTTAAAAGCTGATTTTAAAAGAGCTGAAAATGACTATAAACTTAAGATAGAAGATCTAGAAAAAATAGTTTCAACTCTTAAACATGAGCAAACAAATTATAGGACTCAAATTAAGGATCTCATTACCAAGTTGACTGAATGCCAGGCTGAGCTTGTGATCAGCAAAGCCAGAGCAGAAAAATGTGTTCTTGAAGAGGAAACCTTCAAGAACATGATATCCTCATCTCTGCATGCAAAAGTGTGTTATCAGAACAAGCAGGGACTGGGATCTAGTGAGATAGCTTCTCCATACTCTCTACTATCAGTTAGATCTCCAAGGTGTGGAACTGGTCAAGATGAGCTTCCATCCATAGACCCCAGTGATGAAGAGGATGAAGAGGAGAAGGTGAGGGATGACTCTGAGGTGAGTGAAGAGAGTAAATCCAAAAAGGGTCACCATGCTCCTAAGGAGGAAAAAGAAGCTGGTTTGAGCAAAACCAAAAGGAAGAACTTGATCAGAAGAGCAAAGTGAAGATCAAGAAAAGCTCAAGAGGTCAAGACCACCTTTCATCCCAAACAGAAACAAGTATTTGTCTCTGCAGGGTTCAATATGATAAAAGCTAAAGATCCTGCCAAGAATTCTAGTACCAAGAGTTCTACTTCAGCTTCAACTCACTCCAGCAACAACAAGAAGATTGATCAGCTATGTGTCACTACTACACAGCCTGAACCATCCATTTCTAAAAGCAAGCTTCACCCTAAGAAGCCTGCTGCATCATCTGAAAAGTTGAAAGAGGAAAAGGAATGTGTTCAAGCTCAGTCTTCTTTGGAAAAGAAGGCTCTCAGAAGAAAAGATATAGATTGTGTTATGTGTGGTAGTACCTCACATCTGGCTAAGGATTGTCAATACAATCCAAAGGGTACTATCTATATGATCAAGAAGAAAACTTCTGAGAGGAAGAAGAAACAAACAGCTTCGGAAGGAAAATCTGTTTCCTTCGGAAGCTCCAAAATGAAGAAAAAGGCAAATGAACCATTGTCTTCGGAAGGAAAATTGGTCTCAAAAGAAAGGAATGCTTCCGAAGTACTGAGCCTGCTACAGTAAAAGCAAGATCTTCCGAAGGATCGGTCTCTAAAGCTTCCGAAGCCATAAAAGCTTCCGAAGCATTGAAGGTCAAGCCCAATCTTCCAAAGGTGGTGTGGAAGATGAAGGAAGACCATGTGGCTAAAAGTTCATCATCAGAAACAGCAAATGATCCCCAAAGCCTGAGCATAGGATCTATTACTGTTTCATTGCCTTTAACTCATTCTAATAAGCCCAAGACCAATGAGGCTTGGGTTTCCAAATGTAACTAAATCATCTCTTTTTGTGCAGGGACAGCTAAAGACCAACAAAATATCTGGATTGTTGATAGTGGCTGCTCCAGGCACATGACTGGCAATGAGTCCTTGCTTCAAAACTTTGAAAGGATTGATGGAGGACCAGTTGCTTTTGGGGGATATGCAGGAGGGTACATTACTAGCAGGGGCAAGGTTACAAATAGTAAGCTCAGTATTGAGAAGGTAAACTTTGTCAAAGAGCTTGGATATAATCTTCTGAGTGTGTCCCAATTTTGTGACCAAAAACATCACATGCTCTTTACTGAGCATGAGTGCATTGTTCTCAAGCCCGGGGTTGACATTCCTCCTGAGCATATTTTGCTTAGAGCCCCCAGAGAGGAAACATGTACAAGATGGACTTGCAGGAAGCATCTCCATCTGGAGAGGTTTCTTGCTTTCTATCTAAAGCAAATAGTGATGAGTCTTTTCTTTGGCATAAGAGAATATGCCATGTAAACTTTAAAAACATGAATAAACTGATTAAGAATGATTTGGTAACTGGAATACCAAAGAAAGAGTTTATAAGTGATGACCACTGTGTTGCATGCCTGAAAGGGAAGCAACACAAAGTGTCTCACAAGCCAAAGGAAATGAACTCTATCACTACTCCCCTACACTTGTTACATATGGATCTGTTTGGCCCCACCAGTGTAATGAGTCTAGGAAGGACCTCATACTATTTAGTGATCACAGATGATTTCACAAGATTCACTTGGGTGTTTTTCCTTAGAACTAAGGATGAAACCTCTAAATCTTGAAGAATTTCATTCTGAAAATTGAGAATCAATCTGATCACAAGGTCAAAATAAGATGTGATCAGGGAACCGAATTTAAGATATGATCAGGGAACCGAATTTAAAAACCAAATCCTTGATATATTTTGTGATGAGAAGGGTATTTCAAGACAATATAGTGCTCCCAGGACTCCTCAGCAAAATGGTGTTGCTGAGAGGAGAAACAGGACACTTATTGAAGCTGCAAGAACTATGTTATCTGACTCTAAGCTGCCCATCACCTTCTGGGCAGAGGCTGTCAACACAGCCTGCTATGTGCAGAACAGAGTTTTAGTAGTTAAGACACATGGTAAGACTCCTTATGAACTGTGGCACAAAAGGAGACCATTTATTGGTTTTCTCAAAACATTTGGATGTCCTTGCACCATCTTGAATACCAAAGATCAAATAGCTAAGTTTGCTGAGAAATCAGATGATGGACATTTTGTTGGATACTCTTCTCAAGCCAAGGCTTATAGAGTATACAATCTCAGAACTAGAATCATTGAGGAGTCAGCCAATGTGACTTTCAATGAACACACACCCTGTGTGAAAGGTTCTGGTCCGGATTGGCTATTTGATCTTGATTTAGTTACCAACTGTTTTAACAAATCTTGTGAGAATGTTTCAGGATCTATGGATAACAGGTCAACAGAGGATCCTGACCCAAGATTTGAGCTAAGAAGACCAAACAAGAAGACTACTTCAGCTCCAATGGTGACTAACCCTGTCATTGAGGCTCCAATCAGCACAAGCATGACAAATACTACTGATTCAACTGAATTACCCTCAAAGTCCAGTTCAGAGGCTCAGAATTCAGGTGAAGGAACCTCCAATGCAGGAGGAATGGGTGGTGGTGACAGTGATCAAGAATTTCTTGATGCTGATAACCACTCCATTAAAGACAACATCAATGATGTCACACACTCATTGGATCAAGTTTCTCTTGATAAGTGTGCTGATGTGGTGGGGGACTCTTCTTTGCCATAATCTTGATCTGTCCAACCAACTTGCTGTGATTCCTCAACTCAGGATCCACAAGTCACATCCCACCACAAACATCATTAAAAATGTTGACTCAGGGGTGAGAACAAAAGGACAAACTAATGATAGCCATGTTTGTCTACATTCTTATTTCTTATCCCAAATTGAGCCTAAGAAAGTTTATGAGGCTCTAAAGGATGGAATCTGGATTGAAGCAATGCAAGAAGAGTTGCTTCAAATCAAAAGATAGAAGTTGTGGAACTTGTGCCCTCTTCCTCAAGGGAAGACTGTCATAGGTACCAAGTGGGTATTTAGGAACAAGAAGGATGATAGAGGGATCATCATTAAAAACAAGGCTAGACTGGTTGTCCAAGGACACACACAAGAAGAAGGAATTGATTATACTGATGTCTTTGCTCCTGTAGCAAGACTTGAAGCTGTAAGGATATTCCTGGCTTATGCTGCATCCAAGGATTTCAAGGTCTACCAGCTTGATGTGAAGTGTGCCTTTCTTTATGGGGTGATTGATGAAGAAGTTTATATTAAACAACTACTTGGATTTGCAGACCCAGATCATCCTGATTATGTCTGCAAGCTTGATAAAGCCCTTTATGGACTACATCAAGCTCCAAGAAAGTGGTATGAGACACTATCAACATACCTCTACAATCATGGATACAAAAGAGGTACTATTGATGGGACTCTCTTCATCAAAGATACAGAGAATGACACATTGCTAGTTCAGATATATGTAGATGACATCATCTTTGGTTCAACTAATCCAAAGCTCTGCAAAGACTTTGAGATGCTGATAAAGAATAGATTTGAAATGAGGGCCATGGGGGAACTCAATTTCTTTCTAGGAATTCAAGTGAAGCAGGTTGAAGATGGCATCTTCATCAGTCAGTCAAAGTATGTACAGGACATACTTACAAGGTTCAAGATGACTGATTGTAAAGTTGCTAAGACACCCATAGCCAGAAACCATTCCCTTGGTCTTGACCTTGAGGGGGAGTGTGTTGATGAACATCTCTACAGGGCTATGATTGGGTCACTTATGTATCTTACTGCTAGCAGGCCTGATATCATGTTTGCCACATGCATATGTGCAAGATATCAAGCAAACCCAAGATGTCACACCTAATCACTGTCAAAAGGATTCTTAGATATCTCAAAGGTGCTCCAAATCTAGGCCTTTGGTATCCAAAGAATTCAGACTTTAATCTGTATGCTTATACAGATAGTGACTATGGTGGCTGCAACATGACTGCAAAGTCCACATCTGGGGGTGTCAGTTCCTTGGTGGAAGGATAGTCTCTTGGCAATGCAAGAAGCAATCCTGTGTGTCTGCATCAACTGCTGAAGCTGAATACATTGCTGCTGCCAGCTGCTGTGCTCAAGTGCTTTGGATTCAAAATCAGATGCTAGACTATGGATTCAATTTCAAAGAGACTCCCATCCATATAGACAACAACAGTGCCATCTCTATAACAGAGAATCCTGTGCAGCACTCAAGGACCAAACACATCAACATCAGGTATCATCTGATTAGGGATAATTTTGAAAAGGGCTTGATAAAACTAATCAAGGTTAACACAAATGAACAATATGCTGATCTGTTCACAAAAGCTTTTGATGAGCAGAGATTTAAGTATCTTGTATCAGCCATTGGGATGATTAACCTTGAATAGGTTTTTCTAAATAACTTCATCAATCTTACTACCTAAAATTGTGTGTCCTAGGTTGTCTATTAGATCACTTCATAAGCCCAGTTCTCTTTGGAGGAAAACAAATTTTCAAAATGATATTTTTTAGAGTTATGAAAATTTACCTTCGGAAGAAATAAAATTGCCCTCGGAAGAAATTTACAGCTTATCTGCCAATTATCTTCGGAAGAAATTCATGAAGCATCTTCCGAAGCTTAAGTTGAATATAAGCTCCTAAATACATTTTAGAATAAATCTCTTCCGAAGGCAATTAAGTCTCGGAAGACCTGTTTATCTCTTCCGAAGCCAAAACTTTCAAAACTCTTTGAAATATCTTCCGAAGCAAAATTGCCTTCGGAAGCTTTTTCTGAAAAGCTTCCGAAGCTAAAATAACCTTCGGAAGTTTTGCAACTTCCAAGAAAACTACCTTTTTGGGCGCCTTTTTCTGAAGTAGGACCCACTTGCGGATTTCAAAGTTTATCTTTTGCTTTAACTTTGTTTCAAATCCTGAGTATATCTCCCCAAACGGTCCTATCTTCATCTCTCTACTCTCATTTTTCCTTAACCTAAAATTACCCCCAAATTCATCTTCTTCTACCTTCCTTCTCTGCAAAGCTTCTGCAAATGGCAAATCTTGATCGCCGAAACGACCCAGATTTCACCATGCATCTACACAGGCAACACAACCAGGTTGCTCTGTTAAACTCTGAGAAGGATCCAAGCTTCTCAGATGTTTGTAGGTATCTTTCTTCGTCTCATTATCTCACCTCCCTTACGATTGATCCTCCCCTCTATGAGGATCAGTTGTTTGAGTTCTGGCGGACCTGTCAAGAGGTCACTTTGGACGGGGAGAAGGCACTGTCTGCCACAGTGCAAGGGAGGACACTGTTCATCACTCCAGCCATCATCAACACCCATCTTCAGCTGGATGATGAAGAAGGTGAAATGTCCTTCCCAAAAGCTGCTGTCAACCATTCCTTTGAGCAGATGGGATATGAAGGTGACTTCACAGTCAAGACCTTCAGGAAGGGGAAGGTCTCATACCAGTGGAAGTACCTCCTCCATGTTGTCATCCACAGCTTGTCTAACAAACATGGAGGATGGGACCAGATTCCAGAAGACCTCTCCTTCATTGTCCATGGGATGGTTCAAGGGGTCAAATTCAGGTATTCTCAGTTTGTTTTCACAAATTTACTTGCAAATTTGGACTCCCTAGAATATTACATGTTTCCCCGGTATGTTCAACACATTCTCAACTGTGAAATGGGACCACAGTTGAGGGGAACAGGTAATGTTCTTAAACTTGCACATATGAGACCCGGCATTTTCAAAATATTGAAAAAGCCAACTGTTGGGTTCTCAGGGGTAGAAACAGCCCTTGTCCCAAAAATGTTTGAGCTCATTGCTCAGGGTGACATCCTAGCAGCACCAGCTAGTGATGAACCAACACCTCTACCTCTCAACCACCATCAAGGCCTACCATTACCCTCACTTACCAAAGAAAATCCAAACGAACCCCTGCACCTGCTATTGAGCATATGCAGGCCCCCATATCACAACCCACACAGGAGGAAGTGGACACTAGAGCTCCCACTTCCCCTGAGGAGCAAACCACTCCCATTCTTGACACAATCAGTGCTGAGGTTCCTCATGCTCAGCCTGATGAGCTCACACCTCCTCAAATAGCCTTAAGCCATCACTCTGAGTCTCAACACTCTGGTGATCAACCTTCAGGGGAAAGCTACCATCCCCAGCCTCTTGATCTTAATCAACCCATGCCCAGCCTTGACTTTTACTCTGATGAAGATTTGGGTTTCAGTGAGTACCATGAATCTCTCCTCTCCACCCACACTCAAGGTGAGATGAGTACTCCTGCCTCACCCACTTCTAGCCCACATCAGACACCACAAACTGAGGTGGATCTCCTTCAGATTGTCCAGGAGATCCATGTGGCAGAGGCTTTCACTGTTGGCAGTGATTACATCTCTAAGACCTCAACCACGGCAACCCAGCCTCTTGAAATAGAGCAGGGAAATCCAGCAGCCAAGAAACCTATGCTGGTGATGAGGGAGAAGACTCAGGTCCAATCCTCTCATCCCCCTATGATTCTTCATCTGAAGATGAGGGGAGTCTGCAACAAAAGGTGCACAAACTCTTAAACATGTGCACCTACTTTGTGTCCAAGATAGCTCACCTGGAATCTCAGGTGACTATCTTGCAGAAAAGGGTCAATGACCAGCAACTTGAGATCACCGATCTCAAGGGTAAGCTAGCTGAGAGACCAATAAGATCAACTCATCCAGGTCCACAAAAACCTGTGGATGTCATGGATCAATCTCCCAGCTCACCTATGCAAGAGGGTGAAGCTACCAAAAAGGGGGAGAAAATCCTAACAATCACAGAACCTGGGAGTTCCTCTCAGAGTATGGACATAGAGGACTCACCATCCTCTCTTGCAGTTGTCCATACTCAGCAACCTCCTCTAGACAGTGATCTACATTTTTAATACAACAACTGTTTGAGGAGGGAATACCAAGAGCAATGTCTGCCCCTTCTGAGAACCCAATCTGGGGTTGGGGGTATGACAGTGAAAGGAAAGCTCTTGTACTCTCTAGAGCTCAGGGTCAACTAGAAATTTTAAACATTTCAAACCTGAGTTTCTATGAGGGTATAAATCTGGTAGATCTGGCACTTGTCAACCCAAGCAACAACAGACAAGCTGCCAGACTAGCCAGTAGAATTCAAGATTGGGTGCTGGAAGAATTCAAAAGGAGATCAGAACTATATAGACAGAGGCTAGCAGTTGAAGCCTTTGGTCAACTGGATGTTGAGGTGGACCCTAAGATTAGCTTCAAAGGGAAAGCCTTGACTGAAGGCCCAGAGGCTGAGACTGTGAACCTTAAGACAATATCTCCTCCAGCACCCCATACCCTCAGTGAGGCACCAGCTGGTGATGGTGCATCACAACCTCTCTCTGGCCAGAGCTTGACTGCTGAATCCAGCAATGAAGGCCAAAGCTCTCCTCAGCCTGAGTCATCAAGATCAGTACTTGACAAAGGCAAAAGAAAACTAACTGCTGAGGAGATTGAAGAAGAGAAAAGAGAGAGGAAGAGGAAGCTGAGGGGAGAGAGTTCAAGTGGTTCCCCAGGATTCATGCAAGCTGCAATTCTGACTGCCCATGTTCCAAACACTCAAGAAGATGAGTTAAGGGCAGCCAGACTTAATTATCTGGGGACCAGGAACTACAACATAGATGAACTCATCTCTCTCCCCTTAGAGGAATTAAATGAACTGGCTGACACTGAGTTGTCAAAGGAGAGGAAGGAAGCTGAGGATGCAGCCTTGACCCTCAAGCATAAAGAGGAAATGAGAAGAAAAAGAATATACAAGAATATTCCTGTCCTCTCCCCAGTTCAAGAAAGCCCTGAGTCAGAGGTGTGGCTGCTGATCAACCTCAGGTAGTTAATGAAGAAGAAAAGACAAAGATGATCAACTACCTGAGAGCCACAGGCCTCTACCAGGCACATGCACTTCTTCCCTTGCCATATGATTACATACTGTTTGAATACAACAAGCAGCTGGAAGAGCAAGCCAAAAGAAATAGGCAAGCTGCTAGAAAAAGGGAAAGGGAAGAAGCTGCCAAGTCAAGAGCCATCATCAAGAAAAGTCAGAAAAAGTCTGCAGATAGGCAGAAGATGATGAGCTTCTTGAAGCTGTATGGGTTCTCCGGAAGGAGGCTTGGTCCCATGTCTCTGTCCATAATGGATGAGCACATAAGGGTGATCAAGCAGAAGATTAAAAGGGGAGAGCTTGTGGATCTCCACTCACCATCAGAACAAGCTCAACCTGAAGTTGAGGTAAAGGTTGAACCTACAGAGACAACACAACCTGCACCTGAAGCTACACAACAGCCAACTTCATCTTCTGATCCACAGCAGGGTTCTCCTCCCTCTCCTTCTGAACCTGGGAGAGAGGAGATCCCAACTGAGAGGGAATCCACTGAAGAACCTGGTACTGAAGACCAACCCTCTCAGTTAAAATCATCTGGGAGGAAAAGAGGATGGCCAAAAGAAGATCCTCTAAGAAGAAGAAAAGAAGAAAGGCATCCACCTCCCAAACTCAGGATGAGTCAGAACATCCTGAGGAAGTGCATGAAGAGGGCTCTCAACCAACTCCTATCATAGTAGAGCCTCTCTCTTTGGAAGACCAATTCTATCATGGACATTTGCTGAAGATCCTGATAGATGGTATGTCACTAGAGATCAGGGAGAACAACATGTCTACTTCACTAGTGACATGCTTGAACTCCCTCTGCATTATCTCTATGACATGAGAAGATACTTCATGGGTCTGAAGAATCCTAATCTACTAATGAAGAATGGAATTCTGAAGATTCTTATGTGGACTATCCCAGTCTGAAGACCTCTCTGTTTTGGTAGCATCAGCCTAGGGGGAGTTTGTAGGAACCTTTGAGGTTATGAGGCTGATGCAACCAAAGGATACCAAAACAACCAAGTCTTCCAACATGCACTAAGGAACAAAGAAAAACTAGCTTCTGAAGTTTTACACACTCAAGTAAAATGCTAAGTGTAAAATCTTCCGAAGCCAATGTTCAGAAGAAACTACTGAGGAAACTTTACACTAAGTGTCAAGTCTTCCGAAGCCAAAGTCTCAACTCTTTCGAAGGTTAAAGATGAAGTCTTCCGAAGCTCTCAAGACAAAGTCTTCCGAAGCTGAATAAAGATAAGACTGATTACTTTAGAAGAGAGAGAAAAGACACTTTCTCTGTCAACTTTATCATAAAGCAACCTCCTGTCCGCTGTATGCTCTGGTGGTTCACTAACTATCATAAGTTGGTAAAACTTCCATGCTTTATGATAAAGTAGATAAGGTTTTTGTCTGCAAGTTTCTGTATTTTTTTCTTTTTGGCTTTTTGTAATAGGAAAGTCAGTGAGCTATGGCCTGTCATAGTCACTAGTCAAAAGGCAATCTGCCTTTTGACTTTAGGCTGATCTTGTTGTCTAGATTAGTCACATCCAACTGTCTTTTTGCATATTGATGGTTGTAGGTTTAGTATAAAGAGTCAAAGGTTCTTGTATTTCAAAATCAGTGCAAACACCTGTAATAAACCTAAGAAGCAATATACTACTTCCTTAAAAATTATTTCTTGTGTTTTTGCTTTTACTTTACATGTGTTGTGCATTGTATCATCTGTTTAAAGTTCTAAGTTTCCCATTTGAATTGTTAAGTGATCCTATAGATCCTCCTAAGTGTGTTAACTAATTGCAAAGTCCCTTTTTAACGGTCCTGCAAAGTACAACAATGATATTATTTCATTAATATATTTTTCAAAACTCATAGTATTCAAGATAACTCAATATGTTATTTTTATCATTTTATAGATTATATAAACTTGTTGTTATCTATAACTATATTTTACAATTAGAAATAAACAATGATATTATTTCATCAATGTATCTTTCAAAATTCATATGTTCAGTATAACACGGTGTGTTATTTTTGTCATTATTTATATAGATTATATAAACTTGTTATTATCTATCATTGTATTTTATAACTACATATACACAATCATGTTATTTCATCACTATATTTTTCAAAAATCATAGTATTTTAGATAACACAATAACGATCAAAAAACATAATGATTGTGTTTTATGTTTTATATTATATTCGTGTTATTTTGTCATTTTTTCTACTGTATTAGATTAATTAATTGTTATTTTAATATTATGTTTTAAATACTATAGATTCACCACAGTGTTATTTCACAATTAAAGGTTTTTAGAATTCATGACTTTAGAAAAACATAATAACGAACAAAAAGACACAATGAACTACACTAATAACACAACTACGAGCAGAAATCATATGAGGCGAAGAATGATGTCAACAGTGATAGCGTCATTGAATCCGTTGGAGGTAGTGGGAGTGTGAGGGAGGAGAGTGTGATGGGAGTTAGATCGGTAGATAGAGGATGATGATGGTGAGGGTTTGTGAGATGCTTCGGGTAGGGTTCCATCGGGATGGGCGGAGTCGATCAATGCAATGATGGATGAGAGGCGGCTGTTGCTTCCGATGCGGTGTCACTTCTTGCTTTCGGTGGTACCACCACCACTGGTGTCACCGTTATCATCATGTTCTAGTGAGATTGTGAGATGAAATAGTGAAACGAAGTTCAATGTGGATAAAGTGGTTTAGTTAGTATGTTTGAGTTCACATGATAAAGTCTGATGTAGGCGAGCCCAGAGATAAATTTGAATTCGGATATACAGTACATTCATTATTATCCTACTGTTAACGTAGGGTGCATGGGGTCAAGCTCGTTGTTTGGATCGGGAAAATCATCCTGGCTGGAGCGTTTGGTGTTACGGGTAAATTTCTTGGGTTAGTGAACCTGTTGAAGAAGCAAGCAATGTGTGTTTTCAGGTAGTTTTAAGTTTAAAGGGTTTCCACCTTTTTGACTCTATGTAATCTCAAGTAGTTTTAGATATTATGACTTTTTATTCAAGTATGCCTATAATAGTTTTAGACATTCCAATTAGGGATCGTGTAGTTTTAAGTAGTTTCGCCTTTTTCTTGGGAAGCTTAAACCTACTCAATTGGGGTCATGTAACTCTTCTTAGCAGTCCAATCTACTTGTTCCTTTTTCCAAAGTCAAAAAATTTACATTGAGGTAAGAAATTAAATCAACAATGTGTTTTTACTCGGAGAAAAAGAAAAGTTGGGTGTGTTGATGATGAACTCTAGTTATGACTTAAAGTGAAAGGGAGACGGGTAAAAAAAATAGTCAGATAAATCTAATATTGCAACGATGTAAGCATCAACATTTAAGTGTCACGCAATTATCTTCCTTTTGGTTTAAGTATTCTTGCCAAATATATCATACTTGCACTTTGCTTACTATTCGCATTTGTTAGTAAATTACAAGTTTTTAACTCATATAAATATTTTGAATTATATTACGATACAAATACATGTATTTTTAGTTTATATATAATAAAAGAAGGTTTAATGTGACATGTACCATCTTTTTAGCACCTTAAAAATATATTTTTTCGCCTCGCTCTCTCTTATTAATTTGAGAAAATTATAAAAACAATCAATTTGACTTTTTTTAGTAAATTATTCTACAAAAAACATACTTTAAATATATATTTTTCTTTGATTTTACTTATCTAGTTTTTTTTATAATTTAGTACGTTTACATTATGTTTTAAAATGATTTTAAAAAATTACTAAGTGCTTAAATATTATTAAAATAATATAATTACTAATCATGTTAATATAAAGAGTAAAAAACATTTTTCGTCCTTTAGGTTTATAATAATTTAAGGTTTCGTCCTTAAGCTTACACGTTTCTTTCTTTCCTCTAACGAATGCTAACTTTGTCTGTTAAGTCAGGTCATGTGCCTCACACATGAGGGTCTTTTAGTAATTTCACTTCACATCAAAATTAAAACATTAAAAATATTTAAAACTAAATATACCCGGCCCTCCCCCACCTTGTCAACATCATCTATAAACATTATCATCCATCATCATCATGATCCATCAACATCAATCATCAAAAAGTCCTAGAGCCCCATTTTCTTCTTCAGCCATGCCATCGCCACCTACTGCCACGAACAACACCACCAGTTCGTGGCTCGAAACACACTAACAATTTGTTGCCATTGGTTGGGAAGCGAGAAAACTTCCTTGCTTAAGAACTTTCACATGCGAAAACTTCCTAGGCGAAAACTTCATGCCCTCTTTGATCTCTAGGAGATTTCGGGGTGTTACATGAAATCTACCTAACTTGATGACACGTTTTATAGAGTTTTCTTTCGGTGATCAGTCAATGAAGTCATTCTGAATCCTTGACTCGGTCAAATCTGTCCTTTCAGCAGATACATAACAGCAGCATTTAGCAAAAGCAGTGCACCTACTGAACATCAGTATATGACAACTACTGAACTCTCACGTCACAGCTCAAAATACAACAACGGCTCCCAAACGGCAATACAAAATGCAAAGTACGCCATTAAAGCGTCATATGCGCTCATCGCCCCAGGCCCGAGTGCGTGCGTGTGATGGGTTATGCACCTAGTTGGCAGCCACTGGGTGTCCCAAAACATGTAAGAAGATATTTCCATAGAAACTCCCACTTAAAATTCATTCAAGATTTATTAGCCTTTCAATGTGGGACAAGAACCCTGACTAGATCAAATCTGGGTGTCCCTAAACATGTAAGAAGACATTTCTATAGAAACTCCCATTTAAAATCCATTCAAGATTTATTAGCCTTTCAATGTGGGACAAGAACCTTATATACTCCATTACATCAAGATTTGTTTTGTCACTGCATCAACGTCGGACAAAACTAACCACTTTCATTTATTCCATCAACTTTGAGCATCAGCATCTCATTCATCTTAGCTTTGTATTGTATATGTTTTATTTGTTGTGATCCTCTCACAAACCCTATAAATAAGAATCATATTATTAACATATATTAATATTTATTAGTGTCCAAAAGTTAGTTAAAAAACCCATTTTGTCACTAAATTTCCAACAAAATCAACCAACACTAATATACTCTAATCAAACGCTAAAAATGTAATGACCAAACACTAGAGTTCATGATATTAAACACTTGATTAAAGAGTTGAAATTGAAACAACAGTACCATGATATGAAACAATAAGTCCTGTGGTTTCAAGAATTAACAGGACAACAAAAAACATTAAACATAGTCAAGTAAATCAAAACTACGATAAACTAAAATTTAACAGTTAACAGAGCAATCAAGAATTGAGCAGAAATCAAGAAACCATAATCAAGAACCATACATATGCTCCTAACCTAGTGTCAATTATCAAAGATTTAAAGTAATCAAGAAATCAAACAGTTAAGTAAGGTTTTTTAAATAAGACTTTGTGCTTAATTTTAATATAAATACTAATTAATGGAGTTGGGTGCCTTGAAAAAAAATATTAAAAGACTTAATCAAACCTTATATAATATCTATCTCTACTACTATATAATACAAAACACATGGTAGATTGGTAATTTCATATTTTTGTAATGCACCTAGAACAACTATCTTTATCTCTACTATTATATAATACAAAACCCATGGGCAGATTAGTAATTTTATATTTTTGTAATACACCTAGAACAAGTATTTAAGCATATGGTACAAGTATTTTATGCAAGTGTTCCTAAATTGTCCTTATTTTATAAACTTATACTAATTAATACATGAGTTAATGCATATGATTAAATTAACTATATTAACTATTACTTTATTTATAATAATTTAAATTAGCATTATATTTATATTTTTACTATTTCAATTAAGTATTATATTATTAACTAAATACTATTTACCAAATATTTACATAGTTATAATAATAATAATAATAATAATAATAATAATAATAATAATAATACAATAATAATAATAATAATAACAATAATAATAATATAATCAGTATTTAAGGCTGGTCGGAAAAGAGACTCGGTAGTACTCGCGCATCACGCGAGCCAATTCATATACATACCATATAGAACGCAATAATTAATATCTATATTATCTATACTATTTATAAAACATTTTAGGATGTTAAAATAATAATTTTATCTTGACCTTAAGACACCTATAAGGTTAGTATGGTAATATTACGATGGATTTTAATTTAATTTTTTTAATCCATATGAATTCATTGAATTTAATAATAATTATTATTATTAATAATAATAATAATAATAATAATAATAATAATAGTAGTAGTATTTAAAGTAAATTTAGATTTAAGACCTTATGCTTTTAGTTAAATATACAATATTTTAACAATTTGTATATTGTAACATATAGACTTAATTATATATCATGTTTATTACGGATCTAGAGCAAGTATGTTTTTAGGGTTTCTTTTGTAAACGTTACGGTATAAATTTTAAATAAGAGTTGTATTTAAAATCGAATAATTTTTCCGGAAGCGTAGGATATAGAAAGCGGCATTACCATTGTTGTATCGTGAGGAACCTAACCGTTTATGAGTGAACTACATCGTTCCCGATGTCTTGGTATTATCGGAACAAGTATCGGTGTTTGCTTTTATGATTTTAACGAGCTTAACCGATAACGACCAAACTTTTGTTGCGTTAAGCAGGGAAAAAAAGACTACACTCCCGTCGCGAATCACGGTAGATAAAACTAATTTCAATTATTACGAGGCTTATTTTGGAGTTGAGTGGGGCCTAGGCACCTTTAACCATACTTTGCATCCGTCCATTATTATCACCAAAAGGTATGGCAATATGGCATGAAAGTCTAATTTTAATTTGTTCTTAAACCGCAAAGGAAAATTTTGAACGGAAAAGGATGACAAGTCTGGAGTTGATGATAGATAACACATTACACACATGAGGCTTTCAACGATTCAACCTAACCAGAAAAATATTAAAATCACCAATAAGAATTCGGATCTTGATGAACCTTTTGCGAATACTATATGTAATCTTGACGTGTTATCCACAACCATAACATAATTAGTTAGTCCCTACACACATGTCACAATTCTAGTTTTTAGTTTTTATTCGTAGAAACATCAGATTTTTATGCACGTTTAAGGCCTTCAATGATTATTGGTTCAATTGTTATATTTTCAAAGGATTAAAAAGAAAAAAATAAACCTATAAAATTTATGTAATTCAAGAAAAAGATTATCAGAACACATAAAAACTTGGTCAAAATGGTTATTTCAATAACTTTTCCTTTTCGTTATACCATATCAACTAAATCATCACCAGAATCATCACTTACTATAAATCTATTTGATCTCATTGTGAAAAGAATGATTTATTAATATTAAATTTAAGTAATGTTACATATTTCCATTGTCGTCCAGCGGTTAGGATATCTGGCTTTCACCCAGGAGACCCGGGTTCGATTCCCGGCAATGGAACCATTTTTATTCAGTGTTTAACCGGATTTACAGTTTTTGATTTTCAGATCATCTTCTTCGTTCAGATAGGAAGTTAATAAATTATCATCAAGGTTTCTGAAGTCACAGACTCACAAGGCTTAAATGACGATATGTTTTCTTTATTTTCCGAAGATTGGTTGCTGAATTTACAATTTTACGTGAGTTTTTGGACCTATGACCTTTCGGTTTCTGTAATCGAGCTTTGCACCGGAGTTGTACACATATGTTCAACGGCGAACTATGATTGCCTTCTGCCACGACGGATGTGGTTCGCTGCGGGGACTAACTGTCTAACCACAGGGAAGTTAAGCTTAACAAATTTTGGTATGTCAATCTAGCTGTTCAGTTTGGTTAACTAGTCTAACTCAATATATAAATTGGCTTATTATAGCCTAAATAATAGTGAGAAATAAGACAACTAACTAACACGTAGTAAGGTTCATAATGGTGAATTAGTGGACTTATCGTTAAACATAACTCCTTAACACCTGACAAGTCATGTAGTGTAAGCCAACACAACTCATTAAGACGCAACAAGACACATTAAGGGCCATAATGGTGAACTAATGGACTTATCATCAAACATAAGCGTAGACACGTAATAAGACTCGTTAAGGCCTAAATCGGTGTATTAGTGGACTTGTCGTCAAATATAAGTCATTAACACCTAATTTGTTATACCATAAAATAAGTTAGTGTAACCGAATACAACTCATGAACACATAATAAAGCGTATTATGACTCGTAACGGGTTAATCAATGGAGTTATCCTAGAAAAAGTATTTTAACAACTAAATGATTTTTTATAATCTAAAATCACTTTGTGTATATGAGAAATTGTAGGGTAAATTCTTTCTATCTCTAAATTCGATTGCTATTAATGTTACTAAAGTAGGTTCTTTTCTCGAAACTAAGCTCAATTCCTAGTGGCAATTCAAGTAGGCAATTCACTTCAGTTGTTAAAGATAGAAATAATAAATCAAGAAACCGAAAAAACTGATGCAGAAGCATCTACGAATTTAAATTTGAATATTTATTTAAATTAATTATCTTTTTAGTTTATTTGTTTATTTTATCATTATCTTTAGTTTGTTAGTATTTAGTATAAATAGAGGGTTATATTAATGTTTGTGATTAGTTTTGTTGATTGATTTTGAATCAAAGAACGTGTGTTCTTAGAACCTTTAGTTTTAATTTATCATTTTTTATTAACTATTGTTCTTGAGCCATTTGATTGCTTCTATTACTGCATCAAAAACCATAGCTGATCGTGTGATACAAGCCCAGGGAGAAACTGACCCAGTCAACAACCTAAGCACATAAAATTAGTTCTTTAACTTTTCATGTTTTGCATGCACGTAGATTAGTTATGCTATGATCTACCCATGATCAAACCTATGTTTGCATTTGCACATTTACTTCTTGTATGCCTATATAAGGCCATGGTTTTTTATTAGTAAAGTAGGGAAGAAAATTAGAAAGGTTTTAGTTTTTTTCTTAAGAGTGTTTTCCTACTATAAAAGGTTAATTATTTTGTGAGACCGTCAATCTCGAATCTGCTATGTCATCGTAAGAGGAAGTTTTTGTGTTTAGTGGCTAGTGAAGTTCCGAAAATTAGTGGAAAAAATGGTGTTAACATCTACACGATGGAGTTAATGATTTGCACGATACAATTGATGTAAGCAATTATGTTTTATTTGCAACATCCTACTTGTTTGTTGTAATACGAAGAAGTTTAAGAGCTATTTTTGTTGTTCACACTACTTGCAACCGATGTATTATACCCAAAGCCACCGACTTCACTTCTATATTTATAGTGGTGATGGCTTAGTGGTTAAAATCTTGTCCTTTTAATCTGAGATGCAGGTTCGATTCCTGCAATCTATTATTTTTTTTTTCTTTTTGTGTTCTTTTGATATTTTTCTTTGGCATTTTTCATATATTTTTTTCACCTTAAGTTACCTTTTTAAATTATTAAATCATAACAGGCAATACATTATGCTGGTGTGTGTATATATGCTTTGAACTCCAAAACAGTGACGTCGTAAATTCATATGTTTCTTCTACGTATTTAATCACATTAATGTCATCATCACAACACGCATAACGAATCCGTGTGTCAATCGATTAAAAAAATTTATATCTCAACGTTTTAACGTTATATTTTAACGTATTCGTACGACACTCGAGTTTACGTATAAGTTTTGTTTCTTTAATACAAAACATCGAAAACGTTGGTTGTTCATCGGTAATTGCACCTCAGCGAGTGAGTTTAAGTCAAGTATATTCTTCTTAATATGATGTTATTAATTCTAGTTACTTTACATTTCGACATAAATTTAGTTGGAAATAAGAGCGGGTGATTGTAGTCTATAGTTTAATACGCTTATATGCGCTTTGAGTTGGACTATGATTCAACGTAAACTTTATTTGAAATTACGTCAAATATAATACGTTTTCATTTGACGGTGTACATTCAAGTTACTCTACATTCCAATATAATTTTAGTTCGGAATCGAGGCATGTCGATTGTATTTTATACTTTATCGTGCCTCCGTGCCTCGTACGCCTCCACCGCAACGCGCAGCGGATAAAAAAACTAGTTGTGATCAATTGGAAACCTACTAACATGTTACGTTTTTTCCTAATTTATTTTTCGGGCAAAAAAATATTATATAGAGGTATACTGAAGTGTAGGTCATAGGTTCGAGTCTTACTTGATACAATATGCTACAAGGGGGTCGGGGGTTATACCACATTGGGCTTTTTGGTGGTGAGTTTTCCCTGGAATGATAGGCGGGCCAGGTCACCAACGTTTTCTGTGTTCGCGAGCGTGAGTGGCCTTTCACCAGTGGGTTCACTCGGGTGACCGGGCTTCAAGTATTCGTTGGTCGATAAAAAAACAGTGGTTTAATTTGGTAAGCTTTAATATTATCACAGAAGTTATTTTTGTCCTCTGCACATATTCATATGAACCCATATTCGTGTTTCCCATCATCTCAACCCTATCTCGATATACTCCATTGGTTTATGAGTTAAATTGGGTCCTTACCATACATCCGAATGAATCCAGGTTTGTTGGTTTAATAAATTCATCTCTTTAATAAACAAACATAAATAAGAAATTCCGTTTGATAAATGTTTGTAAACAGTACATGAACAAGTTCATTTCTTACTAAACAAAACACGAACAATACCTCGTTCATATTCTTTTGCGGCACTAGTTACTAGTGATTACGATGATGATTATTAGAGACGAAAAGCTTCAACCTTGTAAAGATTACATTGTCATTGTTCATGGGAGACCTCAAGTTGATGTACCCATTCCTTTCACTCCTGATTTAAATTTTTTATTTTAGTGATTGTTATTCCCTAGTTCGGGTTATTTTTAGTGGTCTTCAGTATTGTGAGTGATAATTGAATTTGGGTTATGAAAAATCTAACAAATCTTAATGTGAACTAAGATTATTCAGAGTCGTTTCTCATTTTTATATGAGTGAGTGTTTTATATTAGAGGGGGTGATTATGAGTGAAAGAGCTAGAAAATTTATAGAGATTTACAACCCCTATAAAATTTTTAATATTTTTGAAAGTGATTGTGAATGGATGAGAGAAAAAAAGTAATGATAAATATATAAAAAAATATCATTTAATTGAAAATAAAAGAGAAAAAGTAATGATGTTTAATATAACTATAAGGATGATAATAGTGGATAGATTGTGAATGCTCTAACCCCGTTACTTCATTTTTACTATTTAGATTACAATTGAAAGTTTATTTCATTTTTGTTTCTCATCTATAAAGCAAGTTTTTGGCTTTGATGGTATTGTTAATGATCTTCGACTTAATTCGACCTTTGGATATTATGAAGTTTCTAGAAACATTTATTTTATTATGGTTTCCAATGATTATTGACAGCCGATAGAAAACACAGTTATTACAAAACACGATTGCTAGAAAACAGCTTAAGACAATTGCCGACAGAATTTGGGTTGGTGAGCAAGAAGGGGTTGGGGTTGAAGTTTACACTAGTTGAGAATTTATTTCTTTTGATTATTTGTTTTATTAAATAAAAGGGTGTGTTGTTGGTTTTAAATAGTTTAACCCCTAGAAACTAACTTTTTTAATCGGTAGACACATATACTCTCTATTCGACACCTACTCTACTACTAAATTTATCATAGTTACAATCTATAGCTTAAGCCCATGACTTTTGGTTAAGGAGTGTACTACTCTACTACCAAGATTTCCTTTTAAATACCCTGAAACAAATTGACATTCACTACAAGGGCCAAATATGTTATGTTTGAGCAACTAATAAAAACTAAAATGTAATTTCTCATACTTAAAAGACTAAAACCATCAAACACGTGTAACAAGTAGACTATTCCCTTGATTAGTTCTTTATAATTTTATCATGCAATTTTTAAATATGTCACATTTGATTATAAAATTTAAGATTCAAACAAAAAGCACCTAGTGAAATTGGTGATTGTAATCTACAAATATGATACTAGAAATTTGACAAGCGCATTGTGACAGATTAAATGCAAAACAATAAAATAACATTTATGTACATTAAACGGGCAATCAATTTCTAAGTTTGAAAATAAATATTTATGTAATAAAATCACATTTTGCCGCGGAAAAGGTTGGTAGTATTAAATTCATGGTTGACTTATTTATAAGTGATATTAATAACTTTGGTGAAATTGATGGTTTTGACTGATGTATTAGAACATATAGACGGGTACCCGCACTATGTCACGAGAAACACTACACGGTGTTTAGCCAATAAACTTGTGATCGTGAATTTTTAGGCCTTTCTTTTTTAAGAAAAAGGATTCTAATTTTAATTTAACTTAGAGATAAGGATATGCCCCAATCATGATTAAACCTAGATTCCAAACTATAAACTTTTAGCTATGTTTGGTTGGCTAACCTCTAAACCCATAATAGTGAATTTACTGTGGGCCTCCCTTTTATAAAACGAGAGATGCTATAAGTTTTGTTTAACGTTATAATATGAGATAGATCCCAACCATCACATGAGTAGTTTGTTCATGCATTGTTAAAATCAAGTGGGAAACGCCGATGTTACTTTTTAAATTCTAGTATAATATCGTTCAATTAAATCATGTGAAATGAAAGAAGGTTTAATGTAAGTGGTTATCAATTTGAAAAGCCAAAACCCACAACACATGAAAATAAAAACTACCTATGAATTTACAAAGAAGGTTTTAACGTAAGTGGTTATCAATTTTAGGCCTTTCTTTTTTAAGACATAGAACTTTAATTTCTATTTAACTTAGAGATATGGATAGGTTCAAGCATCTTTAAACTTGGATTCTAAACTATAAACTTTTAGTTAGGTTTGATCGGCTAAGCACAAAACCCAAGAATTTACAATGTGCCTCCTTTTTAGACAAAGGACGCTAAAAAATTTTTTAACTTAATGATTTAGGATAGATCCCGGCTATCCAGTGATCACTTCTGATCATGCATTGATAAATTGGAGAGGGAAACACCAACGTTACTTTTTAAGTTTGAGTATACTATCTTTCTATTTAATTTTTCAGAAATGAAAGAAGGTTTAACGTAAATTGTTATCAATTTAAAATATCAAATCCCACAACATTTAAATATAAAGTAATACCCTATGTAGTATTAAATCCATAATCATTAAATCTGTGACAGTGAAATTTTTAAACCTTTCTTTTTTAAGACAATGGACTCTAATATTTATTTAACTTAAAGATATGAACATGTCCCAAACTCTTTTAAAGTTGGATTCTAAACTACAAACCAGGTTTGGTTGGCACCCACTAACCAGACAATAATTTTATCTTGAGCCATCCTATTATAAGACAATGAACGTTAAAAGTTATGTTTAACTTTATGACGTGGGATAAATCCCAACCATCCTATGAGCACTTCTGATCATGCATTGATAAAATCGAGTGGAAAACACCATATTACTTTTTAAGTTTTTGCATCTTTGTAAAATGAAAGAAGGTTTAACACATACAAATAAAGCAATATCAATGTGGTATTAAATACATTGTTGACTTAAAATTAACTTAAAAAGTGACTATGGAAAAAAGATCTACTAGCCATGTGAAAGGTCCAAAATGCCCTTTGTTCATGACACATTCTTTACCCCGCCTATATAGAGGCTGTTCTCATTGCTTCAATTTCTCGAGGTGGGGCCGAGTTCACTCACACTCGAACACAACGGAAGAAATCAAGACACCATATGTGCGTACCACTGTTACTTCCACAATTCTCCTCTTTGTCACTCATTTTAGCAATTAGGGTTTGTTCTTCAGATTTGGTAATCCTGTTCATCATCTACAAACTGCTTGCAATTTTGTGCTTTTGAAGTCCTTAGATGATTTAGGGTTTGTAAAAGTTCAGCTGAAACAAGAATTAGGTGTTTGTATGGTGTTTAATATCGTCCATTTAGGTTTAAAGTACTTTTCTTCTTTAACAAGTTTTAGGGGTTGATTTAACTGACTGTTTGTAGCATGTATTTTGATGAATACGTGACCATAAATTACAATTGTTGAATTTCTGTTAGTTAAAAGAAATTACTGGTAAACAGTGATGAAATTGCACAATTTCTGTAAGTTTGCTTAGAGCATGATCATGTAGTTAATGTTTATGCATTAAGCCATTAACCAACTGTGCACCTTGTGAGAGATAGAATGAACACTAGAATGTTTGTAGAAGAAGTTTGTTGCTTTATTTGTTTTTATATTTTGAGAACTTTATTTGAAACCTTTTACATTCGTTTTACAAAATGCCGTGCTCCCAACGAGCATGAGGAGTATGTTATGGTGTTTGGTTAATACTATAAGATAAAGGGAAGTGGTGAAACATTGTGGGGAACTCTATGTAGATTTTTGGTATTGTATTTAGTGAATGATATGCAGGTAGTTCTGTAGTCACATTGTGTGTATCTGCATGCCACTATGGGGCCGAACCTCATGAGACTTGTCTACATGACACTTTAGATGACATATTTTGAAAGAGGATTTATGGGTGTGACAGAGGATTTGTGTGTCTTTATCTAAATTTGTTTGTTTTTATTTGTAGAATATGGGTGTGACAGAGGATTTCCGGAAGATATTTAGCAGGAATACATCGGTAATATATATTTTTTTTGTAACTGAATTTGTTGGGGTTTCTCTAGCCACCCTGGCAGTTAATTGTTTTTACTAAGGGTCCATTCGTTTAGATCATTTGTCGTTCTCATTTTTTGAGTCCTCTAGTGTCACAGTACTTGATATCGTTGCTCATGTGAAATCATATGCAGACCGAAAACATTGTGTTTATTTTGCTATGGAATGTTCTCCACTTGATTCTTAGAGTCATATACGTTACTCATGAAGTCCTTCGTGCGATAGAAAGCTACCTTATAACAAAGGGATTGGTGACAACTTACCAAGAGTTAAACTTGGACCAAGTCAAATATCTTGGCATTGTCATAGACAGTGATGAAGCGCTTCAGATTTCAGATGTTATTCAACTTCTGGACTGGGTTTCAGCCATTGGAATTAAAAAGGTCTGTCTTTATGACAGGGAAGGTAAGGTCATTTATCATTCTTTTATCTCCATTACTTGTATTCTGTTGAAGGCCGCTGCAAAGAAAACCAATGAATCTGCTCTAGCAAGTGGCAACCCTTTTGTGTAGCTGGCAAAATGGGTGGGTCGAGCAGGCTAGGTAATAGGTCAAAATGGTTAATTTTTCAGGACATGTTTTGTCAAAATTTTCTGAAGCTTTGTTTATATATAAAATTTGTGTTAAATTTATTTACAAAAACTATTCATTACAATAATACTCAAATTTTGTATAAAACAATGCATGTGGTTGCATGTATTAAGAATACACTTTGGGCAACCTTGACTTGTTTTTTTACCCCTTTGACGCATTCGATATGAAACATAGCCTGAATCAATGCATTAATAAGTAAATTGATAGAAATTGCCACCTTTACTTTTTCCCTTTGAAGGCTTGAACAATTAGTGCTTAAACGAATACCGGTTAACTTTAAAAGCGGTCCATTGCCCCCTTGGGCTGAGTTTGGTGTACAATGTCTTTGTTCATGTACTTTTAAAACTGAAGAGACCCATTTTCAAAACTGTGTTTGGGGAACTAGTTGCTAGAAGAAAGTTCATTGGTTTTGTATTATTGTCATTCGAGGAAATTATGTTATGCAATGTTGCAATTATTCTACCTTAAACCTTTTGATCGAATAAAATCATATCTGCAGCACTAAGACATGTATGATTTCTTGGCTTATAGTTTCATTCTTTTATGTGTAGGAGTGCTGAAAAAATCCAAGGAGCTCTTAATGGAGAAATTTAGCTCAGCGGAACTGTCCTATGTATGGCCTATCTGCCGTATGATCCCTTGTTATTATTATGTAAAGACATGTATCACGTCTAAGTGTAGTTTTCTTGCCTGGTAATGCAGGAGGATTCAAAAATCAATCCCATTCTCAGTAAAACGCAAACACAAATGGAATTTGAATTTGTTTCATTTTCTGATGGAAAAGAAGCCATTGCAAAAGCAGCTAATTTACTTTTTAACAAGTATTACTTGGATAGAGTTGGTGAAAAACCTTTCTTCACCGAGACCGACTTATCCGATGCATTAAAGACCCTTGGTTTGTTCTTTCTTTTTCTTTTCCTTCTTTTTTTTCCTTACTTTGTGTTTGCATCCTTTATTATTTTTTATCTTGAGAAAAATGCAAAAAAAATAAAAGTTATGAGAATGATCAGTTTTGGTAGTTTGTGCATATGGTATATATACACTGACTTTGTGTGTGCAAATTTGGGTACTATTAGGTGTTGTAGAGCCTGATCCTGATCTTTTATTAATTTACGGGCCTGCAAGATGCCATCTTGGTTTTCCAGCATGGAGAATCCGATATACAGAGATTGTGTAAGCTACTTAATAATATTTCTTCAGCTTCGTTAATAATAAAGTTTTGTAGTCTGATGGGTTTCATCTTATATAGAATTAGCCATGGCCCAGCATATATACTTATCGCTTGTATAGCATAGTGGGGCCCACTCTGCTTTAGGAACTTTAGGTGAAAATGTATGTATCGAGGCTTTAACAGAGTTGCTTATTTCTTGCAGACATATGGGGCCGCTGAAGCGTAAGAAGTATGGTTCAATTCTAAAAGCCATTCACAAATTCACCAAAGTGAAGCAAAATTATGGTACTTGCGATTATATACTTTATGAGTTTATGGGGATTGTGAATTTATGAATTTATACGAAAATTCTTTAACAATTCTATTAATTAGGAATATTTGGTCAGAGGGGGTTCTTTTTCTTCCAGCTAGTTAAAAGTATTGGTGACAATTTCTTACACTTCATAAAGATAATCAGGTTTTGGGTTGTCATATCTAACCTGTTGAATATGACATATCGTGTTCAGGTTGACTGGATTGCAACCCATTCACAAACCATCCACCCCCTTACAACCTTGCTAACCCATTTAGATACATGGCTTACACACTCGTGTTTATGGTGTTAAGTGTGTCTGGGTTAGGCTTAATGTCCTTGACACAAATAAATATACAGGTCGTGTTCAGGTTTATCAATTCAACCAGTCAACCTGACATGATTCTCACCCCTAGTTAAACTTGTTTTCTTTGCCCCCTTTTGACTCTAGATTTATGGTTTTGAGTTGTTAAATTTTCAAGATGCAAATCATAACGACTAATTTATCCACTTTCATGTATGCCAGGTTCATAAGCTGCATAATGGCTGCCACTCTTGCATGATATGGTGAGATCAAGGGTGTAGCATTAGACTCAATAACATCTCAGATTCTTAAATAAACTCCTCTTCATGTTCATATCTTGAACACTGAGTTAACTAAACTAAATGCTCTACTGATCAGCAATTACAATAGATTGACCATCTTAGCATCAACCATCTGATTCATTTATAAAAATGTATTACTGGTCAAAGACAATATTTGTGTAGAAAATCATCAGATGATATTGGATATCCTAAGTGTAGGTCTTGAAACCCGACTTTGTGGTGAATGCTTATTGTATTTTGTGCAGATTGTTAGTGTTTAACATTATTAAAAACGATAAAGTTGTAGTGGGAGATGGGGCACTAATAGCTGCAATATAAGCCGGTTGAGTTGCAGGTCAAAATCAGTTGGATCAAATAAAGTAATAAACATCCTCAATTCTTCATTTCCAGTGTAGCAACTAGACCATCATAGGCCCGCCCTTGAAACACGTATAATAAAGTTAGGTTACATGTACCAAGTGAAATATGACTAAAGGTTGTGTTTAGTTTTGAACCGGTATTCTTTATGAAAGAGAGTTAATGCCAAAGAATGTTTCTAATGTCAATGATTTGCATATAACGAACTACTTTTATTAATAAAAATATCCTTTTGTGTAACATTTACATATAGAAGCTTAACATGACATTTTGTACCTAGGATAATCGTTATCATTAGAGCACCTCCAGTGGAGTTTTTTTTTCTTATTTAAATTTTAAGTGACATCTAGACGGAGGAGAGAGAGGAAGAAGATGTATGAGAGTGAGTGAAAGAAAACCGAAACTTCAAAGATGCCATGAGTTTTTTGTGAGGGGAGAGAGCAAAAAGAAGAAAGGAGAAAAAGAGAGAGAAAGTGATGATGTCTCGATATGTAAAGCACTATTGTTGCTTTGGTAGGTCTAAATAAAAAAAAAATTTAAAAATAAAGTATTTAAAGATGGATGATTAAAAAGAGATGTTTTTCTTTTTTGTTTTTGATATTAAGGGTACCCGCCCCTGACATGAACGGGTTTTTGGCTCAGTCAACGCACGTCAGATGTTGTGTCATATCCATGCCAGAACTTGCCCCTGCAATGGGCGAGTTCTTTAAAACCCAAAATAACTTTAAATTTTTTTTAATAAGTGGCTTTGGAGATCATGAAAGCAGAGGTGTCAAATCCATACCCAACTCGCCCCTGCTATGGACGAGTTCTCGAAAATTAGAATTTAAACCATTCTCGGGTGTCGGGTGTGCATGTGTGGGTGGTGTATGTGGTGCATGTAAGTTGTGTCAAATCAGTCAAACCAAAACTCGTCTATGGCAGGGGCGAGTCCTTCACAACCCTTTTAAACCACAAACTTCACTTACCACTCAACATCATTTTAATTATATAAACGATCAATATTTTTATACAAATTCAAAAATTTTACCTACCACTCAACCTACCACAAACCCTTTACTCGATACTTTCCTTTCAACTTTAAATTCAAAATATTTCATACTTCCATTCCAAAAAATAATAATTAGTTGGAGAATTACATCAGATTCACTAAATAACGACTTGTTATATTTAAGTGGTCAGCATAGAGCTGATTATCATTTTTGTGATCCAGAAAGCGATGAAAGAATTTTACATGTAAATGAGGTGGTAAAGGTTTTTGGGATTACATTAATGAGGAGCCTATCCTTGATAATATCATGAGATATATAAGGTTGGTTGGTTTTGGTGGTGTGATCGAGTGTGGTTATCGCAAACTTGATCGTGGTCATATCTCGGCTTTGGTGGAGAGATGGAGGCCAGAGACACACGCATTTTATTTACCGGTTGGAAAAACCACAGTAACCCTTCAAGATGTACAAATCTTATGGGGTTTGCCTGTTAAAGGTGATGTTGTTTCTGGCACTGATTATGCTATGAACGCAACTGAAATTATAATGAGTTTTGAGTATTTGATAGGCTGTACACTCGCTACAGGCGCTGTAAGTGGTTATAAATTAAATCTACCGTTTATTTAGAGGAAATAAAAAAACCCATATGTTTCTTTAGAAAAGGGGAAGCATCTTGTTAGCAAGATACAAATACACAATAACCTACCTGTGTAGATTCAGTAGAGATAATTCCAAGCAAATTCAAACAGACTTTTACCTTGACATTGGCATGCTCACTTTTTGTTGCTTGGAATTTGGCAATAATTTAGCTAATACAAATTTGAGTCTTAAAAATGGCGATTCTGATTAATTTAATTATTATGCGTTTACATAAGTAAAAGATGATTGCATTCAATTAATCCCAATTTGGATTGCCAAAGCCAATCACATACGCTTTCATAACAAACCTCAAATCTACAACATAACTGAAGAATTCAAAACAAAGAATCTTTTGTATTTTAGTAAAATAAAAAAAGTCTCATATGGATTATGTTGCAGATTAGTGCTAAAGCTTAAATGTTCTATTTGTATGATTGTTTTATTCAAGTAACTTATTTTATAAATTCAGGAAGATTTTAGTACCTAGATAGATGAATTCAAATAAAAAATTGCTTATATTTTTGTATTTCTTTTATTATTAATAAAACTTTATTGGGGTTACCAGTCCTTTTTACCTACAAAAGAAATCATTGAAAAAGTGCTAAATTTATAATAAAAATTGGTCATGCTGAATGTAGCATCTCTTCATACTTTATAAATAACTGATATTTTCATACATTAACCTATATGTTAATAATGTGAGTTGATGAACAGTAAAAGCAACCATCTTCACATCTGCGTGGCAGGTGTTAGGTACATTACTTTCTGTCACGTATGTTGTCTTAGTTACATCTAGGTACTTTTGAGAGACAGAGAAAAATAAAGAGAGATGAAGAGAGACGGTTATAGAGGGAGTATACCATTTGACGGCCACTTCAAAACAGTAGCTCAATTTACTTTGTGGTTGAAGGTTAGGAAATGTTTTTTGATGCTACACATTAGCTTGAATATGATGGATTACATAATACAAATTTGTATAAGCCCTAATTTACTTTGTGGTTGAAGGTTAGGAAATGTTTTTACTGGGGTTTCATGAAGAGGGTTGCGATGGTGATAAGTTTTCTTTTTTGTATGCAACATAATATGGATCATGTATCAGATTTTAAATTTAAAAAATCGTCATTTAAAAAACCATTAATATTAAAGTTTATGAATATAGTGTATAGGAATTGAAGGGTTTATATGCAGTATTCCATCTAGCAATGAGATTGTTTCGGTAGCTTTTTTTGAATTTGGAATCAGTCACTTTATCAAATTTATGGAAGGTTGATAAGAGGGAGGATAAAATGGTTCAATTTGAGTGCTAAGCTTGTTGTTAAAAGTGGTCCAATTTTGACTAGAGTTTCTCTTGATGAAAATGACTTTAGTATTCAACTTTCAGGTGTCACATATTACTTCCTTTAAGTATAAAACTTATGCTTAAGCCCATTGATGATCCTTATGTGAATCTAATTGCTATTGTATCCCTAAACCATTGCATCAATTCATATCATTTTATTAAACTAGGTATGGACATAGAAAGTTTTTTTCACAGCATTCGTGAGCGTGAAAAAAACAACGAAGGATTTCCGACTTAAATGGAAAGGTACATGTCCCAATGCCTGCAGATCGTGACAACTAAGGTAAAACTTCAAACTCTAATCAAGCTTCTGGTTGCTACATCTTTGCAGACGATGATTATAATATGATTTTGGTGCATCAGTTGTTGCACTTATGAAAGATGTACCTAATTTGATTTATTGTAATGCCAGGTTTACCATTTTATGAGACTTTGTTGGCCATAAGGTTGCACATCCTTTTGATTTTTCATGAACATTGTAAAATCATATATCATATTGAGTGATTGTTCGTGATTGTTTATGAACCATATACAGGTAATATTGGTGGGCTCGATTTGTTTTAGACGACTTTTTTAGTTACTGTTCATTTCATGTTGTCACATACATGGTCAATTACTACTCATAAGGCTTTTCTAGGCATGAGGTCGTGATGAGTCAACATATTCGAGCACAAAGTGATTCAGTCTCTGATGTTGGCGTGACAGAATTAAGGATGGAAGTTCTTTACTTGCAACCTTTGTTGTTGCCATATGAAATTGTCTCTTTTAGACTGTGAGCCTCATAATACCATACTTAAATGGATTGGCGCTAAGGTTAGCATACTATTTTCTTATACTTGCATATTATTGTTTACTTTGGTGCCTAATTGTTGTGCATGTTTGAGTTGTTTTCTCATGGTTGTTGATGACGTGGGTTGTTTATATTGTTGCGTCATGAGGGTCAGCTGTTCTCATGAAATCTACATTTATTTATGACATGCTATACTTTCTTTTATCTACTGCTTCAACA
The DNA here is from genome assembly GCA_025506505.1 of Flaveria sonorensis. Classification (NCBI taxonomy): domain Eukaryota; kingdom Viridiplantae; phylum Streptophyta; class Magnoliopsida; order Asterales; family Asteraceae; genus Flaveria; species Flaveria sonorensis. The sequence continues at coordinate 14,368,498 of CM046426.1, forward strand.
CACACCCTATCTTTATGTTAGTTTTCATATCATTTAGGGTTTATGTTAGTTTTGAATTCCATTTATGGTTTTGAAACTATTGATGAATCTCTTTGATTTTAAACCATAGCTTTAAATATGTTCTTCGATTTGGGTATTGTTTTATTCATTTTTATCTGATTTATCGTGCAATGCAGCTCTACTAAAACGTATGCTTTAGTGAAGGCTGGTAACACAATTTACTCTATATGATTTTGCAACATTCACGAACAGTGAATTATTACTGCACATACGCACGGTACACCCCATTTTGCATCATATGAGGGTGTAGACGTGTGTCATTTTGACACCTTTGTTAAGTGTTGCCTCCTTTTTCATTGGATAAGGATTCACATATAATACCTGAATTTGTTTTTGTTAGATGGGTTTCTATTATATAGGGTTGTGAATCTGTGAGTGTATACACCAAATTTAAATTTTTGTGTAGGTCTTGCTAATTTAGCGTGGCAGGGTTGGAGTACGATAGGTTCTCACCTGCAACCCCTTTGCAGCCATGGTGGTCTTATTGTTTTGTGATTTTTAGCCTCAAAATACCATGTTTAACCCGGTTGGAAGACATTGCTCACAAAGTCAGCTCTTCCTTACATGTAGATTCGATTGTATCGGATTTGATTTCTCATTTTTAATCTATTACTGGTACGAAGCAGTAAGGTTTTGTGAGCCACATGACTTTGATTCACCATCACTATGTTTTTTAAGCGTTTTGCAAATGCATAAATAAAGGGTTACTGAGACATTATTAATCAAATGTATTTTTCTTTATAAGGGCATTGTTTGCTTTCAAAGCCGCACTATATTTAGCGTTTTACGTTCTTTTTACGCGGAATGTAAATAATTGATAACTCAATTTCAATAATATAGTGTATTTCTCAATTTGAAGCTTTATGTCCTCATAAAAATTCTATTTTTAGTTTGATATGGTTGGTTATTGTTTATAATCCATTGACTGGATGCTACTGCAACTTTTATATTATGTTTTCACTTTGGTTATCAAATTTTTTGCCCATGATTTTATTTACTTTTATCATTGAAGAAAGTATACTATAATTAGGCCATTTTTGGCTGCACAAACCTTTAATTGGATCATATACAGTTATATCCCTTTTTCCCCGGTGTACATGTTTGTAATTTTTCTTTATGGTCACTGATGTTGTGGGACATGGCAATACTTTGCACCAGATCAAGGTATAGAAGTGATTTGCCTAGGTCGGTTAAGTTTTCATTCTCTACGTTTCTAAGAAATTGGGTTGTGATGAATATATACGTATAATAAATACTAGGTAGAACCCGAATTTGATTATGAAGTAAGGTTTTGTAAGCATTCAGCTATAACTGTCATTTTGTTTAAATGTTTATTGTTTAACATTCATGGTTATTTATGGATCACATACAGTTTTGTGAATTTTTGTCTATACTTTTTTTTGTCCATCTCCATAACCTGTATGACTTCTTATGTGTGTAGGCGTCATTTTATCGAATTCGGGTTTCTCATTCGGTATTGACCATTGGGTTGCACATTCTTCAGATTTTAGTCGACACTTTGTCATAAAGCCTGCCATTTAATATTCAGTCTTTTACGAATCATATACGGTTAATGTTGTTTGACTCGATTTCTTTGTTTGTTAATTCTATTTTTGAACTCATCCTTCAATCATATTAGTTTTAAAACCGGATAAGACCTATTGCTTGGTTCTTTTTGTATCACGGTTCCATAGCTCACTCGATATTACGTGATGCAGACTTGCATGATGTTCACGCCGCAACGTGCGTGAGGACATTAAACTAGTAAATTAAATTTAGTAGTCACTTGTATCAAAATTATACATTACATAGAAAGAAAAATAATGGAGCTGAACTTAATTTGTAAAGAATAATAGTTGGAGTTTTATATATCTCTATAAACGTACGAAATATTTTATTTCTTTAAACCATAAGTTTTCAATATTTAATATACACTAGTTTTGAAACATGATATAGAAAATTAAATATTTTACAAGTTTAGACGCATATATGAAAATAGAACATACACGATACTTGACTTAACTCTCGCTTTACGTAGAGACCAATAAAAGGCTTGATCGCTTCAAGATGTAATTTACGCAACCGCATCTTACACTTTTGCAAAATGTTGTTTCCTATAACTTGAGCCCATAGTCTAGAAGGTCACTAAATAATAACCTTAGTAGTTACATTAAAACTCACATTTATATCAAATATGATAATATTTACCATTTTCAGGTAGCTTTATGTCAATATGATAAAATTGATGGAATTGGGTACAAATGTGTGCTTCAAAGTTTAAACTATGGTTGTTCAAAGCGCTCGCCGCTCGACGATCGCTCAGAAATCGTTCGGAATTTGCTCGAAAAATAGCCGTTCAAACTTCTACTTGGTTGTAAACGAACTGATCGGCTCGGATCGGTTTGTAAACAAGCCTAGCACGGGCAAAGGTCCGCCCGGCTCGGCTCGAATTATTTTTTAGTTTTTTTTATACATAATTTATACATAATACTATAATAGATTTGTCATTTGTCTAACTATCTATATCTATACTAATAAAACAAAATAACTATTAGCAACATGGATATATTCTAGCATGTCCACATCATCTCCATCTATGATTGTACATATGTTTTCATCACATTAAATTTTCAATTTTTGGTAAATATCTTGACTTCACAAATTTCCTTAATAAATGCTAATTTAATATTATATTAATCATAATTTCTTTCTAGAAATAAATAAAGTTTCATTAAAAGTACTTTTTATTAAAAGTATTTTAATAAGACTTAATTTTGTTAAAAATATAATTTATATTTGAATATCCTTTGTCTCTTTATAGTATTGTTTATAACTTATATGTTTGTTATATATAATAATTTTATTTATATGTTGTCTATAACATATATTAGATTATACATTGTATATGTGTGTATATATAATCTATTATATAATTTTTTTTATTTCAAACTGTGTAACACACGGGTATATAACCTAGTATATATTGATAAAACAAAATAATTTTTGACACATGCTCTCTTCTTATTACTATTTTGTCACATGTTGTTACTATAGCAAGTCATTTTCTAATGATGATACTAAATGTTAATTATATTGTATATCTTTTTCAAATTATTAAACAAATTTTTTAATAAATGAAAAATTACATATATCCCCATCTCCATCATTAAATTACATATTTTCCTAAAACACAAGTTTTAATATATAAAATATAATGCTTTTTAAACATTATTTGAAGAAATATGTAATGTTACAAGTTTAGAGGGGAAATATGCAAATGCCCTTATAAAAACATATTTTTACATATTAAATAATGAAACTTTTTTAAAAACAAAACTTTATGAAAATGTAATATTATCTTATATCAAAAAATTACTTTATAATTTATAAATATTGATTACTAACAACGAATTTAATATTTTTATTCAACCTGTGGTACACGGGTTTCTAAACTAGTATATAAATATATAATTATATTTATACATATTAGATCAAACAACCTAATAAAAAAAATTAACATTAAGCATTAAAGTGAAATCATAAGTCGCTTTTTTGATCCCGTTATTACTCTTAGCCAATCATCTCCCGCTCTCATGTATCGTTCTCTACAATATGCTTATTGATTCATCGGTTACACTTTTAGCCTTATCGTCAGTCACAACATATTGTCATTCATGAAAATATTATGTTATGAAATATGAATGTTTTTTTTTAAGTTATCTAACATAAGACCCAATATTGTCATCGTCTCTCGTTGTAATATTAATCGGATAACACACTAGATAGTTGAGTTGTATAAATTGTTCGCCGCTTGTTTACGCTCGCTCGATGCTCAATAGAAAATTAACCCTCAAAAAATTCCAGTTTGATTTTCTGCTAACGAGCCTACTGACTTGGTTCGGTTTAAAAACGAGCTGAACACGAGCAAAGTATCCGCTATTGAACAGCCTACTTCAAACTCAAACACACGAAGTATCCTTGAATCTTTTGTTCATCGCGTCGACTTCCTGTTTCGATTTATCAGATCCTTTTCATCATCGTATCAGTCAACTGAATTCAATCGCAGGCCCTCACTCTTGATTCTATGGCGTTTCTTGGATCAAATTTGCCAACTGAGGTAATCGAATATTCCAACTCCATCTCCAGTAAGCTAGGGTTTATCGTTTTTGTTCTTATGGTCAATTTAACATCTTTTATCAATGATTCAGTTTGACTCTTTAAGATACTCAACATTAGGGTATGCTTATTTTGTGTTTGTTTGTATACTGAATTATAGAGTTTGAATGTTTAATCGTCCTGAGTATGTTTATTGTGGGGTTTGTGTATCTTTCTGGAACAGGTTTTAATTAGTTACTCTGATATGTAATTTAGGTGATGTTTTTTGACTGTTTGTTTAACTTTATAATCTGTCAGATGAAGTAGTAAATGATATGTAGGAATGTTTTTCATGCTATTATGATATTGTGGATCGTGGATCCTTTTAATCATTGCATCTAGAAAGCAGTTTTAGATTTTTTTTCTGTTTTGGTAATTACTTAGCTTTTCTAACCTTGATAAGGCCTGTAGTTGAATTTTCATTATACTGTTGGCACTTGATGGAATTTTATTCTTATAGAAGTTATGTTTGTTTTTCCCCCTTGATGATCTGTAAGACCGTCCAACACTCTTATGTGTTTGAGTCAGCTACTCAGCATGATGTATAATGTTCGGCAAGGTCCATCAGGCACAGGACATTTGTCTTTGTTGGAAGGGTCTCATGCACCGATATTTGTACTGATGCATTTTTATCGACATGACACAACTTGTCTGTTTCATGTACATTAATCTGAGATGATGTATGATTTGTTTCTCTAATGCAGGTTGGTCTGCGGTTGCTTCTTGTTCCCCTTGATTCCAATATTGTAATCCGAACAGCATGGTAAGCTTTAAAAACTCCATATGACCATTCTCCAGTAAAGTAATTACTTATCATCTTTATAAGATGTATCGTTATTCATCATAATGGTAAATGACACATGAAAAGTGTACATTTGTTCTTAAGTTGCTGCAGACTTGTAATCTGCCACATACTTGAAATAGTTGTCAGGAGAATCTTCTTAATGTTGTTGGCAATTTGAATCTTTTATCTCCACATTCTCTATAGTTGACTTTCCTACTCAAGTTGAATCTTGTTTTAAGGACAGAAAAGACTATACCAGCTAGATTTTTTCTAGTCTAATGCATCATATTCTTTCTACAGCTGTTCTGTGGGAGTTGCTTTGCCCGTCTATTCCACATTTAAAGCGATTGAGACAAAAAATCAAAATGAGCAACAAAAGTGGCTTTTATACTGGGCAGGTACTCAATGCTATTAACAGTTAACATTGTTACTTACACATACACTCCACACTATATTTCTGATAAACTACTTATTCTAGGTACATGTATAAGAGATTCTATTAATTAATTAGATCTTTACCATTTTGCATGACCTTGCTACCGTTTTACTTCATTTATGCTGTAACGATAACCTTTTTGAGGTATGGTATTGCGAAGCTGTTTTTTTTGAAGGGGGGACCGGGGGTTGGGGGTTATAAAGGTTTATATGTTGAGTGATAATATATTAGGTGTTTTTAATTATCAACAAATTACTAAGCAATATCATATATCTGTCAGAACTGTTATTATATGATAGCTGCAGAAATTGGTCTACATAGGTATCATAGAAACAATGGTTTGTGCCTTTGCGGTGCTCGTCATACTTTCTTACTAATTGCTTATGACATTGTTATATTTATACCATGATACTCTCTCACTAAATTGCTGATGACATTGTTATATATATTAGACATCTGTGTGTGTGTTTTGTGATGATGGTGGTATTAATTGGTTGCAGTGTATGGGTCGTTTAGTGTTGGAGAAATATTTGCAGACAAATTTATATCCTGGTATCATCTTTTACACAAATTGCTTTCATGAATTAAATGTTCAGTGTTCACACTCTTAATTTGGCATCCATCTTTTGAATCCCAACATTCAAACTCAATTGACTTCTTGTCTACTTATTTCAGGATCCCACTTTACTATCACATGAAGCTTGCATTTCTTGTTTGGCTTCAGCTTCCCACCACCAATGTAAGGAACCCTTTCTTAATCTGGTAAATTTAGCAATCCCAAATCAAGGTCTAAAACATGTCACAGTTGAATCTGATTAGTCAATATTTGATGTATCATAAGCAAGTGGTTAAATCACAGTGGTGATGGGGTTTTTAGTTAGTGTTACCTAGGCCCAGCAGTGTTGACTAGTGGCTTTAGAGATGGGCAAGTTACTTTGGATGAATATTTTCTACTTTTGGTTTCTTTGGGTGTCCAGAATTGGTTCAAATGGGCCAGAAACAAGTCATTACGTGTTGTTAAAATATACAGCCTAGCTATGACCGACAGCCAATGTGGTTACTAGTACATCCCTATAACAGCACCATCTACATACTTCTGCAGCTACCGCATGTTCACCACCACCAACTAACCTATGGCATTACTAAGAAACTAACAACTACGAAGTGGATAATTATCGAAAGGTAAATTGGATTTTAATAATCCAAACTATGACCTATTGGCCTGTAATTATCCATACTATAAAATTAACCAATAATAATCTTAACTTTAAGTTTTGTTACTAATAATAATCCTAGTAGCATAATTTTATTGATTTACACTTGATTTTCACTCGTTTTTCATTCCATTTCACTGTGTTTCTCTTTATTTTATTCACAATCACCATCGTGAGCAAAATCAAATGGAAATCAAATTTAAAATATATAAATAATTATGTTACTAATATTGCTCTTGACAACAAAAATGAAAGTTAGAATTATTATTGGCCAACTGATAGTATGGATTACTAACGGCCAATAAGTGATAGTTTGGATTATTAAAATCCAATTTGCCTTATCAAAACCACAAAAGTTGATTTTAAACCCAAAAAGAAGTTAAAATAAACGTATGACCTGAATAGAGGACGAGCGTACGATGGTGTGTGGCCACTTGCCCACCACCACCAAACAAACTTTGGCATCCTTGGGAAACCAAGAATAACAAAAATAAAATCAAAACCACAAAAGTTGATTTCAAAACCAGTAAGAAACTAAAATAAACCTAGATCCCTAACAGAGAAGGATGACAAAGGTCATGGCAAGTGGTGAGGTCTAGTAACTATTAAGGAAAGTTCATGGTTGTTAGGGATGACGAAAGGCGATGGCAGATTGGCAGAAGTTGAATGGAGGTGGCGCATGACTTGGCATAAAAGAGACTTTTCTTTTGTGAAATATTCATGGTCAATTGGTTTCTTGTGGGAGCTTTACAAGCATGTTTATGTATAATATTGAACTAGATATTGTTAATACCTATTATAAATCTAATTTTATTATATTATATTATTTTATATGACCTCCACTTGTTATCTTTTTTAATAATGATAAACATTATATTTTACATCTTCCCAAGTAAATGTTAGTCATAAGTAATCTCCCAATTTCACAGGCCATTCATTTAAAAAGAAAATAGTGTCTTAGGTCCATAACTCATGCAAGTGATCAAGTACTTTAAGAGTTAAATTGTTTTTAATGTACGGAATATGAAGGTTTGTTTTTTTATCAAGTTAAAAAAGATAAAGCTTGGTCAAGCTGACCCGTGACCTGTTTGACCAGTTTTAGGAATTGCCTGCTATCCCGTGTTTTGCAGCCTCTAGTGGTAACCAACAATTACATTTTCCTAGAGCTGGCAAAATGTTTGGGTAGGGTTGTGATATACAGAGACTTCCAAATTCAAATGAAACAGTCGTTTTGAGAAACAACGATAATACAACGGATAAGACGAGATACAGAAAATCACCACTCGTCTATTCGCCGGGCGATTCAAAACTCGAATTAGGATACAGAAACACCACCTAATCTTTATTTTGATTCCAAAGAACACCTCTCGATTATGCCAAGATCGAAATAGCAATGGAAAAGTTTACCCTCAAAGAAAGAAGAGATAAACAAAAATATCATAAAACTCACTACCCACATTAAACATAGTTCTGGTACATATAAAGGAGTTCTATCCTGTCCCACGTTCTAGCTAAAAAACTAAACAAAACCACTAAGTACTACTCTCATAGCTGAGAATACAAGTGAACAAAGCACACAAACATAACCTACCATTAACACATGATAATTTAAGATAAAAGAAAGTGCATGAAAATAGAATGAGGTGGTGAACGTGGGTCTTTAAGCTTGACTCTGTCATCCAGTTTCCAAATATCCCAAGAGACCCACGAATGGATCTAAGGGTACGGGTTTGACCCGCTCGCCCGACCCGTTAGCTTCATTTGACCCGTTTTTAACAATCTTATTTGTTTGAAGTGCAATGACTAAGGATTTATATTCATAACGGTTGGGCATGGGGTGCTACGGCTATCATCCTCCCTTTCTTTGAAGAAGTTTGACTTCAAACTTGAATAATCAGCATTGAATCCAGGCTCTTGGTTGTTGTCGTAGTCCATGCCATTAGCTGCAACTTGATCAACTTTCATGACTACATTATGGTCTTGGACAATTGGCTGTTTACCGATTTTTCTAACTCACGATCAACACCAGCGTGGGTTGCTTTTGTGCTATCAAACCCAATCTGCAGAAGATAATTAGTAGTAATCAAGGTACGACGTTCAGGGGCAGGTTGGTAGAACATAGGTAGCAACGTTATCTTTCTCCCGTCTTTGTCAAAGGAGTAGGTATTTTTGTACCCGTCGTGAGAAACTTGGCGATCAAATAGCCAAGGACGACCAAACAACACGTGACATGCGTCCATGGGAAGTATGTCACACCAGATTTCATCTTTGTATTCCTGCCCAATAGTAAATGATAGTAGCACTCGATTGGTTACACGAATACCTTTCCCTTGATTCAGCCACTGGATATGATATGGAGAAGGGTGAAAATCAATTGGTAGACTTAGCAACCATAGATTGAGATGCAATGTTGGTGCAGCTCCCACTGTCAACAACCAGTGAGCACACCTTGTCTCGTATGGTACAACGAGTACGAAACAAAGCCTCTCGTTGAGTGAGTTCTACATGAGTTGAATTCCCGTTTAGCGCTCGTTGCAGCACTAAACAGTCCCCATCATTAGGGCCGACCATTACTTCTTCATTGGTTGGCTGTGGAAGTATTTCTTCATCAAACTTGGGTCCTGTTACGACTTCATATTCAGCAATAGTAATAACTCTTTTGTTGGGACATTCTGAAGCAATGTGACCCAATCCTTGACATCGAAAACAACGTCGGGAATTCCGAGTTGTAGTCCCTGATCCTTCAGGTACGTCTACAGCTTTGATTGTGGTCGGGGACAAAGAAGTTGGTACTGGAGCAGGAGTGGAAGCCATTGTTTTCACTTTGATTGGCTCAATTTTATCGCGTGTTTTCTGTTGTGACTCAACTTTATGAGCCAACAATCGCATTTCAGCCAAGGAGGAGTAGGGTTGTAACTCCACAATGTTAGCAATCTTTGGTTCCATACCACCGAGAAAGCGAACCAACGTTTGCGGGTCGTCTTCATTAATGTCACACTTCATGAGAAGGTGTTCAAACTCTTGAGAATACTCCTCAATGGTTCTTGTCCCTTGCTTGATAAAATGCAGTTTAGAAAAGCTCTCTTGAAGGTAATACTCGGGCATAAATTTTGACTTCAATAACTTCTTCATTTTACTCTAAGATCGTACTTTGTCTTTTCCCTGTTTTTCATGCTTCGAACAAATATTTGCCCACCACGTGGAGGTATACTTCCTTAACTTTAATGCCACAATCTTAACCTTCTTCTCTTCTGGTGTTTGCTTATAATCGAAGACCCTTTCAACCGTGCGCAGCCAGTCTACGAACTCATCCGGATCCAAACGACCATCATACTCCGGAATGTTTCATGTCACTGTTGCGGCTCCGATCCTGGTTACGGCGACCATAAGGGTTGTAATCACCGGTTTCGGAGTAACCATCTTCATCATCGTCATTGTTTCGGTAACGGGGTGGGGTCTGATCGTAATCTCGCCGCTGGTGCATGGCGATAGTCAGGTCACGTAGTTGATCTTGAAGTTCTTTAACCTGCTGTTCTAAATTTCTCCTCTCGACAGCCATGGTGAAAATTGTAAACTGAAATTGGGTGAATCACGTAGGAGTTGAATTTGGCTCTGATACCAAATGATATACAGAGACTTCCAGATTCAAATGAAACAGTCGTTTTGAGAAACAACGATAATACAACGGATAAGACGAGATATAGAAAATCACCACTCGTCTATTCGCCGGGCGATTCAAAACTCGAATTAGGATACAGAAACACCACCTAATCTTTATTTTGATTCCAAAGAACACCTCTCGATTGTGCCAAGATCGAAATAGCAATGGAAAAGTTTACCCTCAAAGAAAGAAGAGATAAACAAAAATATCATAAAACTCACTACCCACATCAAACATAGTTCTGGTACATATAAAGGAGTTCTATCCTATCCCACGTTCTAGCTAAAAAACTAAACAAAACCACTAAGTACTACTCTCATAGCTGAGAATACAAGGGAACAAAGCACACAAACATAACCTACCATTAACACATGATAATTTAAGATAAAAGAAAGTGCATGAAAATAGAATGAGGTGGTGAACGTGGGTCTTTAAGCTTGACTCCGTCATCCTCTGAAGCACCGAAGCGCCCCAAACAGGGGAGTACCCGTTTTGGGTACTTTCCGGGGACGGAAACGGCTCCGAAACGCCTCCGAAGCGTTTCGATGGGGTACCAGTTTCGGGGGTAAAATATGGGGACGTTTCGGGTGAGTTTCGGTGGTGTTTCGACTTAAATTTAGGGTTTCCGTTTTAAAAACCTTTAAAATGCCATTGTTACCTCTAAAGGCCTGAAGCGCCTTCTTCGATCAATATACTCAATCGTCTGACTCCTTGGCTCCTTCTTCGATCAATAGACTCTGAACTCTCCTTCTTCAATCGATCGATCGATTCAATCGTCCAGTCCACCACCTACTTGCCTTCTTCAATCGCATTCTTCAATCGCCTTCTTCAATAGTATCATCATCGATCGATCATTGATTCGAAATTCTTCATTCTTCAATCGGGCATCGGCCATCGGCTTCAGTCCGGGAGTTTTAACTTTGAAGGGCTTCATTGGTATACTTACACTTAATCTTGCTTTGGTTTATAATATTATATCACAATACCCAATACCCACCAAAAAGAATGGATCACGTGATCCATCACTCCAACTAAACCAACACTGTCGAGTGTCAGTAACTTTAAATCAATTATATCACAGTAAAGCTTCATTGGTATAATGGTATATATACACAGTGTGTAATACACACAGTAAGTTTAAATATAATGTTGTGTAATACACACAGTTAGTTTAAATATAATATTGTGAACTTGTGATGTTGTGATTTGTGAACTTGTGATGCTGTAAAGTGTGAATTTGGATGCTTTATATCACTGATATTGTGCTTTATTAATTTTTTCTAATATAAATAATTAGCATGGCAAAAGATAATGATACTGTGAATTTGGATGCTTTATATCACTTTAATGTCTATTTGGGAAATTGTTTGATAATATAATATTATTTTTTTATATTTTTTTTCCGTACCTTAGCCGTACCCGTATCTAAAAATTTTTATATTTGCCGTTTCCCGTACCCGTACCGTCCCCGTACCCATCTCCCGTACCCGTTCCGGTGCTACCTAGCCGTCATCCAGTTTCCAAATATCCCAAGAGACCCACGAATGGATCTAAGGGTACGGGTTTGACCCGCTCGCCCGACCCGTTAGCTTCATTTGACCCGTTTTTAACAATCTTATTTGTTTGAAGTGCAATGACTAAGGATTTATATTCATAACGGTTGGGCATGGGGTGCTACGGCTATCAGGTTGGTTAGTTAATGGGTGAAAACAGATAATTCTAAGTACAAAATATGGGTCGGGTCAGCCACTGATTGGAGGGAAAAGAGTGGTGGGAAAGTAAATGGAGGAAATGATTCAAAAGTTTAAGGGATAGGGGCTGATCCATGAAATCAGGAAGTGGGGATAACTACTCCCACTAACTTTTAGTTTAAGTATTAATCTGCTGCATTTGTTTTTGTTGTTGTTGATGTTTATGTTATCTAAATTGGGTATCTATACCTTTGTTTTTGGAGATTAACCCATCTCAAATTGGGTCTTCTACTTTGCAATATTTCAGTTTCCAGCAATTACATCTATCAGTTACCTTTGTTTGATTTCTGGGATCTATCAATAAGATTGCAGAATTATTTATATTAAAAGATATGCTTATTTTTTGAGTGAAATAGTTGTAGCCTGTAGGAGGCTGTATGCATTAAAAGCACACTTTGGGTGATTTTCTGCCCAGATAAATCTATTTATGAGTAAATGGTTTGAAATTGCTACCACTATATATTTATGTTCCCTTTTCCGCCTGTCATGTTGTGATTCTATTGTTTTCATGCTAAATGCTTTGCTGTTCTGCAGGGGGCTAAGCAATTATACATGAATCATCTACGCCCATTCCTTTTGAGGCATCAAGCTAGGCTTGATCAATTTGCAGGGTGGTTCTACAGTGAAGCAGTAAATTCCCTTCCTGCTTGTTTTCATAGTCTAATGAGTTGTTTGGTGTGGTTGGTCAAAAAGGTGTTAAATTTAATTTAATAAAAATCTGGGACGTGGTGCTTGACGAAACACTCTGTGGTGTTGGTAACTTTGTGGTGGTTGTAAAAAGGGTTTTTTTTAACATTTAAAATATCTACTTTTAAAAAATACCAATGTGGTATTTGTAACTTTGTAGTTTCCAAATGTTCTATTATCATAATTTATCATCATATGAACTTAGTCTATTCAGAAATTAATATGGAAACATTTTCAGGGTAAGTTCATTAGTGCTCACCAAGGTGAATTTCAGTTTATAAAGACGATTATGATGAAGATTCTGACGTCAGGTATAACTTTTAGTGCTTTTGGTTATTTGTTATAGAAATGATTGACTTTCAGAACTTCCATACTTTGTTCAAATATTGTAGACGGAATACGATTCTTGTAAAAATTCCAAAAGCTCAATATAACACACAAAAATGAACAATTTTGCACAAATTATGAAAACGTGACATGAAAAAACTACTGTACTTCACACTTCTTTGAAATCATTTATCGTGCAAAGTGTAGCCCTTTATTCTCTGCATTTTTGCAAGTACCAATGCTTATTTAGTTATTTGCAATGGAAAACCAAGCATGGGAAATAAGGGTGGAATAGTGGAAATGGGCAAGTTGGACAGGTAAAGGTCATAAAGGGTAATTTCCAGAACTGGTTGAAAGTGGCCGGGTTGAGTTGGGCTGACCCGTAACCATCTTTCCAAAATTTCCTTATATTTATCATGTTAAATATGATTACAAAAACTTTATTATTATAATGATGTGTAACATCCCACATTGGTTGGGAAGGTGAACGAAGGCTTCTTTATAAGGGGCTTGAGACCTTCCCCACTGTGACGCGTTTTGCCTGGGCGATGGTGGTACGTCCCGGTCCAGGTGAAGACAAAACCGTGAGGCGATGGTGGTTCGTCCCGGCCAAAGCGGACAATATCATGGTGCGGTTACGCTGGGCTGTTACAGATGGTATCAGAGCCAGGGCCGGGCCGGTGTGCCAGCGAGGACGCTGGGCTCCCTAAGGGGGGTGGATTGTAACATCCCACATTGGTTGGGAAGGTGAACGAAGGCTTCTTTATAAGGGGCTTGAGACCTTCCCCACTGTGACGCGTTTTGCCTGGGCGATGGCGGTACGTCCCGGTCCAGGTGAAGACAAAACCGTGAGGCGATGGTGGTTCGTCCCGGCCAAAGCGGACAATATCATGGTGCGGTTACGCTGGGCTGTTACATGATGGTACAAACTTGACCTGATTTAGGAGTTCTAATGCATTTGAATACATTTCAGATGACCATTGACCTGCTCGACTGCTCGAGTTGCTTGACTCATTTATTATTTAGTTAAAACTTTTTGCTTAACTCACTTGATCTGTTATTAAAAGAAGCCAACCCATATCAACTCATTCATATGTAACTGGCTTGAAATTGCCATCTGTAGTGAGTAGCATTAACTCTTGGTTTTCTGACTACAGCTCCAACAACATATTATTAATTCTTGTATTCTGTCTCCTTTATCAGTGAAACACTTGGTCAACGGTAGTGGTCAACCTCCCACAACCCAAGAGATGAGAGTAATTGCAAGCCCAAGAGATCAAGGGGAGAGCTCTGGTTCTGAGGATCATAATCATGGTGACGATGATGCTGTTGATGATGATGATGAATACGTTTCTGTCTCTCCGTCTTCCTAATCATCTACCGCAAGGTTAAAAACCATTGTGTATATCTTGCTTACACCTTTTCCTCTGTCTCAAACTTGATATAATTTATCATACCCTCTGTCTTATGAATATGTATTGCATTCTTAGAACTTTAACGGATGGACTTCTGAAGCTCAAAATATGCATACTTTTATGGGACGGGTAGAATAACTTTAGTGGATATGCAAATTAGTATCTACTAAGTCGCTGTGTTCACTTGATTAGTTTTTGGGTTTGTAAGTTGTTTCTTTGGTATTTACTTTTATGTGAACTCCTGCAATTTCAATCGAGGACGAAAGATTATAGGTTACTATGAAAAATGGTAGCTGGCGTAATGAGGTTTAAAGTCGAAACAACCCTCAAGATACCTGCAAATGCAGTGTGCTGAAATGACTAATAACCTAAGGATCCAAGGACAATTCTGGTTGGCAAGGTTGTTTCAAGAAATCAACAGGCATTACTGAAATTTCTTTTGAATTGATCAAGTATGATGTTAGGCACATTGGGGCAATCATGACCCATTTTTTTTAAAAAATGTGTTCAATTTAGGAAATTGTTAAGCAAAATGTGTTGATTTTGGTTTCTCATAGGGACATTCGTATATAACTTAGAACGAGTCTATATGAGTATGCCCCACTTGTGGTCAATATTTGTTCCATCACCTACTGGTTGCCACCGACGTGAGTACTATGACAACCTCCACCGTCACCAAAAATGTCATTGTTACTGCTGCCATTGTGTCGTTGCTGTGACCCCCTCTATGCTGTTGGGCACCACCACCATCACCATTGGCACCATCATTGTTGCCTCCACCACCCTTGCCGCCACCTCCACCGTCAACCACCATCGCCGTGGCTACCAGTACCCATTATTGTGGCTGCCATCGTTGATTTCACTCATGTTCATTGTTGCCGTCATCACCTCTGCTGTTACCACCATCCACTGTTGTGACTGCCAATTTTGCTAATGTCACTCATGCTCATTGTTATTGTCATCCTCTATTATGTCGTACGTTCATGCCTTACATCCGTGGAGAAAAACTGCATATGTCCACAGGTTGCTTGGAGACAAACGATTGTTGACCTTGAGCTTTATTTTGTAGAAACGGTTCTTGGTTATTGCAACTTTCATTAAAAACCTTCCACTGTTCTCATGCATTGTCAAATAATCATCTTTAATGTGAATATCATATCCATTCTCGGTTGATTGACTTATATTACTTCAGAGGCTAGGTATAAAGTACCTGTGAGTCAACAGTTTATACTATCCTGTTTTACCTTCAAGTAATACCGACTCTTTCCCATGTATATCAACGTGTGACCCATCACCAAATTTCACCTTGCCCTTTATGCATTTGTTTAGTTTGGTAACACTTTGATAACATGTTTTCCTTTATTTAAGAGCAATATATCCTAATCCAGAACATCATAATTTGTTTCGGCCAAGTTTGTTTCCTTAAGTTTCTACTTTCGATTAGGGACGTAGAGGCAAAGTGTCTGTATTCATTAGAATTATAGCATTGAATCTTATATCAATCACGACATTTCCTTTTGGTCGATTATCAAATCTGCATTGT
Organism: Flaveria sonorensis; assembly: GCA_025506505.1. Classification (NCBI taxonomy): domain Eukaryota; kingdom Viridiplantae; phylum Streptophyta; class Magnoliopsida; order Asterales; family Asteraceae; genus Flaveria; species Flaveria sonorensis. The sequence goes on from CM046426.1 coordinate 14,384,531, forward strand.
GTTGATTCTTTTTTGCCTCTTACTTGCTCGTTATCATGTCCCCTTCCCCGGCATCTTTCTTGGCTGCGGGTCGAGTTAGATCCTCGTCTACAACCACAACTTTGGCCATTGTTTTGATCTATGGAATAGTAATTTATACCTTGGCTGACGTCTCGACCCCTCTTATTCTTTCCTCAAAATGCTGTTAATCTCTCGGCAGCTTCTTAGAATGACATAGTTTTCATATCAACAAATTGCTCTATGGAGGCAACAATTGGGATGTACTTTGGTGGTGGAAAGGGGTGCTAAGACAAGGCGAAGAATGAAAGCAATCGATCTCGATTGAGTGGACAAGTCAACGCTAACTTTTAGTAGGATCGAACTCTCCATGAGGTTCATAGTTGCATTACTTAGAGCTTTCTTGTTCGTAGACAAACTACCACTTTAGGTTTGGAGAGAGATAGGACCGGTTATATAATAGGGGCGTGAAAGAAAGAACCTCTTGGTGGAGTCGACTAGCATTCACGTGGGTAGCATTTGAATGCGGAATCACCCGAAAGCACGGGATTCTAAGGCAGGCCCAGCGGTATCCGATCAATGTAGTCGGCGGAGCATGAACGAGCTTTTTGCTTATGCTTCTTCGTCAAGCTTTTGAGTGGGGCCCCTTCCTCAGTTTTTGGCTGCGGAAGGAAGCCCTTGTTTCAGCCAGCTGATTTTTATTTTGATATCGAAAAAAGAATCTATTTCATTCAACGTTTGATTCAAAGAACCGTGCTTAGCCCTCCCCCACTCATGAAAGGGTGGAACAGTTTTCTTATGAGTTTTTTGTCTTCAAATGAAGACCCGATACTTGCAACTGTGAAAAATACTTTACTAATCTTACTAGCATCCCAATAATATTTTCTGCATCCTTCACCTTTAGTGATTTTAATTTGGCTTGCAAAGTTTCAATTCTTGCCTCCCTAACTCGATTCACGACTATGAAACAAATTTTTATAGCATCCCAAATCTCTTGTCGTACTGAGCAACTTAAAGAACAAGTTCCTCACGAGTTGCCTGAAACAATAAGGTACCACCATGTCGTCTTTCTTGGGTTTGATTGTTGCTCTAGCAGTAGGCTACCTTAAATACTACCTTAATCCTTATCGCCCGTGTGTTGTAATTAGTTGCATTCAGCGTATGACACTATAATGATGTCGTATTGTTCTCCTAAACCGTGATAGTTTTCTTATTGCCCAGCCATCAGTCTCCTACCTCTCCTCTTGCTCCATGTAATCACAGTTTGCAACTCTCGATCCAGGCCTTTGGATCACTTGGTATCGATCTCCTGTTTGAGGTCGATTGTTGATGTTGTATTCGACGATTACAGGTTCTTGATCGCTATAGGTTTATGATTGTAACAGGTTCTTGATTAGATGATGATTTCAGGCTCTGATACCAATTCTAGTATAAAACAATATCGCAGTAAGAACAATCAAGTTGGATGACTCCAAAACTCTTTATTGATAACCAAGAAAACTAACTTAAAACTTGATTACAATTGTGTATCATAACTCGGTTTATATAGGCTAATACATATTTAAATACAATTCTAATAGGTAGATTGTAGGATCTGACTTGTTAGAGTCCTATTTGGTTACCACCGACTTGTGTATCATAACTACTTGGGCTAATGGTCACTACCAGATTACTAAAATGAAAGGTAGTGGTCATTACCTGGTATTGGTAAGCACCTGATTATCTTCTAGCATAGGTCTCATTTTCAAATCCTATCTTCATTGTTTTACTATCATAACCGATCACATGTCAACAAAAGCTATGATTCTACTTTATTCATCCGTTAGCAAGGTGTTGGAGGGTTTTAAACAGGTTCTCATGAACACCAAAATAAGATGTTGATCACTAGCATATTACTAAGATGAGAAATGGTGATCTCCATCATATTTGAGAAACAAGGAGTGACAATCATTGTCTACCGAGACATCACGACAATAATATCTACAGAATTAAAGCGAGGTTGAACTTCTAAAGAATAAGTTCCAAACCTAGGCGAAACCTCAATCGCCATTCCCCACTCGTATTCCCTAAACCCTGACCCGGATTTCATGTACAACACCATGATGTTAAGAAAATAATCACCAAGTTACATAAACAATCTGTGTATACTAGACACATTTGATAAGTATGCTAAAAACATTTGAGAATAAAAATGAAAGCAGTTGACAACACGAGCAACCATTGTTCACCTTTCACAACACCCTGAGATAATAAATAGAAGGCAAAGCACTCTATCATTCATATTATTATTATCATTACACAATTATACATTAATATGCTTCCCTTTTGCTTGATAAAATGAGATAACGATGCCCTAAGTGGTCATATTTACTGGTTTACGCCCCAAAAGTATAAAATGTCATTTCAAATTAGAAATATAATTACTTAAAAAAGACAGGTCCAATATTAAAAACTCAAAAACCAAGATCTACATCGTATATAACTTTCTTGTTGGCCGGAGTATTTCTGTACACCCCTAATGGCCATGTACACAGACAAACAAGATGACAGTTCATGGCAATATTCGAAGGCCATGTTTCGCTGTTGATACCGAACTGGCAGTTTTGAATTATACATACAGATATATCCTATATACATATATAGATACATGGTTCTACAAGCTGCAACATATGAGAATATGTTATAATGCCCACACTCTTGATTAACTATACTATTACTCACTTCTTAGGTGCAAACCCCTAATTTGTGCAGAGTTGCAACGCTTCTTCGCGTTTGATCTCAAATACCCTCATTAAAGCATCTTCAACAACCTGTAGATAAACATATGATAATCAAGCACAAAAATATATAGCAATTGTACACACATGATTGTAGCCGGTTATTATAAATGGATCGATTCGGATTATGTTTCCTTTTCTCTTAAATAAGTCATCGAAAAGTTTAGCCAAAAAGGGGAACAGGTGAGTCTAATGGTTCCAAACCAGTGAAAGTCATTCATACAAAAACTCATATTAATGTAGTGATGATATAGTTTTTGTAATCATATTTAACACAATAGTTATCAATGTTATTGGAACACGTTTTTGGTTCGACACAACCTCACCTGATTCAATTGGCAAAAAGTATTACCATTTTGACCTGAACGTTTCGTTTGTCACCCAACCCGTCCATTTTGCCACCTCTGGTTTGACATAATGAAAATGAATGGCATATTACATATATTTCGGGTGGTAGTGAAGCGTTACCTTATCAGGGGTAGATGCACCAGATGTGACACCAATTGTGATATGGCCCTTTGGTAACCAGTTTTCTTTTTCAACATATTCACCATGCTGTTGCAGTGACACATTATAAGTAAAAGAACCTAAAATAGAATGATTAAAACCAAAACCAGTGAGTGAGGTGAAAATTGTTACCATCAACTTGTAAGCTATTCGGTTTCCAGGACCAATTCGTTGTTCACCGTCAATCCAATAAGATGGAATGCCACGTTCCTCTGCAATCTCTTGTAGGTGGGAGGTGTTGCTTGAGTTCCACCCACCAACCACCAACATAAGATCCACTTTTTCATCTACAAGTTTATACATAGCATCTTGTCTCTCCTAAAAGGATAGATAAGTTTATAAAGCTTTAATGTAATAAAGGATGGAGGATGGGTGAAAATCAAGCATAATGGGGCATGTGAAAAAGAAACTACGAGAACTTGCCTGAGTTGCGTCACAGATGGTGTTAAAACTCATGAAGTGTTCGTTGATATTTTCTACTCCAAACCTTTGCATCATAGTTCTCTCTATTAATTTCCCTGCAGATACGGAAAAGGGAAGCAAGTTTTAAAAGTGGTAACGTCTAGCCATGTAATGTGATGACATTGTTATACACTTATACGGGTAGGGAGTTAGCAACTTCAAGCTAATAATATGATTAACTGAATGATAAAAGTGAATATATGATCTCATAATAGGCTAAGATAGATTGGAAGCTAAGCCAATATAATTTGAATAAAAACCAAGATAATCACTAAACATAATTGATAATCCTAGAGCTTATGACTTATGAATCCTAACAGATCTATAATACGTATCTCGTCTAATACAAGCCTTTTACTTATGATGAGTCTATTCGGTTTATGTTTTATCTATCACAGGTCAAAAAGGTCAACCAAACCCATTTTGAAATGCACCAAAAACCGATCCATTTCGACATGCTACCCAAGCAGCCCATTTTACCACCTCTAATGGCAACATACCTATCTCCTCTGTTTCCCCCTTCAGCATTGTAGTTTGGTTTGCAATACCAGCTTTGACAAGATCCTTATCGGGATCAAAACCCTTAGAAACCGCAAATTTAAATTTCTGCAGGCATGCCAAAGTTCAAAAACATAATTAGACATAAGAAAATGGAAAGAAATGATTTGACAAACGTATGAAATCGATATTGAGCTGATTAAAACGTAGAAATTACCTCCAGAAAAGCTTCTCTGGTTGAGCTAGATCCATTAAGCTTACCACCAAGAATGTAGTCGCACACATATGTTGCCTAGATCAAGTAACAAAACATTTGGTTGACGCATATTATTGTAAATAAGGTTTCTTAACTAAAAAATAAAAGAAACACAATAAGCTTACCTCATCCATGTTCTTCACAATGATATACTTTCCTGAAAAAGAAGCCGTTGCTATCGTCTCCTCATGGGTATATTTGCCATGAATTATTGAAGTATAATCTCCTTTCTTATGCTTTTCAACGATATTCCACACCTTGAATCCAAACAAGTTATACATAAGAACATTATAATCGTTATTCAATGGATGCAAGACTTAGATGATTATATGTGAGGATTAAAGAGACCATGGTTAATGTGTATGCAAGAAAGAAATATTACCTTAGACACCCAAGGGCATGTGGTATCAACTATTTGTACTTGTTTGTTACTCAAAGTCAACATCTCATCTACTGCAGCCCCAAAAGCAGGCAGAATCACAACATCACCTTTATCAACAACATCAAACTGTTTCTCTCCATCTTTAATGGGGATATCTTTAACTTCCATTTCTTCTAGCCTCTAGCATATCACATTTCAATTTTTTTATGAGCTTTGCTCTAACAGATGCAATATAGATTATAGAAAATGCTAAAAAAAAGAATAATAAATTATAGCCCTGTTGAAAAAAAAAAACCATGAAAAAGTCCATCAACAATATTTTATTAAGGTCCTTATGTAAAATAGTGACTCGTGACCTCTTAAATTGGTTGATGCACTCATACAAGATTATATAACTTTTTCTGAAAAAAATTGAATACCACTTCATCAAATCTTGACTAATTAATAGTGTAACGAGTCATCATATTATATATCTTTCACAAATATATGTGTTCTAGACAAGTTTAGGGACTTTAATATAGCAAATAGGTGAGGAATTTTTTCCAGTTTTATGACATGTTCACACACTTTTGCGTGAAAAGATTAAAAGTTTCATGGTTTTTCATGATATTAAATTATTAACCCAAAATAACGAAGAAGACTACTGCAGACAGAACACAAATACAGTGTTACATCCGTGTAAAATCTCAGTTTATTATTATTATTATTATTATTATTATTATTGTGTGACCTGACTTGACATGACCTGAATCATACTGAAAACTTTTTATAATCAGCTAATGGACCCTTAAAAATTCCCGATCCCATGATAAGAATTCAAGGCAAGTAGAAATAACAGTTGGCTTACGAACCCCAAGCTAATACAGGTAATCATAAACTGTAGCCAAAAATGAAAAATCAATACCTTATTAACAGTTGGATTGTGAACAATTTCGTTTGTGATCCACATCCTCTCATCAGGGAACTGTTTCCTGGCTTCATAAGCAATCTGGACCGCGCGCTCAACGCCCCAGCAAAAGCCATAAGCTTCTGCAAGCTTCACAGTAACATTCCCCCATGTATATTCATAGTTATTCTCCTTCAAAGTCTTAATGATGTCACCTGTTCACAATAACACAAAATTTAAACACACATGAGAAATTCAACATCATCCAATAACCGCATGAAATTAATCAAATCTAACAACCTCTCACAATTCAGTTTAATTATTTAAATTTATTGAAGGTTTAGAGTTTGTACGGTGGTTTCTAGTTTAAAAACTGTTTTATAGTAGTTTACGGAGAGTTCATACTTCAACAAGGGACATCTGCTTTGTTAATTGTACTTGTTCAACATAGTGACTCAGAAAGCATGCCACGGGCACACTGTCAGTCTTTTATATGGTGGTTCCTAATTTGAAAATTGTTTCCTAGTGATTTATTGAGAGTCTCTACTTTAACAAGTAGACTCTGTTTTGTTAATTGTATTTGTTGCAACACGGTGACCTAGGAAGCATGTCACGCGTAGAGTATGTTGTTAGTATTTTGTATGGTGGCTTCGGTCTGAAAATTGTTTCATAATGATTTATTAATTTATGTAGTCTACTGTTAATTGTACTAGTTTTAACATGGTGATAAGGGAAATGAAGGATTTCACGTCTAGAGTCCGCTAGTCACTCAGGCTGTGTTACGTGTTAAATAGTTAGAGGGCCAATTGTGTCACTTTTGCAAACTGAAATAACTATAACGATTAACGATGGTTGTTATAATCGTTGTAATCAACTAATCATGGTACGCAATGAAAACAGATTCCTCTTTCTCTGTATAACTCCAGTTCAATTACATCAAATTAAGCATAAGACTGAGCCAAAAGCAGTAGTTAAAGCAGAAATTCAGTATTCTTACTGGTGTACTCTTGGCTCATGAGCTCAAGAGTCTCCTTCTTATGGCCGAAGCCTCTCCGGTTGTAGTTGTCGCTTCTGGTCAAGTTATGGCGGAAAAGCTTGGCGTCAAAATCAGTCGAGATCGACGGCGACGAGGATGATGATGATGATTCTCCGGCGGAGCATCGGACGGAGATCGGATTCCGGCACCGGAAAACTCTGATGTCAGTGAGAGAGGGATCGGAGCGAGTGGAGAGAGGGGTGAGTTGAAGAGATGCCATTGAATGATGAATCAAGTGTGGAGTGTGTGTGTGTGTGTTGTGTATTTGAAGGAATTGAAGAAGAAGACGTGAGTGATTGAAGTTCGTGTGTTTTGGTTTTGATATTATTCTTTTGATTTTGGCGTGTTTTGGATTTAAATTAGTGGTGGAATTTTGCTTTTAATATCTCGAGGCTTGTTTTGTGCCACGTTAAGATGTATGCTTCTGGAAGTTTCGTGTGTTGTATTTATGTGTAGTAAATCGTAGGGTTCGAAATTAATATCCGTTAATTAGAGATAAATGAGTGAACCCGGGAGGAGGTGGTGAAAACGGGATAGAATGGGAATACCACCCTCGGTTCTGCTGACCGTAAAACCACGAGCAAAGGAATATTCGTTGGTAAAATGGTTGGGTGTACGATTTGTATCGTGCCACACACACATGCACATAGGGAAAACGTGGAGGGATATGAGATGATAGCTTTCAAACCGGGAAAACTATGAAAAATAAATGCATATTGGATTTTAATAATTCAAATTATTACATATTGACTAATAATAATCCATACTATTAATTTGGCTAGCAACACTTTCAACTTTATTTTTATTACTAATGGCAATCCCACAAGCAAAATTATCATAACTACAATCTCGATTTGTATTTATTTTAGGCTCAATTTAGCTCGTATGTTTTTTCATTTCGTTCATAGTCATTATTATGAATGAAATCGACTGCAAATCAAGCGTAAATTTTAATAACTATGTTACTGGGATTATTGTTGACAATAAAAGTGAAAGTTGGAGTATTACCGGTCAAATTAATAGTATAGATTACTATCGACCAATGAGTAATAATTTGGATTATTAAAATTCAATTTGCCAAAAATAAAAGAAATCTATAAAGATGACGTGTCATACAAGAGTAACCGGAAAAAAAACGAGATGCCTGACTCTGTCCTTACACATTAATTATATATAATTTTTCATGAATTTCGTCCTTTACATTCACACACAGATTTGGACGTTCAACAATTTCTCACACTCAAATTTTTTTGGAAGAGAAACTCACACTTAATTAATTAAGATTTTTATTATTCAAAGCAAGCTATGATCGACAATGATATATTGATAGTGTGGTGTGTGGACGGTGGTAAGCAAGCAATTGTTTGAACATAATGGAACTCATGAAATCCAGGCCATCGGTTTTATTATTATTATTATTATTATTATTATTATTATTATTATTATTATTATTATTTTAAGGTACATATTTTTTCTAAAATTAACTCCCATTATTTTCCCTATCTGTTTTATTATTATTATTATTATTTTAAGGTACATATTTTTTCTAAAATTAACTCCCATTATTTTCCTTATCTAATTTATTTGCCTAAAATTCTTTATACTTGTATTTCAGGTTGAAAATGTAAATTCTTAGCAGAGGTTTGATCCGGAAATGTGTTCATGTACTTTGAGGATCTTTTTGGAATAATTTCATATAAATTCTTACAAGTGTCGTAAAATATCATATATATGCAAGGTAAATTTTAAATATCATATATATATATATATATATATATATATATATATATATATATATATATATCCCTTCTCATCAATATTTCAAATAATTGTTGCTCGTGATTCTTGTAATATTTAAAGTTGAATGAAGTACTAAATCTATATTTCTTGCCTTGAATAAGTGGTTACAAGTTACATTATACAGAGGACTAAGTTACACATAAGGACCTAAAAATTACAAGGGTAGACAATATAATATCATCTAACATCCCCTCGCAAGCTGAATGGTGGTCGACCAATACGAAGCATCTGACGAAAGGTGTTGAATTGAGAACTGGGTAGACTTTTGGTGAAAATGTCAGCCACCTGAAGCTTGGTTGGAACAAATTTAGTTGCAAGTTTCCCGGCGGCCACTAACTCACGTAAGAAGTGATAATCAACATCTATATGTTTGGCCCGTTTATGAGAAACAAGGTTTTGAGTAAGAAAAATGGCACTTTGATTGTCACAAAGAATTGTCGGTCAGTCTGGGGGTAAAGCATGAAGTTCTTGAAGAAGATGAGTTAACCAAACAATCTCTGTTGCAGTGTTGACCATGGCTCGATATTCAGATTCATAACTAGACCGAGCAAAGGTTGGTTGCTTCTTAGCACTCCACGAGATGGGATTGCCACCCAAAAATATAGAATATCCATAAGTGGAACGTTTTGTATCCAAGCAACGAGCCCAATCAGCATCAGAGTATCCAAGTAACGCGGTGTGAGTAGGACGACTGTAGTGTAATCCAAATGCAACAGTACCCTTAAGATAACGCAGTATTCTTTTGACTTCTTGAAAATGAGCAGTGGTGGGAGCATGAAGAAACTGACTGACTTGATTTTAGCATAGGCAATATCAGGTCTCGTGATCGTCAAAAACTGGAGAACACCTATAATGGAATGATAATGTGTAGGATCCAAAAATAAAGTACCTGTAGAAACAAAAGACACATTGGTGCTTAAAGGTGTTGGTGTAGGTTTTGCATCCAACATCTTAGCACGAGTCAAAATATCCAAAGTGTATTTAGATTGATTTAAGAAAAGACCATTTTGAGTGTAGGTAACCTCCAATCCCAAAAAGTAGTTGAGTTGCCCAGGATCCTTGATAGCGAATTCGTTGTTTAGGCTAGAAATGAACGAAGTCGTTATGAAATTTTGGTTCCCCGTTAAAATGAGATCATCAACATACACAAGTAGGTACATTATGCAAGAGTCACATTTGTAGATAAACAGAGATGGATCCGTACGACTTCATGAAAACCCATTGTTTGTGAGGAACAAGCTTAGACGATGAAACCAGGCCCTGGTGCCTGTTTTAGACCATATATAGCTTTGTTTAGCTTACACACATAAGATGGAAATTAAGGATCCAAAAAACCTATAGGTTGTTCCATATACACATTTTCAGTTAGATACATATGAAGGAAGGCATTGTTTACATCCAACTGATGAAGCCTCCAGCCATTTATGATGGCTAAGGCAAGAACAGTACGAACCGTGGCTGCTTTCACAACTTGGCTGAATATATGTGAGTAGTCAAGTCCAAGAACCTGTGTCAAGCCCTGCCTAACAAGTTGCGCTTTGTAACGCTCAACTGACCCATCATATTTGAATTTTGTTCGGAACAACCATTTGGAGCCAACCACATTCACATTAGTTGGACGTGGGGCAAGAGTCCATGTTTGATTTTTATGTAGAGCATGAAGCTCTTTTTCCATAGCATGAACCCATTTTGTGTCTTTAGAGGCAGCATGATATGTCTTTAGATCGGTCGAAGAAAACAAAGCATGATGTAGAGGAAAGTTGATAGTATGTGCTAAATCCACACGATGTCGTGGTTTAAGTATGCCAGATTTAGCACGTGTGACCATCGGGTGAGATGGGAGCGGTGGTGGAACAGGAATATTCGACGAACTTGCCACGGTTGAGGAATTGAGAGAGGAGTTCGGTGAGGGGGGCGGGGTGTGAGTTGGAGTGGTGGATGGTGTGGAGCTGGGTGTATGATCTGATGGAATAGTGCTTGGAGAATTCGGAAGAGCCGGGTGGAATAGTAGAGATTGAGATGATATTGGGTTTTGTGGAGTGTTCGGTACTAGGGTGGAAGGAGAGGCACTTTCCGCTGTATCACTTGCAGGACCGGGTAAGGGTGCTTAACACTTAGTTTCACACTGAGGAGAGATCTTAGATCACTTAATGATTCAAATAGGAAACTGGTAACTAGAGATAGATGATACTAAGAATACAAGTAAATTAAATAGACAAAACTAAGAACAACACAAGAACACAAGATTGGTTTTCAAGGATGTTGTATATTGATCTCAAGTTCTTTTACAAGTGTTACAAAGCATTAAGAAATTACAAGGACCTGAGACACTTTTATAATACAACCTATAACCTTCACTTACATATAAAGACAGTTGGGATTTGACTAATCTAGACAACAAGATCAATCTATAGTCAAAAGGCAGATTGCCTTTTGACTAGTGACTATGACATGCCATAGCTCACTGACTTTTCCTAATACAAAAAGTCTACAGAAACAAGTAAGGTAATTTACAAACAAAGTCCATTCCTACTTTTTGATAAAGCATGGAAGTTTCACCAACTTGTGTAAAGTAGGTGAACCACCAGAGCAGGCAGCGGAGAGTGTGTCAGCTTTATCAAAAGTTGATTCAGAGAAAGCATATTTTCTCTATCCTCTGAAGAAACCAGTCTTCACAGCTTCGGAAGACTTTGTCTCTGAAGCTTCGGAAAATTTCATCTTTGGTTTCGGAAGATGCTGGTCTTTGGCTTCGGAAGATTTCACACTTAGAATATTTTTCTGTTTGAGTGTGAAACTTCCAGAGTAACTCCTTTTGAACTGTTAGCTTCGGAAGATCTTACACTTAGACACATTTGAGAGTGTAATACTTCCAATGCTAGTTCATCTTTATTCCTTTGTGCATGCATGGAAGACTTGGTTGTTCTGGCTTGTTGGTTGCATCAGCCTCATAATCTTAAGATGATCTTACAAACTCTCCCTAGGTTGATGCTACCAAAACAGAAAAGTTCTTTAGATTTTGATAGTCCACATTAGGATCCTCAGCATACCTTTCTTCATCATTAGGTCTGGATCCTTCAGACTAACATAGAACCTTCTCATGTAAAAGAGATCATGAAGAGGAAGATTGAGCATGTCTTCTGAGGAATAGACATGCATGCTTCCTGATCTCTTATGACATACCATCTGCCTTAATCTTCATCATAAGACCATGACATAATTTGTCTTCCAACAGCATGAGACTCTACTATGATTGGAGTTTGTTTAGAGACCTCTTCATGCACTCCCTCAGGATGCTCTAACTCATCCTGAGGTTGGGAAGTGGATGCCTTTCTTCTTTTTCTATTTGAGGTTGATCTTCTGGCCATCCTTTTTTTTCTCCCTGATGATTTTAACTGAGGGGACTGATCATAAGTAACAGGTTGTTCAGTTGAGTCCCCCTCAGTTGGGATCTCCTTTCTCACAGGTTCAGAAGGAGAGAGAGGAGGACCCTGCTATGGATCAGAATATGAAGTTGGCTGAGATACAGCTCCAGGTTCAGGTTGTGTTGTCTCAGTGGGTTCAACCTTCACCTCAACTTTAGGTTGAGCTGGACTTGGTGGAGAATGCAAGTCCACCAGCTCTCCCTTCTTTATCTTCTGCTTGATTACCCTAATATGCTCATCCATTATGGATAGAGACATAGGGCCAAGCCTCCTTCCCGAAGAATCCATACAGCTTCAAGAAGCTCATCATCCTTTGTCTGTCAGCAGACTTCTTTTGGCTTTTGTGGATGATGGCCCTTGACTTTGTAGCTTCTTCCTTTAATCTTTTCTTTTCAGCTTGTTTTTCTCTTTTAGCTTTTTCTTCCATCTGCTTATTGTATTCAAACAATATGTATTCAGATGGTAAGGGAAGAAGTGCATCTACCTGATAGAGACCTGTGGCACTCAGGTAGCTGATCATCTTTAGTCTTTCTTCTTCAGTTGCTACCTGAGGTTGTTCAATGGCCACAGTCTCTGGCTTAGGACTTTCTTGAACTGGGGAGAGGACAGGAATATTCTTGTAAAGTCTTTTCAGCCTCATTTCTTCCTTGTGCTTGAGGAGCAATGCTGCATTCTCTGCTTCCTTCCTCTCCTTTGACAACTCTGTGTCAGCCAGTTCATTCAATTCATCTAAGGGGAGAGAGATGAGTTCATCAACATTATAGTTTCTGGTTCCCAGGTAGTTTAGCCTGGCTGCCCATAACTCATCTTCCTGAGTGTTTAGCCTGGGGGCAGCCCTGATTGCAGCTTCCATAAACCCTGGGGAACCACTTGAACTCTCTCCCCTCAGCTTTCTCTTCCTCTCTCTCTTCTCTTCCTCAATCTCCTCAGGAGTCATTTTCCTTTTGCCTTTGTCATCCATAGGCTTTGGTGACTCAGGCTGGAGAGAGCTTTGGCCTTCATTGCTTGGTTCAGCTATCAAGTTCTAGCCAGAGAGAGGTTGTGAAACACCATCACCAGCTAGTGTTTCACTAAGGGTAATGGGTACAGAAGGAGATCCTGTCTCAAGGTTCATAGGTTCAACATCTGGGCCTTCAGTTAAGGTTTACCCTTCGAAGCTAATCTCCGGGTCTACCTCAACATCCTAAAACCAAAGATCTCACCTGCTAGCCTCTGTCTATTGTCTTGGATTCTTTCTGCCAATTTTGCTGCTTCTCTGTTATTGCTTGGGTTGACAAGTGGTAGATCTACCAAGTTGATGCTCTCATAGAAACTCAGGTGTGAAATGTTGAGAACTTCTAGTTGACCCTGAGCTCTAGAGATCACAAGAGCTCTCCTATTGCTGTCATACCCCAACCCCAGATTGGGTTCTTAGAAGGGGCAGACATTGCTCTTGGTATTCCCTCCTCAAACAGTTGTTGGATGAGAAGGTTCAGATCACTGTCCAGAGGAGGTTGCTGAGTATGAACAACTACAAGAGAGGATGGTGATTCCTCTATGTCCATACTCTGGGAAGAACTCCCAGGTTCTGTGATTGTCAGAATTTCCTCCCCCTTTTTGGTAGCATCACCCTCTTGCATAGGTGAGCTGGGAGATTGATCCATGACATCCATAGGTTCTTGTGGACCTGGATGAGTTGTCCTCATGGGTCTCTCAGCCAACTTGCCCTTGAGATCGGTGATCCCAAGTTGCTGGTCATTGACCCTCTTCTATAAGATAGTCACCTGAGATTCCAGGTGAGCTATCTTTGAAACAAAATAGGTGTAAAGATGTGACAGTTTGTGCACCTTTTGTTACAGACTCCCCTCATCTTCAGATGAAGAATCATTGGGGGATGAGAGAATTGGACCTAAGTCTTCTTCCTCACCACCAGCATAGGTTTCTTGGCTGTTGGATTTCCCCTGTCTAATGACAACTTCCAGAGAAGTGTCAAGAGGCTGGGTTGCCATGGTAGAGGTCCTAGTAATGTTATCACTTGCAAAGGTGATAGCCACTGCCATATGGATTTCCTGAATAAGTTCAGGACTATCCACCTCAGTAGGGGTTGCTGATGTGGGCTAGAGATGGGGGAAGCAGGAGTACTCATCTCTCCTTGAGTATGGGAAGAGAGGAGAGACTCATGGTACTCACTGAAGCCCAAATCTTCATCAGAATAGAAGTCAAGGCTGGGAATGGGGCAGTTTAGATCAAGAGGTTAGGGATGGTAGCTTTCCCCAAAAGGTTGATCACTAGACTGTTGAGACTTAAAATGATGGCTTAAGGCTATTTGTGGGGTTGTGAGCTCATCAGGCTGAGCATAAGGAACCTCAACACTGATTGGTTGAAAGATGGGAGTGGTCTGCTCCTCAGGGGAAGTGGGAGCTCGAGATTCAACTTCCTCCTATATGGGTTCTGATATGGGGGCCTGCACATGCTCAGTAGCAAGTGCAGGGGTTCGTTAGGATTTTCTTTTGTAGGTGATGATGATGGTAGGCTGTGTTTGAGGTGGTTGAGAGGTGGAGGGTGTTGGTTCAACACTAGCTGGTGCTGCTAGGTTTTCACCCTGAGCAATGAGCTCAAACATTTTTAGGACAAGGGTTGTTTCTACCCCAGAGAAGCCAACAGTTGGCTTCTTCAAGATTTTGAAGATATCAGGCCTCATTTGTCCTATTTTAAGAATATTACCTGTTCCCCTCAACGGTGGTCCCAACTCACAGTTGAGAATGTGTTGAACATACTTAGGGAACATGTAGTACTCTAAGGAGTCCAAGTTTACAAGTAAATTAGTTTATACAAACTGAGAGTACCTAAACTTGACCCCTTGTACCATCCCATGGACTATAAAGGAGAGGTCTTCGGGAACTTGATCCCATCCTCCATGCTTGTTAGAAAGGCTGTGAATGATGTCATGGAGGAGGTATTTCCATTAAGATGAGACCTTCCCCTTCTTGAAGGTTTTGACTAAGAAGTCACCTTCATAGCCCATCTGCTGAAAGGAGTGGTTGACAGCAGATTTGGGAAAGGACAGCTCACCTGCTTCATCATCCAGCTGCAAATGGGTGTTTATGATGGCCGGAGTGATGAAAATTGTCCTCCCCTGCACTGTAGCAGACAGTGCCTTCTCCCCATCCATGGTGACCTCTTGACAGGTCCTCCAGAACTCAAGCAACTGATCCTCATAGAGAGGAGGATCAATTGTAAGGGAGGTGAAGTAGTGCGACGAAGAAAGGTACCTACACACATCTGAGAAGCTTGGATCCTTCTCAGAGTGTAACAGGCAACTTGTTTGTGTTGCCTGTGTAGGTGTATGGAAAAATCAGGATCGTTGCAAAGATCAATGTTGGCCATTTGAGGAAGCTTTTGCAGTGAAGAAAGGAAGAAGAAGATGAAATTTGGGGGTAAATTTAGAGTAAGGATCAGTGAGAGTAGAGAGACGAAATAGAACCATTTGGAAGATATATGTCGTGGATTTGAGACAAAGTTATGGCAAAAAGATAAACTTTGAAATCCGCAAGTGGGTCCTGCTTTTGAAAAAGTGCGCCCAAAAAGTTAGTTTTCTTGGAAGTTGTAAAACTTCCGAAGACAATTTTGGCTTCGTAAGCTTTGTAGCAAAGCTTCCGAAGGCAAGTTTTGCTTCGAAAGATATTTCAAAGAATTTTGAAAATTTGGCTTCGGAAGAAGTGAACAAGTCTTCCGAGACTTAGTTGCTTTCAGAAGATATTTGTTCTTTGAATACATTTAAGTGCTTATATACAAATTTAAGCTTCGGAAGATACTCCAAGAATTTCTTCCGAAGGTAAATCTTAGATAAGCTGTTAAATGATTTAAAGACATAAATTTCTTCTGAAGGCAATTTGAGTTCTTCCGAAGGTAAATTTTCACAAATCTGAGGAATATCAGTTAAAGTTAGTTTTCTTCCAAAGAGAACTGGGCTTATGAGGTGATCTAATAGACAACTTAGGACACACAGTTTTAGAAAATAAATTTGATTAAGTTATTAAGGAAAATCTATTCAATGTTAATCATCCTAATAGCTGATACAAGATATTTAAATCTCTGTTCATCAAATGCCTTTGTAAACAGATCAGCATATTGTTCATTTATGTTAACTTTGATTAGTTTGATCAATCCCTTTTCAAAATTATCCCTAATCAAATGATACCTGATGTTGATGTGTTTGGTCCTTGAGTGCTGCATAAGATTTTCTGTAATGGAGATGGCACTGTTTTTGTCTATGTGGATGGGAGTCTCCTTGAAGTTGAACCCATAGTCTAGCATCTGATTCTGAATCCAAAGCACTTGAGCACAGCAGCTTGCAGCAACAATGTATTTAGCTTCAGCAGTTGATGCAGACACACAGGATTGCTTCTTGCATTGCCAAGAGACTATCCTTCCACCAAGGAATTGACATCCCCTAGATGTGGACTTTGCAGTCGTGTTGCAGCCACCATAATCACTATCTGTATAAGCATATAGATTAAAGTCTAAATTCTTTGGATACCAAAGGCCTAAATTTGGAGCACCTTTAAGGTATCTAAGAATCATTTTGACAGTGATTAGGTGTGACATCTTGGGGTTGGCTTGATATCTTGCACATATACATGTGGCAAACATAATATCAGGCCTGCTAGTAGTAAGGTACATAAGTGACCCAATCATAGCCCTATAGAGATGTTCATCAATACACTCCCCCTCAAGATCAGGACCAAGGGAGTAGTTTTTGGCTATGGGTGTCTTTGCAACCTTAGAGTCAGTCATCTTGAATCTTGTAAGTATGTCCTGTACATACTTTGACTGGCTAATGAAGATGCCATCTTCAACCTGCTTCACTTGAATTCCTAGAAAGAAACTGAGTTCCTCCCATGGCACTCATTTCAAATCTATTCTTCATTAGCATCTCAAAGTCTTTGTAGAGCTTTGGATTAGTTGAACAAAAGATGATGTCATCTACATATATTTGAACTAGCAGTATGTCATTCCCTATTTCTTTGATGAAGAGAGTCCCATCTATAGTACTTCTTTTGTATCCATGATGACAGAGGTATGTTGATAGTGTCTCATACCACTTTCTTGAAGCTTGATGCAGTCCATAAAGAGCCTTATTAAGCTTACAGACATAATCAGGATGATCTGGGTCTGCAAAGCCAGGTGGTTGTTTAATATAAACTTCTTCATCAATCACCCCATAGACAAAAGCACATTTCACATCAAGTTAATAGACCTTGAAATCCTTAGATGCAGCATAAGCCAGGATTATTCTTACAGCTTCAAGTCTTGCAACTGGAGCAAAAACATCAGTGTAATCGATTCTTTCTTCTTGAGTGCATCCTTGGAAAACCAGTCTAGCCTTATTCTTGATAATAATCCCTCTATCATCCTTCTTGTTCCTGAATACCCATTTGGTACCTATCACAGTCTTCCCTTGATGAAGAGGGCATAAGTTCCACACCTTCTGTCTTCTGATTTGAAGCAGCTCATCTTGCATAGCTTCAATCCAGCTTCCATCCTTCAAAGCCTCATCAACTTTCTTCGGCTCTATCTGGGATAAGAAACAAGAATGTAGACAAACATGCTATCATGAGTTTGTCTTCTTGTTCTTATCCCTGAGTCAACATTTCCAATGATGTTTATGGTGGGATGTGACTTGTGGATCCGAAGTTAAGGGCTCACAGTAAGTTGATTGGACAGATCTAAATTAGAGAAATTCTGTTCTGGTAATAAGGTGTCTCCCACTACATCAGCACACTTATCAAGAGAAACTTGATCCAATAAGTGTGTGACATCATTCATGTTGTCTTCAATGGAGTGGTTATCAACATCAAGAAATTCTTGATCACTGTCACCACCTCCAGTTCCTCCTGCATTAGAAGTTCATTCTCCTGAATTCTGAGCCTCTGAGCTAGAATTTGAAGGCAATTCAGTTGAATCAGTAGTATTTGTCATGCTTGTGCTGATAAGAGCCTCAATTACAGGGTTAGTCACCACTGGAGCTGAAGTAGTCTTCTTGGTTGCTCTTCTCAGCTCAAATCTTGGATCAGGATCTTCTGTTGATCTGTTATCTGTAGATCCTGAAACATTCTCATAAGACTTGTTAAAACAGTTGGTAACTAAATCAAGATCAAACAGCCAATCCAAACCAAAACCTTTCACACAGGGTGTGTGTTCATTGAAAGTCACATTGGCTGACTCCTTAATGATTCTAGTTCTGAGATTGTATACTCTATAAGCCTTAGCTTGAGAAGAGTATCCAACAATGTGTCCATCGTCTGATTTCTCAGCAAACTTGGCTATTTGATCTTTGGTATTCAAGATGGTGCAAGGACACCCAAATGTTCTGAGAAAACCAATGAATGGTCTCCTTTTATGCCACAGTTCATAAGGAGTTTTACTATATGTCTTAACCACTAAAACTCTATTCTGCACATAGCAGGCTGTGTTGACAGCCTCTGCCCAGAAGGTGATAGGCAGTTTAGAGTCAGACCACATGGTTCTAGCAGCTTCAATAAGTGTCATGTTTCTCCTCTCAGCAACACCATTTTGCTGAGGAGTCCTGGGAGCACTATATTGTCTTGAAATACCATTTTCATCACAAAATGTATCAAGGATTTGGTTTTTAAATTTAGTTCCTTGATCACATCTTATGGTCTTGACCTTGTGATCAGATTGATTCTCAATTTTCAGAATGAAGTTCTTTAAAATTTCAGGGGTTTCATCCTTAGTTCTAAAGAAAAACACCAAAGTGACTCTTGTGAAATCATCTATGATCACTAAACAGTAAGAGGTCCTTCCTAGACTCATTACACTGGTGGGGCCAAACAGATCCATATGTAACAAGTGTAGGGGAGTAGTGATAGAGTTCATTTCCTTTGGCTTGTGAGACACTTTGTGTTGCTTCCATTTCAGGCATGCAACATAGTGGTCATCACTTATAAATTCTTTCTTCGGCATTCCAGTTACCAAATCATTCTTAATCAATTTATTCATGTTTTTAAAGTTTACATGGCATATTCTTTTATGCCAAAGGAAAGACTCATCATTATTTGCTTTAGACAGAAAGCAAGAAACTTCTCCAGAGGGAGATGTTTCCTGCAAATCCATCTTGTACATGTTCCCTCTCCTGGGGGCTCTGAGCAGAATATGCTCTTGAGCAATATCAACCCCGGGCTTGAGAATAATGCACTCATGCTCAGTAGAGAGCATATGATGTTTTTGGTCATAAAATTAGGACACACTCAGAAGATTGTATCCAAGCTCCTTGACAAAGTTTACCTTCTCAATGTTGAGCTTACCATTTGTAACCTTGCCCCTGCCAGTAATATAACCTCCTGCATCTCCTCCAAAAGCTACTGGTCCTCCATCAAATCTTTCAAAGTTTTGAAGTAAGGACTCATTGCCTGTCATGTGCCTGGAGCAGCCACTATCAATGATCCACACATTTCTGTTTGCCTTTGGCTGTCCCTACATAAAAGGAGATGATTTAGTTACATTTGGAAACCCAAGCCTCATTGGTCTTGGGCTTGTTAAAATAAGTTGAAGGCAATGAAACAGTAAGTGATCCTATGTTCAAGCTCTGAGGATCATTTGCTGTTGTTGATGAAGAATCTTCAGTCACAAGGTCTTCCTTCATCTTCCACACCACCTTTGGAAAATTTGGCTTGACCTTCAAAGCTTCGGAAGATTTTGCAGCTTCGGAAGATTTGGAGACTGGTCCTTCGGAAGATCTTGCTTTCACTGCAGCAAGCTTCAGTACTTCGGAAGCATTCCTTTCTTCCGAAACCAAATTTTCTTCCAAAAGAAATTTTTCACTTGCCTTCTTCTTCATTTTGGAGCTTCCGAAGGAAATAGATTTTCCTTCCAAAGCTTTCTTTTCCTTCTTCTTCCCAGAAGCCATTTCTTTGACCATGTGGATAGTACTTTTAGGATTATAGAAGCAATCCTTAGCCAGATGAGAAGTACTACCACACATGATGCAGTCCATTTGCTTCCTCCTGGGAGTCTTCTTTTGAGAGCAAGACTGAACTTGAACACTTGCTTTCTCCAACTTCTTCTTCACAGATGATCCAGAAATTTTCTTAGGGAGAGAATTGCTCTTGGAGGAGGATGGTTCAGAATGTGTAGCAGTGGTACATAGCAATTCAGCCTTCTCTTTGCTGGAATGAGTTGGAACTGTACTAAAACTCATGGTACTAGAGTTTGTCGTTGATTCCTCATCCTTTACCACTTCTAGCCCTGCAGAGATGAACACTTGTTTCTGCTTGGGGTCAAAAGTGGCCTTGATCTCTTGAGCCTTCTTTGATCTTTTCTTTGCTCTTCTGATCAAGTTCTTCCTCTTTGCCTTTGTCATACCAGCCTTCTTACTCTCCTCAGGAGTATGGTGACCCTTTTTGGATTGACTCTTTTCACTCATTTTAGAATCATCCCTCACCATCTCCTCTTCATCCTCTTCAACACTAGGGTCTATGAGGGGAAGCTCATCTTTACCAGTTCCACACCTTGGAGATCTTAGAAATAATAGAGTGTGTGGAGGAGCTATCTCACAAGATCCCAGTCCCTGCTTATTCTGATAACAAACTTTTGCATACAGAGATAAGGACATTATGTTCTTGAAGGTCTCTTCTTCAAGAACACATTTTTCTGCCCTGGCTTTGCTGATCATAAGCTCAGCCTGGCATTCAGTCAACTTAGTAACAAGATCTTTTATTTGAGTCTTGTAGTTTGTTTGCTCATGTTTAAGAGTTGAAATTGTTTTCTCTAGATCTTCTATTTTAAGCTTATAATTATTTTCAGCTCTCTTAAAATCAGCTTTTAAACTGTTTAAAGACTCAATATCAGATCTCATTTCTAAGTTGTAGGACCTGTATCTGTTTACTTTAGCAATACATTCAGGAGAGCAAAGATGTTCTAGTACCTTGGCTTCGTCATGGTCAGCCATGAGTGCTTAATTTGGAGAAGCATCTTCAGCTTGGAAGCTCCAGTCAAAGCCTCCTTCTTCAACAGCAACTGCAGCTTGTTGTCTTGGCTTCTCATTTTAGTGCCCTCCTTCAGTGTAGTTTGGCCTGGATGATGCTTGGCCACCATTTGACTTAGGTGCCTTGCATTCTCTGGCAAAGTGTCCCATCTGGTTACAGTTGTAACACTTTACTTTGCTTTTGTCCAGCCCAAACTTGCCACTGGCTGCATTGCTAGGAAACCTTCTCCCAGTCCTCTTGTAAAACTTCTGGGCTCTGTGAGTGAGAAGTGCCATCTGCTGGACTATCTCCATACATTCCAGATCATCTGGATGGATACAGTCCAGGTCTTCAAGAGTGAAGAGAAAGTTGCCTGAACTTTCATCAGTAGAGACAAAGGCTTGAGAGGAACTTGTCTCTTGGAAGGGACTTCCTTGGATGTAGCTCTCTCTGGGTGTCCCAGGGAAGGTGATGAAAGGACCCTTTTATGAAGTTTCAGGGTTGCAGATAAGAAGATGTTATGGTTCTCTGCTATCCCTTTCACCCACATGAAGAGCTGAACTCTGGTGAGTATTGGAGTTACCAGATGAATTTTGCATGTTCATCTCCATCTGGTATCCACCGAGTGTCCCATACAACTCAGTGAGAGTAAGGGTCTTGAGGTTTTCTGTTCTCTTAATGACCACATAGTAGTGTGTCCATTGTCTGGGAAGAGAGGACATGAACTTCCTAACAATATCCCTGTTCGAGTTACTCCAACATCAGCCAGAGTATCCACAATCTCAACATACCTGAAGTATTGTTGAGTTATGGTTTCACCTGTCTTGAAGGTGAAGTTTTCAAACTGCTGCTTCAGGAGGTCCTTCTTGTTTTCTTGGATTCATTGGTTCCCTCATACATCAGTTTCAGTGCATCCCATAGCTGTTTAGCGGTCTTGCACTTCTTGAAACCTCTATAGATGGAGTTTGGAAGAGCAGTTTGGAGGGCTGTCATGGCTTTCTGATCAATATCAATCCTTTTCCAGTTTTCATCATAAAAATCAGCCCTCTCCTTTGGTATCATGCCACCACCAGCAGCAGCTGAAAAGGTGTATGGTACATGAGGTCCATTGACAACAGACTCCAACATCCTGGAATCTTGAGACTTGATGAAGCCTTCCATTCTTTGGCACCAAGTGTCAAAATCCTTAGAAGTTATCAGTGGGGACTTTGTCATAGTTCCAGTTTCCATATCAGCCTTAGAGATAGCCTCCTAAGTGATGTGTGAAGCTAAAAGGATTAAAGATGGTGAGATCTTACAATCAAGAGCATGGAATGCTCTGATACCAATTGTAGGACTGGGTAAGGGTACTTAACACTTAGTTTCACACTGAGGAGAGATCTTAGATCACTTAACGATTCAAATAGGGAACTGGTAACTAGAGACAGATGATACTAAGAACACAAGTAAATTAAAGAGACAGAACTAAGAACAACACAAGAACACAAGATTGGTTTTCAAGGATGTTGTATATTGATCTCAAGTTCTTTTACAAGTGTTACAAAGCATTAAGAAATTACAAGGACCTGAGACACTTTTGTACTACAACCTACAACCGTCACTTACATGTAAAAACAATTGGAATATGACTAATCTAGACAACAAGATCAATCTACAGTCAAAAGGCAGATTGCCTTTTGATTAGTGACTATGACATGCCATAGCTTACTGCTTTTCCTAATACAAAAAGTTTGCAGAAACAAGTAAGGTAAGTTACAAACAAAGACCATTTCTACTTTTTGATAAAGCATGGAAGTTTCACCAACTTGTGTAAAGTAGGTGAACCACCAGAGCAGGCAGCGGAGAGTGTGTCAACTTTATCAAAAGTTGATTCAGAGAAAGCATATTTTCTCTGTCCTCTGAAGAAATCAGTCTTCACAGCTTCGGAAGACTTTGTCTCTGAAGCTTCGGAAGATTTTATCTTTGGCTTCGGAAGATGCTGGTCTTTGGCTTCGGAAGATTTCACACTTAGAATATTTTTCTATTTGAGTGTGAAACTTCTGAAGTAACTCCTTCTGAACTGTTAGCTTTGGAAGATCTTACACTTAGACACATTTGAGAGTGTAAGACTTCCAAAGCTAGTTCATCTTTGTTCCTTAGTGTATGCATGGAAGACTTGGTTGTTCTGGCTTGTTGGTTGCATCAGCCTCATAATCTTCAGATGATCTTACATCACTCGAAAATGGTGAGGTTTGTTGGGCCGAAGTGATGGAGGGGTGATGTGGGCCAATCAGTTGGGCCACAAGATGATTGTGAGGATTAGATTGGGCTGGTAAAAAAGGAATAGAAGGTAGAGTGGTGGTAGTAGTGTCTATCGGAGGTGGAGAATTTATGGAGTTAATATGTGAGGGGTTGGTAGCATCAAAATTGTTGTCTAGGAATGTGGACACCTCAAGGAGATTAATGTGTGCTGCAATGGTGGAGTTGGCAAGAGGAAAATGATGTTCATCAAAGCAAGCATGACAAGTAACATAAATACGAGAGGTACAAGGATCAAGACATCGATACCCTTTGTATTTAGAGCAGTACCCATTGAAAATGCACGGAATGCACCTTGGTGATATTTTATTAGGAGCATAATCCTGAAGAAAGGGGAATACACGACATCCAAAAGTCCGAAAAGATGCATAATTTGGTATTTTTCGGTATAACATTTCAAATGGCGACTTCCCTTGAAGTATAGTAGTGGGTAACCGATTTATATTAAACACGACCGAAGAAAAGGCTTCAACCCAATATTGAGCAGGAAGTTTGGCATGAAACAACATTGCCAATCTGGTTTCAACAATATGCCTATGTTTTCGTTCAACCCGACCATTTTGTTGGGGAGTATATGGGCACGACATGCGGTGAAACGTGCCATTTTGTTCAAACAGTTTATGAACACGATTATTAGTAAACTCCGTGCCACCATCACTTTGAAAACTTTTTATCTTTGTTGAAAATTGAGTTTGAACAAAGGGTATGAATATGGATAAAGCTTCAACAAAATCGGATTTTGCCCGTAACGGATATAACCAAGTAAATCTAGAATAATCATCCACAAATGCAACATAATATAGAAAATTATTAACTGATTTTACTGGAGATGGCCCCCACAAGTCACAATGGATAAGTTCTAATGGAGAAGAAGTCCATTTATTATTAAGCACAAAAGGTTTCCGTTTGGATTTGGCAAGTTCACACGGAGTACAAAGACCCGGTTTAGGTAAAAAGGATGTAAAGGAAAGACAGCCATTATGTTTAAGCAAAGAAACAACATCAAAATTAAGATCTGTGTGAGTGGACACAAGGGCTTCATTATTGTTGCAAAGAACATAGAGACCATCTTCACGGCACCCCCGGGCTAGAGTTTGCTTGGTTCGACGATCCTGAATATAAAAGTAGGGATAAGAAAAAACGAAATCAATAGGATTATCTTTGGTTAGTTTACCAATCGATAGAAGACTTTTGGTGAGATTTGGTACAACTAACACATTATTGAGAGCAAGATTAGCAAGCAATTTAGTGTGACCGACATGAGTTACAGGTAACTATTGACCATTACCAAAATAAATATTTTCATTACCTTGAGTCGGTGTAGAATTTGGAAGTGATGCATTTGTGGGAAGCATGTGAGAGGAAGCCTCTGTGTCGGATGTCCAATCAGGAACAGTAGAGTTTAGATGACATTGGACATGGAAAGCGTGAGCCAATTGATCCTCATTCGGTTATGATGAAGCCACGAAAGAGGCAAGATGATAACATTGTGATGTATAATGTCCTGTTTTCCTACATAATTGATAAGTGGGTGGTCTAAAATTTGAAGTCTGACCATCGAATCCACCTCTATTGTTGCCACGAGAGAAAGGCTTGTGAGACCGAGTGGGCCGATAATTGGCCTACGGTTGCTTGGGGCGAAATGGATTGGCATTTGAGGACTGGTGTCCTTTGGAATTACCGGTTATAGGACGGGCAAATTGGGCCAAAAAGGCAACAGCAGGACCAAAGGAATCATTGTGCAAATTTTTTATGAACAATTCGTGACTTTCTATGTTGGCCAGGAGATCAAAAAAGTTAGGAATGGGACGTTGTGATCGGATCGTAGTAGAGAAGCTTTCAAACGAGGTGCTAAGGCCACATAAAAACAATGAAGTTGATCCATAGCATCCACTGGGTGTCCAATTGCACATAATTGATCACATATAGCCTTAAAAGCATGACCAAATTCGGCCACCGTTTTGTCACCTTTCTTTAAAGCACATAGGTTGTTATGTAAGTTTTGGACCCGCTCAACAGAAGAATTACAAAAGGCTGCCTCAAGGGCAACCCAAATCTCTCTAGCGGATGATAATCCAACGGTAACAGACAACGCTTCTTCAGTTAACGAGGCATTGAGAATTATAATCGCTTGTTGTTTGTCTTGAACCCAAGCAATGTAATCAGGGTTATTAACCTCCTTATCATTTTGGGTAATTATTGGTGGAGGGGCGGTTTGAGACCCATCCACATGAGAAAGTAATTTTTGATATGAGAGAAGCGGTATCAATTGTTGTCACCAATAGATGTAATTTGAGGCCGATAGCTTGATAGTAATCATAGGGGCTAATCTCGTCATTAGGAGAGTGTTTATGGTGGAAGATGATGTCGTGATAGGAAAGCTTGAGAAAGGAATATGAAAAAGGGTAGAGGAAAGAAGATGGTAGGAGAACGAGAGGGTGGAAGAGAAGAAGGAAGATCAAGGGAAACTCAACCAACTTGATGGTAGGCTGATACGATGAATGAAGTAATAAATCTATATTCCTTGCCTTGAATAAGTGGTTACAAGTTACAATATATAGAGGACTAAGTTACACATAAGGACCTAAAGATTGCAAGAGTAGACAATATAATATCGTAAATTAATATCATCTAACAAGAGTTCTCAAGATAACTCTTCACACACACACATATATATATATGTTCAATATATAACCAATTTAAAAAATAACTATGAGAACTACGTAAACAATTATACTCGTTGTTTTATATATGATATAGTAAACAGTTATTTAACTGTCACTCTTTCTTTCTTCTAGCATACGTAACTTTTATGCATTATGTGTAGCTCCTGTAGTCATTTTCTTAAAATTGGTTTCTATTAAACGCATCATTGATATCAAAAGATAAGAGAAATAAGATCAATTTACAAAACAGAGACACACCTAAGTCGAGATATACATTTGTTAATAAATAAATAATGATCAGTTGAGTATTCACCATCGTAGTTTCTATTCATAACGTCTGTGGCAAATTGTGATCTAATGTAGTGCCTCAACCATTTTTCCGGGTTGTCTTTTATGAAGAAACCCGTTGATCTAGTTTAGACATGCCACTAGCCATATATATACAAACAACCAAATCATATATATATATATATATATATATATATATATATATATATATATATATATATATATATATATATATATATATATATATATGTGTGTGTGTGTGTGTGTGTGTGTGTGTGTGTGTGTGTGTATGTGTGTGTGTGTGTGTATGTATATAGAGGGTAGGGTTATATTGAGAACTATCTATTTTTATGAGAATTTTAGAAACTAATATGAGGCACACATTTAAGTAACGTGTAATTCACATGCCATTTTCACATTTTTTTTAAATGTTCATAACTTTTTTCACGATATTATTTTTTCAAAAAAATTTCACCATTAGTTTCAGTATTTTTTTATTTTTCCAACGCGTACTATATTGATATATATTTTTTAAATCGTCCATCTATTATTTACATATTTATAAATTTGGTTAGGGTGGTGGGGGTGCTCATGTCACACCCACCACACTACATCACACACCCACCAATCAAAACACGTCGCATCACACCACACCACACCATACTGCAGGATCGTTAAAGGGTACTTAAGCTTGCACTTAGTTAACACACTTAGGAGGATCTTAAGTTAACTTAACAATTCAAATAGGGAACTAGAAACTTTTACTGAAGATACAAGACAAACACAAGTAAGAACAAGAACACAAGATAAAGTTTTCAAGAAAGTTGAATATTGCTTCTCTAGTTCTATTACAAGTGTTGTACAAGTATATGTTGAATACAAGAACCGGAGACTACTTATACTACATCCTACAACCGTCAATATGCAAAAAGACAGTTGGAAGTGACTAATCTAGACAACAAGATCAGCCTAAAATCAAAAGACAGATTGCCTTTTGACTAGTGACTATGACATGCCATAGCTCACTGACTTTCCTATTACAAAAAGCCAAAAAGGAACAAAAACAAAAACTTGCAGACAAATACCTTATCTACTTTATCATAAAGCATGGAAGTTTCACCAAATGATGATAGTTGGTGAACCACAAGAGCATACAGCGGACAGTAAGTTACTTTATGATAAAGTTGATGGAAAATGTATCTTTTCTCTCTCTTCAGAAGAAAATCAGTCTTGTCTTTAAACAGCTTCGGAAGACTTTGTCTTGAGAGCTTCGGAAGACTTCATCTTTTACCTTTGGAAGAGTTGAGTCTTTGGCTTCGGAAGACTTTACACTTAGACTATTTTTCTAAGTTAAGTTTAAAGCTTTCGCAGCAGTTTCTTCTGAACTTTGGCTTCGGAAGATTTTACACTTAGCATTTTTCTTGAGTGTGTAAAACTTCCAAAGCTGATTCTTCTTTGTTCCAAAGTGCATGTTGAAAGACTTGGTTGTTTTGGTATCCATTGGTTGCATCAGTCTCTTAACTTCAAAGGTTCCTACACATACCACACCATATCAGACCAATATGGGGGGGTGGGGGGGGGGGGCACTCACACTACACTACATCACACCATTTTTTTAATTTAAAAAATTACTTCATTAATAAAAATAAATTAAAAATTATAAATATAAAAAATACATTAAATAAAAAACATAAAGTTTAATAATATGATAATATTAAAACTAAAAATCTACAAATTAAACTCCCAACCACGTATTCGGGCAATTTGACGTTTCCACTCAAGGACGTTCTTTAACATCGGGTTGGGGACATCATCATGTGGTTTAAGGAAAATCTCCATGTCCCGATCTAACGTTTCGCGAAGAAACGTTTCTTGTTGTAAGTTAAGTAAGACCAATTTAGATTTGGTTACTTTCATGCGAAGCGCTTCTCGTTACTTTTTTTCTTTCCTATCTTTTTCACGCATCGCTTTATAGTCGCTAACGGCCTCACTCAACGTTGTTTTGCTTGAAGAAGACTCTCCCGTCGTTTTGCCTTTGTGCCTTGGCCCAGTCGGTGTGGCGTTCTCGTTAAGGTCAGGGAGGGGGCTTGAAGCTGGCTCATTAGAGCTTACGTATTGGCCCGATTCCGAAGTTTAACTCCCTTTTGCTCTTTGAGAACCAAACTCCAGACTATCCACCGACTCCCATTTTGCGTGGTTTCTTACCACCCTTCAAGCCTGGATGCTCGTAAAGCATTTTTTCTTGTAAACATTCTTGTATTCGCTTAAGGCTTTTACAACGATATCCTCATCTTTGCTTCCGCTCGTCCAACAATGTTTCTGCATTTTTTAAAACAAAAAATTTAGTTACACAAAAAATAGATAAATAAATATAAAATATAAATATGTAAATGTAAAAAACTAACAAATTTACCGTTTGAATAAATATTTCATTAAAACACGTCATCGTGTAGTTCATTCTTCCCCACTTTGAGTTTAGTTGATCAACGGTTCGATTGGTCGAACCAACGGTAGCGGTGAAGTGTCGAACACCTCCTTCCAAAACGAGTCACTTTTTTGGTGATCTCCAGTTGTAGGGTCTTCGGATACGTGTATCCGACTCTTTGCCAACGCCTACTCCTCATTTTCATCCCAATTCTTGTTAGCGGCACGGGTTGTCGATTTTCCTTTCGACTTAGAATTCGGTGGGGGTGTTTCTTCGACGCGAATATCTTCATCTTCGCTTTCATAAACTTGAAGATCATCAAACGGTTCATTTTCTTCTTCTTCATTTTCTTCGGTTTCTTCTTCTTGTACGTATTGAGGTGGGTTTTGAAAAGGGTTTGAGATGTTAGTGTAGTAAGAAAATTATGGTAGGTTTTGAAACTGGGGCATAGTTGGGCGGTAGACCGATGGTTGGGGGATTCGTAAGGATTTTGAAACCAATCGGTGGTATGCGGTGGTGGTGGGTTGAACGCTTGGGGTAGAAGACGCTGGTTCACTTGGACCCGACTGCACCTTCTGTCGATAGTTTTTGGAGCTTTGGCCTCGAGATTTTGAGGATTTTTTGGTGGGATCCATTTTTTGGAAGTTAATTGTGAAATTGTATAAGAGAAGATGAGAAGTATTTGAGAATGTTGTAAAATTTATGAGTTTAAGTTTAGTATTTATAGTGTAAATGTTTTTTAAATGGCATATAATCATTGGGGTGGGATGGGGGTGGGGGCTCAAACAGTCAATAAAGTGACCATTGTTAACAGTCAAAAGTGGGTTGTGGGGGGTGTGGCATGGCGCGCAAGTCTGGCCCGACGATCACTTTTCACGGCGTGGGTGACCGGCGGCGGTGTTGCAGCGCGGCGCCGGCCTCCGCCGTGAGCCTGCGGCGAGAGTGCCACCAGTGTCTTTATACACATATGTTATATCGGATTTTACACATTTGTAAATCCGGTATTACACATGTGTAATATGAATTTCGTAAAAAACAAGTTTTTTTATTTTTTTATAATTTTTTTATGAAAGAGGGAAATGAGGAAAACATTTTTGTGTTTTTTTTATATGTTATTTTTTGGTTTTATAATTTTTTATTGTGTTTTCGCTAATTACCATTTTGCCTTTAAAAACTAGTGACTCACATTGGTTTTTAGAGTTCTTATAAAAAAAATGAGTTTCCATTTGAACCCTCCTATATATATATATATATATATATATATATATATATATATATATATATATATATATACACACACACACACACACATATATATATATATACACATATATGGTGTATGTGTGCGTGTGTGTATATATATATATATGTTGACATAACGACATTACTACTTCATCTTCACATTCTATGGTTCAAAAGGACCAATTCTAATCCCATTTACTTAGTTGTTTATTAGTCAAGTAGAGATATTTTTAAGTATATTTAAAAAGTTTACTAAAAAAAACACATGTCAAACAAGTTGAACACTCCTAAAGTGTATTTTTAATGTGTACAACTAGACAAATATTACGAATTTATTGAAATAATAATCATATTTAACACGTTAATTACTAACATAAAGCAAAAGAACTTCAGAAGGTGTTTTGGGTTGGCCAATCCGAGCCCCTACAACAATTTATTTGTTTTGATCCATTACCCAAACTACCAGCCCTGAAGCATATATGTTACAAGAAAGATATTAAAAGTTCAGGCAGAAGGGCAACCGGGTTACATCGACTCAAGGATTACCAAGAGAAGTTTGTGAACTCATGTTTTCTTTAGCCTTCTGCAAAGAATTTCCAGCTTGATGTTGCTTCAAAGCTCACCATTTCTCTTTCCACAAATTTCCAGCTTGATGTTGCTTCAAAGCTCACCATTTCTCTTTCCACAGCTAGGAAAAGGCAGTTGTATTATTATTCATTGTTTGGGTCAGCTTTATCTATCTTTTTCAAACAAAGCAAACAAGATGCATGATCTCCTTTTAATATCTTCTTGCACCACATAGGACTAAATAATTTTCACACTTTAAGATTTCTACACTCTTAGAGCTTGTATTGCGCAAAGTAATCTTGTTTACTCTTGCTGGCAACTTTGTATCCAACAAATCTGTTATATCTGTTCAAAACTATCCCACATGGCCCAGGAAACTCTAGGACCTTCCCGCCCATAAACACGCTCACACACGCAAGCAATTGATAGTGCCTAGTGAGAGTCACGAGTTATTTCCTAAAATGGTGTAGTTGGGAAACTTATTTACCAAAATTGTGTAGTTTTAAAAATATTTACCAAAATAATGTTGTTTTTAACTTTTTTGTTTCTCACTCCTATTCTCATTGAATACTTTGTAAAACATTTTAAATTTTTTAACATGTGAATTATTTAAATTTCAAAAAACTATATATATAAGACTTTTTTTACTTTTCTAGAAATACTATTTAATTTCTCTTCATATCGGTTTATAAATTTTTTTTTCAAATCTGTAATCATGGTGTTAACAAAGAAATATTTTTAATTTCTATAAATTTATTTCTTAAAAAGCTTCCAAAAAAATTTTGTTAAATAAAATAAACGTGTTTGACTATTTTTTGAGTGGAAAGAGAAAGATGTATTGAGTGTTATGTCAATAATTTTCTACAGATTTGTTTCAGTTTCTAATTTTTTTTGTTAGTCCTAAAATAAATGTGTTTGACTATTTTTTTTAACTTTTCTAAATAAAATTCTTTTTTATTTCTTGAAAAATTAGCAATAAAAATAAAATTTATATTTATATTTTTTAAAAGATTTTTATTTATATTATTCAAAAACATGTCAAAAGAAATTAAATAGTATTTCTAGATAATAAAAACAAAGTTAAATTTATATAACATCTTTAGACATTTAAAGAATCATATGTTAAAGAATTTAAAATCTATGAAAAGTATTTAATGAGAGTTGAAGTAGGAAAACAAAAAAGTTAAAAACAACACTATTTTGATAAATATTTTTCAAACTACACTATTTTAGTAATTAAAATTTTCAACTACATCATTTTAGACAAAAACTCGAGAGTCACACCTAAGGTTTGATGTCCCACAGAGCATCAAGTACCAAGGACCTCATTTACTTGTTTTTAACACCCATGTGGTAATAAATTCATGCAATCCAAGTGCACATGATACACATTCAGAACCAGAAAAATTCCTTCCTTACAATGTGTTCCCGAGTTTTAAATAAAAGAAAAAGAAAAGAATGGGACTAAAAGCACAGTAGTAAAAGTCGCAAAGGGCACTGCGCAAAAAAAAAACATGCTTGACAAAAGAGCGCAATAATAGAAAATATAAAAATATATGAGCATTGAAAAATTTGAAGTTACATCATTCACAAATATAAAAAAACTAATAGAATTAGCAAATTAGAACCGTGCTGTTGATACCAAAACTAATAAAATTTCACAAAAGCTAGCAGCGTCAACATCATTGTTCACCACCAAAACTTTATAAGCTTTCGTTCTTATTTTCATTTGAACGAAGCGATTCAAATTCCTCTCATGCGTCTTCTCTATGTGATTCGACAACCTCTTCACTTTCTAAAGCCACTAAAGTTGTAGATTGTGAAAACATTATCATTCTGTTGCCTAGATTGTCAAGTGGTCCTAATCTCTCTCTCTCTTCAAGCCACACTTGCATTAGCTGCATCAAGCCAAGTCAACTCATTATTATCAACAACCAACTCTTTATCAATCTTGAGTCAATCCTCATTGCAAAACTAGACTCAAGAATAAGAAAGGAGATCAATAATTTAGGGTTAAAAAAACTAATGTCCAGCCAAATAGAGTCATGCTAAAAGTTAGAAATAAATTATATGAAAGCTAAAATTCCACGCTCGCCTAAAGGCAGAAGGTAGCCGGAGGCGCGTCTAGAGAAAGGGCCTCACCTTGCATCTAATGGAAGTGAAGGAAACTTAATAGTTTGACAATTATATGCTTAATATATAAATAATTAGTGATTGTGAGATTTCAAATCAAGGGTCCTTTTGTCACTACAATTTACAAATGTTTATAAAATGTTTCCTTTCCTTCATTTATATCCAAAAACAGGAAGATAGGTTAGGAAGAGAAACAACCCCTAATTCCCCTCCATTTCTTCTTTTGCTTTCTGCCTCTTTCCTTGAAAAAACTTGAGACTACAATGTTTTTATTTCCTTCTGGAGGTGGCAAGGTGGTCGTGTCAGGTAACATGTGAAACGAATCAGGCAGCCCGCAAAATTTCTACCCATTTCTCATAAACATATGACGTGAAACTTAATCTTTTAATAAAAACATTTTGGAAGTTGTGTGCATTTCCATTAGACTAACTATTGATTCTCTCCTAATTAGTTGGACTGCAATGATTTAGTTCAAAGGCAAAGACTTTGAATTGCTCCCCTTTTAGCTAAATATGATTTGATCCCTCAGATTGACCCATTCATGAGTAAATATGTTGAAATTGCCACCTCTAATTGAAACCAAAGCACAAGGTTACAGTAATTTACCATTAGTTGGATCTTCCGGCTTTTTGACATTTATCAGCATTGCATGGTGTTGCAACCCAACTGATGGGAAGTTCAGTAGCTTTCTCAATCCCATTTGAGTAGTACGGAGCTATGTTATGGATGCCAAATTGTAAAGAACCCAGCAAATCCGTCTCAATACATTCATACCTACAAGTTATCTTAGCTGAGTAAATATATTGCTCTTACCAAACAAAACAAAAGAAAAAAATTTAACATCCATACTTACATTTTCTTGCACAAGGTGTCAGTGATCGCAGATAGATTAATTACTTGCATCCGAATTTTCATGATTATGTCCTCCGTGTAGTCATCAAATGGTTCTTCAATAAACTTAGATAGTTTCTCAACATTTGTTTCAAGCTGCTGTTGCTGATCCTCAAATAAATGTTGTTTTATCTCCAGATCTTCTTTTGTCATCTCATTATTGAAAAGCTCCCCACCAAACATATAAAATGCAAACGGGTAAGAATAAGAAAGCGCCCGCCTTGATCTAAATAGCCGATCAAGTCCATTTGTGACCCAGCTAAAGTCTCTTAACTGTGAATCTTTTCCCTCCAAAACTGCTATCTTGTCATGTATGGTCTCCAGCAGCCTAGATTCCTGCTTAAATGAATCTGTATGAGCCTTGTAGCGACTGTGATAATGCATGTATCGATAAAGATCCGTCTTTGCATACTCGGATTTTTTCTCGTGGTCTTCATTGTACCGACCACAACTATGACCAACAATACTTAACCATGAATGATCCCGACCAGTAGCTCCACCACATAGCCAACTAGTTCACATGAAAAAATGACCATTAAAAAACAGATGTCCATAGAAGATAAGTGTTTCGGCTAAAGGTTTTTTTTTTGGAAGAGAATATGTAAGAGTGAATAAATTGGATTCAGATGATCAGCTGTAAGAAAGCAGGCAGTAGAAGATAAGTGTTTTGACTTGCTTCTACTGCTTGAAGTTGTAGCTTATCAGATAATCATATGATGAATGTTTGGCCAATCATGAATATTCAAAGAACTAATAGAGTAATAGATAAGATGACCCAAAAACACATTTTTTGTGATAAGAAAAGGATGGACGTTTTATGAAATGGGAGTAAAGGTTCGTTGTTAAATCAAGTAAAAGGAGTGTATGACTAAGTAATTTTAGGTCACCCTTTTAGTTGCAGCATGTACAAAGCTGATTATCTGATTCCTAGACAAAAGTTGATTATTGTAATTTCAAATCACATTAACTAAAAAATGTTATCCCACTTATTTCTAGTATCCCAATAGTAAACAGAAAAATGATAATGAAATGATAAAATGGAGCAAAGACAAAATAGTGATCTTACCAAAAGGCTTGCCCACAGATGCAGCAGACTAAATTGCAGCCACCACTTTTCTCAACAGGTTTGTGACACTTGGGACAAGGCTTTGTATGAACTGCAATCCAATTGACTGTTTCTGATTCAGCTCGACACTTCTTGGTCCAAAGTTCCCACATTGCACAAGAACAAGGAGAATGAGCTTCACATAAGCAACTGAAACAGAATTGATTACCACACGAACACTCTACTTCAGAAAATTCATCTTCTTCAACACGGATTGCATTCCCACAATGAGGAGTGCTTGGACACCATTTCACCATTTTATTGTCCTCAATATATGACTCGAGAAGAAACCGGTCAAATTTCTCAGCCAAATCAGGATGCCTTCTATTAACTAGATTCCGGATTATGGCCTCATCACATATAGCAAAACATTTGTGGGCCATGCATCTGATACGTCTACTCTCCCCCTCATTTATTTTAACAATAAAATGCTCAGTCCAACCTACAAATTATACAAAAGGAGTATGAGCACCACTTATTCCAGTGATACAACAAAACCAATTGATTAAAGAAAATATCTCACAACTATTACAAAAGCAGTGCCCACAATCCATTTTTGTCATTTCACTGTATAGCAAATCCTCCATGCATATATCACATGTTGTTGTAGAATTAGACACTGACGAGTCTGGATCATGATACTCAAGCATGGACACACCAGCCTCCGTAAACAAGCAGTGTTTTCCTTTCTCTACAAATACTGCAAATATCTTCTCAACATCCCAACAATAATGTATAAGCAGGGTCCGTGCATGATGTTCCCTTAGAGATAGTAATTCCATAACTCTACGTAAATCTTCCCTCTAAACAAACGATGTAAATTATCAGTAGTCAGTACTCAACCAGAAGATAGGTTGCAAGATAGATATTAGATACAATAAAGTTGGAGGTTGGACTAGACTTTAGAAGTCATACCTGAGCAGCCAAA
Source organism: Flaveria sonorensis (assembly GCA_025506505.1). NCBI lineage: Eukaryota > Viridiplantae > Streptophyta > Magnoliopsida > Asterales > Asteraceae > Flaveria > Flaveria sonorensis. The sequence goes on from CM046426.1 coordinate 14,420,063, forward strand.
AGAGATTCTTGTGTTATAACCTATAAAAAACACAACAACAATTCAAAAAGTTAAGTAGTAATAGTGATACCATCTCAAATCGAGAATGAATCAACAGTTTTATTTGCAAAAATACATAGAAAAGTGAATGCCAATCACCAGCTCATGAAAGAAACAGTACTCACGTTGTGGCACTTGTATCACAAGGGACACTAAACTACCACCTAACTGTGAAAGATATGAGTAAATACTAAATTCTCCTCCTTTATGTGAGTACATCCATATATAGAAAGAAATGCGCCCTCAAATTAATGTTACTGGTACTACATGGAGAAACCCTGATGGTAGGGACATTAGCTAAAATGAATTTGTGGGCCCTTTTGTGTACCCGCAATTTAATCTTGATTGGAAATGAACAAATGGGCAATTTACTGTTCGAGGGAGTGATATGGTAAAAATTTAAGAAAATTAAGATGGTGGCTCTACTAGGAGGAAGGTGTTGAGTTGTGAGCTCTAATCCATCTTGGGTTGGGCCCTGTTCCAGTATAGCGTATGTTTGACAAGGTTTGACAATGTTCGGTTCCAATATGGCGTATGTTTGATTCTTCCTCTCAGTTACAACTCCCTCAGCTCTCAATCTCTTAAACTTTCTGTTGGAATTGATGTAACCAAACGACCAAAACGTCGGTTAACTTCTCCGCTGCCGAACCATGATACAGGAACCCTCTGAAGTCTGAAAGGAGTGATTCCGATAACCAACATTCGTGAGCCCCACCGGGTAACTTCTGGTCCATCTCTCTGTGATTAGGGTGACAAATCAGACCACTTTTCTTGTTTATATACTAAATCCATACACCATTTTCTGATTATTTGAATATGCTTATGCAGTGTTGGTCTTGTCAAAGTGTTGGGGTAAGGACTTTCTACCATTTATCTTTGTGTTCTTTTTTATTTTTATTTTAATTTTTTTGTTTTTCAAAACCTGGATGTGAATGGGAAATGAACCAGCATACTTGGAAGGGTTTTAATGCAATTCCTCATGCCTTAGAACTTCAAAGAGCTCCTGCTACTTGCAAGCATATTTTCGATCATCTTAATAATTTTGTTTTCGTACGATTACCAAATCATTAACATGGATAACTGAATTCTGCTATTTTGCACGTACAGTCGTCAGTCCCAATTTGAAGCCTTGAAGGTAATCAACCAAATCCTTGTTCGGTAGTTCACCACATGGCGTAAAGCAGTAGCAGTTATTAATATGTGTTTGAAAAGTTATTTTCTTGTACTAAAACTCACTCCTAACTCAACTCATTGTGATCTTATGCCTTTTAACATTTAAAGTACGATTGTCTCTTATATGCAAACAAACAATGTGTCATCGTATCACACTATTACCGCCACTACCGACTCTGAGAAAAAAAAAATTTACGGAGAGGACCCCGATTTTTAATCGTCTTAAGTCCCAAAAACGTTGAGCCACCCTTAGATGCATCTGACCAAACCATCTTCCATAAAACAACTAAATGAACAGAAACTATACACCAAAATAATATAATTACACTATTACAGAAATCACAAAAAGAACATTAACAATGTAAACATGTCAAATCTAAACATAAACATCCCACTGTATGATCAAACAACCTGCAAGGCAAAACCAAAACACATAAACAGTTGTGTCTACTACTTCAAATTCAAATAAAAATTCCAAGTTTGAAAAAAAAATTGCGATCAACAAGCAAATAACAAATTAACAATCCGGTATATTCGCAATCAAAACAAACCCTAAAAAGGAAGAACAAAACAGAAACCTAACGCATAATCGCAATCAAAACCATACACACGAAGAAACTTCAAACAATGACACAATACCTTAGACGATGAACGTTTAGGGTGAGCCCACAGGGACTCACAAACATCATTCTCGAGCGAATCATCGACGGAGTCATGATCGGAGCAATAGTAGTCTTCTTCGCCGCTGCTGCTGATCGAATCCTCTGCTTCCATCGCACAACAACAAATAGCAGGTGTAAGATTGAAAATTTGGATCAAATAGATGATTTAGATGAAGAACCGATGAGTCTTTTTAGGGTTTGATTGTTTGATAGGTGTTAGATGGAATGATGAAGTGGTAAGCAGGTGAGAATGACGGTGAAGAGGCGGAAGAATGGGGCTTTGGGTGCGATGATACAGGCAATTATTATGGGATATCAAGACTGAAGAGTGATGGTACTGCTTAAAACCAACGCCTTTTATCTATACTTATTAATAAAATAATATCTTAATTTTAAGTATCATTTTTTTAAACTTTTGATGTTTTGATTTCCGTCTTAAAAGAAGTCTATAATTATTTTTAAACATAATTCATTTAAATAAAATCAATTATTATTATATTTACAAAATAAAATTTTTTACTTAAATAATGTATATAAAATAGATGTTTAAAAAAGTATTTTTTTTTACTATAATGCTGTTGGTTATACTTATTTTACTTTAAAATAATATTCTTTAGAAAGAGTCAAGTAAATAGAATTATAAAACCATTTGATTCAAATGTCAAAAAGTTTTTTTAAAACTTATTTTTGTTTTTTTAATTCACTCAGACTTAATTTTTAATCGTCTTTTCATATAAAAAAGTTCAATTTTATTCACTATAATTTTGTTTTAATTTCACACAAAAGTAGGCACATTGTTTTTTTATTCTTTTTAAAAATATGTATTTTTTGAAAATATTTTTAAGTAGCTTAAAAGATGTAACAATAAAAATAATTTTTCACAAAAAATGCATTCTTTAAAAGTGTTTTTATATAAATATCATGACAAAACAAAAAAAAAAGTTAATGGTTTATTTTTATTTTATTTTACAAACTATAAATGTAATCCTCAATTATCAAGGGCATGCATGTTGCTAATAGACTCCCAACAACAATTAAGGAAGAAACGAGTCACGCCGTCTCGTGAGCCACTCGAGACCGACTCGCTAAAACTCTAACTAAGCTGAGCTTAAACAAGTTCAAACTCATTTTACGACTCATTTAATAAATGGTTTTGAACCCGAGCTTTATATGTCGAGATCGAGCCGGCTAGAAAGACGAAACTAACGTTGTATGTATATGATGTTTTTATTTTAGCTTTTATGTATATACTTATATAAATGATTATTACTATATATAAATTTATGTTTAAAATAGTTATATAATATGTATTGATATTTTAAAAAAATTACATAAACCATTTAATTTCATAAAAAGATCTTTTGTATATAAGAACACATATTCTATAAAAAGACGTTAAAATTACTGATTAAAGAGTATTAATATTTTTGTATGAGAAAACGCTATTGAAAAGGTTTTAAGAAAACCAAGGTTTTAAGAAAACCTTTATAAAAATAACTATAAAATATTTTTCAAAATAATGACAGATGCTAAATTGATTTTTATTTTATTAAAATTTTATCATTTTTACTTTACTTAAATAACATTATTAAAAACAGAAACACTTTTATCCAATCATATTAAGAAAAATTAACTTTTCACTAAAAAACCATTTTGGTAAAACACTCATTTTATTAAAATATTTTTCTACCAACCCTACTTTGAAAAAAAAACTCATTATAAAAAGCATTTATGATGGTTTCAAAATAAAAACCCTGAAATAGATTGCAAGTTATAGTCGATTGTTTTTTCCACCCAATAACAAGTTGACTCTATCAGTATCAAACAGGTAATAAAATGAGTTTCTTACAGGTTGTATTACGCTAAATTTGTGAATTGAAACGTGTTGAATTCTTGCTTATTCAAACAAGTAATTAAAGGTTTCTTAATTCACTCGTCCTATGCAAATGAAAAGAAACCCCATACGCTTCTTCTATTCCAAAATGATTTTAGATGTTTCATCAAATCAAGGGTCTCAAATAATCAATTCAGGGTTTCGATTTTCCCAAATCATGATACCGATTTTCAAATGGAAAGATGAACCATTTCATATAACCATTTCATATCCTTTTCAATTTACAATCATATCATGGTTTTGATTTACCCCAAATCATATTGTTTGAACAATAAATAGTCAAACAATAAATTCCTACGGAATACTGTTTATCACTTGAATGATTCCGCATCATCAAGTAGTCAACTGACAGAAAGTCAACAAGTCAATGTGGCAGAACAACAACATTAATGGCCATGGAAGACATATATTTCAAGCAAATATTCCACGTCACATCAACAACATTATATGTGTTTATTTCATTGTAAATCTCGAACTCCTATGCCGATAAATATGGCGGAGATTCAGATAACTATAGTTAGCTGAATTATAGCAACAAGTTAGCGATGGATTAGAAACAGAATAGAATAAGATCTCTATATAACATGAGATCAAGATCAGATGTAAATAGACGATCAACATACGATCAAGAAACATAAGCAACATTTATATCAAAACATCAATAGCAACAAGAAAGCATTACGATCATCATTCGTGAACTCTCGTGGTTTGATTATTATTATATTCTGTTTGTTCTATTATTTGATTGATTTTAGTTTGATAATCTCTTAAACAGCAAGTGTTGATAATTCCGCGATCAATACTTGTTCAAATCAAACTTGATAATTCCTGAACGATCCTTGGATTCACACGTTATATTTCAAGTTCAACTTACCGATCTTTTTACGCCTTTATTGATCTATTTAATATCATTCACACCTCAAGTTTTAAATCACAACAGCTCTTCTGCAAAGTCTCAATTCAATGCTCATATATACAAATCTCGATTGCAATAGTATAAGTGGTCCGTACGATTCAAGGATTACGATTTTGATTTCAAGATAAACTTTAGTATTTTGGTTTTTTACATCAATTTGATTGATTTATGTTTTTATTTATGAAAGCATGAAACTTTGATTTAGTTTTAATTTATGTAAACATGAAACTGATTTATGTTTTTGGTCAACAAAAAAAGAAAGTTACATAAATGGTCCCAGTGGTTTAATAAAATTGCATGTTTGGTTCCCAAACTTAAAAATCATAAAGATAATCCAAACTTTTGTGTAATCATTGCATGTTTGGTCCCTGGCATCAATTCAAGCTTCATGTTGTATTATCTCAAGTTACAAGTAGACATGAATTAAAATTATTAATATTAGACAATGATGGTAAAATTACAACAGAATATCAAATTTTGCATACAAAAAAGTTTTCGAATGTTCTCATGTTTAATATAATTTTTTTATTACTAAAGTTCTTATTTATAAGTTCATTTCATTTCATATTATTCACTATTTAGATTTATAAGCATTGATAAAGAAAACCTACTAATATTAGATATAGATAATTTTAAAAAATTAAACATATAAATCGATATACAAAATATTAATAATAATATTATGACTTATGAATCTTTTTAATCAAAAATAAATTTTAATGATTGAACCCGTGTATTACACGTGTCTTTAGTCTAGTATTATAATATATAATATATAATATAATATAATACAATACGATAACTTCAAAAATATAAACAAATAATGTTAGATTATTGACATTGTATGATTCGATATCTCATTTATCAAGGAAGATTGCATAAGTCATACACGCTCAATATTGTGCTTTCTTTTTAAAAAATAATTTTCATTTACTTACAAATATAATACTCTAAGTGGTTAATATTTAGTTGGTTCTATTGTTGAATTTTTCTTGATAATCAAAACCAACTTCATACTTTGTATAGGAAACCGGACGATATACCTCAGTGCTTTGGGGTCGGTTGTTTAAGCAATTAGCAAGTGTTAGACCGTGAAACTATTAATGTCTTTATAACTGTGTTTAAAAAAATAAACTTTACGTAAATGCATTTAAATACCCTGTTTAAAACTAAATGGGTGGTTGTTGCAAACCGATTATAAACTAATAAACTTTTTGTTAATTTATGATTTTATAATCAAGTATTTAATTTGGAAAAATCTTGTTTTATCTTTTAAATAAAACTTCTTTTATTTAATTACATTTCCGAGATAAAAATCTAATTTTAATCATTTGTCGTGATTGTCTTTTAATTAACTTACTTTATGGTTAAAAATATTTACCCTTAATATTTTAAACAGTCACAAATAAAAACTAAATGGAGCCCTCAAATTAATATGTTCAGTCAGAGCCCTCAAAACATTACGCTTTTATGTATAAAAAAAGTTATCGTTTTACGTTACTCCTGAGATAAAATTGTGTTACCTCTAATTTTTTTTTAACTTAACACTTCATAAAAAGTTTTAAATTTTATAATAAAATCTGATAATTTATAAAAACAATACGTTTTATAAAATTTGGGCTTAAACCAAATATTAAATACCCATTATGTCATTGATCCATTAGTGCATTAGTCTATTACTCAATAACATAAAAACCCAAAATACTCATTACCCATTACTCATTATTTAATATAATAATAAGTCCAAAATAAAAATATAAAACATAAAAATAAAAAAAGAATAGAAGATTGAGCAGCAGCAACACCCAACAACTCAACAACAGCAAACATCACTTCACCTGCCGGCTGTCACCGCCCACCTGCGCGGCTGCGCCACCACCTACCTTTTTCACCGGCCACCGGACCACCACCTTCGCCATTTGTTCACTCAAGGTAACAATTTTTACTCTATTAGACTATAAAATTAAAGATTTAAGGTTTATGATGTTCAATTTCTAAAATTTTTGTGTTATTTGTTATAGAAATTAGGAATGAATGCTTTGTTTTTAAGCTATGAAAAACCAAAGATAAAAGTTTTGAGATCTATTAGGTATTTGTTTAACTTCCTTTATAGTTGTGTTTTTTTCTTTTATTTATAAAAAATATACAGTAAAATTGTTTTTTACGTTACCCCTAAACGTGTCTTCTAGATCCGCCACTATGTTCAGTTTCGTTCGAGCCAACGAACGTGAACCAAACGGGGTGCGAGGAAAGAAAAATAAACTCTTTCATTTTGCTCCCATTAAGATCCCTATCGTCACTTGACCTTGATCGTGTCTAATCGTGTGTGTTGTCTTCGTCTTTGTTCTTTTAAAATACTATCTCATGTGGTTTTGAATTTTACAAAGAATTAAACTTTACAATAAAATTGTAACCTAATCTGTTACATGTGTTCCAAACACACCTAAAAAATACAAGATTTAAGAAACCAAGACAAAAACAATGAAAAACATCGATACAATCATGGGGGACAATAGGGCTCAATTTAAAATTACACAACCATAACAACCAACAATTAACGATAAAGGTACGCTGTTTTTGTCAAACAAAATAAAAACGATAAACGTGATAATCGTAAAATTATTTAAACGGCGTAAAAATGACTCTGATATCACTGTTAGAAATCCATGTACGATTCAATATAAATTAGACAGTAGAAGCAAGTATACGTAACGGATCTAACTCATTCCCATGATAGTTCAGTTACATCGGTTTAAGTAACTAAAATTAAAAAATTTTAACATAAAGTTTATGCCTTTCTGATGAATCATCGGAACATCCTGCTAATAGACCAGATCACAAACATCTGAACACAAGATCTCAATCCAATCAAAATTGGCGAGCGGCAATTGTATGTCGATGTGACGTGCAGACGGTGCCCAGCGGTGACAGAAGGCTATAACCTAAACCCTATCTAAAATCTAAAAACTAAACCATAAAAGCTAAGTATGTAGAATTCGACGAGCCAGTTCCAAAGCCGTTGTCATAAGCTAAATCGGAGTTCGTTTAGGCCGCTTATTAGTGTTTTAAAATCATTTTTAGGATTTTTACGGTTTTAAGATTTACCCTATTATATATATATATATATATATATAATTTAATATAAATAAAATGTATATTTACCTTATATATATTTAATATCACCTCCCCTTCACGACTCTCTCAAATCACCCTCTTTGAACCAACACGAGTTATCATTACCATCACCACCATTATCCTGTTCAGACCCACCATTATGACCATAACGAATTGCATGTTGCCTTCAAATTCACCATCAATGAGACGAAGAATAGGAAACATGAGTGTTTGTCGGCAGGAGCTGTTGGAGGTGGTCGTTGGCATGATGGGATGGTGTTGGTGCCCCGAGAAAATGAAGGAGAAACACGTCTTATTTTCCCAAGATTTCATCATTACAAATATTGTTCTTTGTTGGTAAAAGACTAAAATATCCTTATGTATATTGTATATGAAGTGGGTTAACTAAATCACAAAACTTCGGTTAGTAAAAATAACGAAATCTGTAAGAACTTTTATTTTACAAAGAAACAAACTTTACAATAAAATTATAACCTACTCTGTTACATGTGTTCCAAACACATGTAAAAAATACAAGACTTAAGAAACCAAGACAAAAGCAATGAAAAGCATCAACACAATCACGGGGGACAATAGGGGTCGATTTAAAATTACACAACCATAACACCAACAATTAACGAGAAAGGTAAGCTGTTTTTGTCAAACAAAATAAAAACAGTAATCGTGATAAAATTATTTAAACGGTATAAAAATGTCTCAGATACCACTGTTAGAAGTCCATGTACGATTCAATATAAATTAGACAGCAAAAGCAAGTACACGTACCGGATCTAACCCATTCCCATGATAGTCCAGTTACATCGATTTAAATAATTAAAATTGAAATTTTTTAACATAAGGTTTATGCCTTTCTGATGAATCATCGGAACGTCCTGCTAGTAGACGAGATCACAAACATCTAAACACAAGATCTCGATCCAATCAAAATTGGCGAGCGGCAATTGTACGTCGATGTGACGTGCAGACGGTGCCCAGCGGTGACAGAAGGCTAAAACCTAAACCCTATCTAAAATCTATAAACTTAACCTTAAAAGCTAAGTATGTAGAATTCGACGAGCCGGTTCCAAAGACGTTATAAGCTAAATAGGAGTTCGTTTAGGCCGCTTATTAGTGTTTTAAAATTATTTTTAGGGTTTTCACAGTTTTTAAAGCTTAACTCTATTATATATATATATATATATATATATATATATATATATATATATATATATATATATATAAGTATAATATAAATAATACGTATATTTACCTTTTATAAATTTAAAGCTTAAATCGGAGTTCGTTTAGGCCGCTTATTAGGGTTTTAAAATCATTTTTAGGATTTTTACAGTTTTTAACTCTATTCTCTCTCTCTCTATATATAAGTTTAATATAAATAATACGCATATTTATATATATATATCCTCACCTCCCTCTTCACTATCTCAAATCACCCTCTTTGAACCAACACGAGTTATCATCACCATCACCACCATTCTCCTGTTCAGACTTACCATCATGACCATAACAAGTTGCATATTTCCTTCAAATTCACCATCAATGAGATGAAGAACAGGAAACATGAGTGTTTGTCGGCAGGAGCCGTCGGAGGTGGTCGTTGGCGTGATGGGATGGTGTTGGTGCCCCGAGAAAATGAAGAAGAAACACGTCATATTTTTTCCAGATTTCACCATTACAAATATTGTTCTTTGTTGGTAAAAGACTAAAATACTTTCATGTATATTGAATATGAAGTGGGTTAACTAAAACACAAAACTTTGGTTAGTAAAAATAACGAAATCTGTAAGAAATTTATACAAATAAAAGTAACAATTTTTATTAAAAAAAAAACCCTATCCATAATTTAGAAAAAGGTTTGTAATTTACCCTTTAGAGTTTAGACTAAAATATAATGTTGTATCTTTTTACAAAATACAAATAAATGAAAATTTGAAGTAGGAAGCAAAAATGATTTGTTTGCTACCAGAGAAAGCGAGCATTCATGTGCCAAGAACTCACCAGAATCACTTGTATGTATGCTTCACCCCACACCCCCAAATCAAAACAAGAACCCTAATTTTGTCCCTATTTTCTTTTACAACCAATCGATTGAAGCAAACTTACCCACATTGTTATCTTCAGTCACACAATCATGGACGAAGAGGGTATCCAATTGCTCTTAACTCGAGCTTCGGAGCTCCGATCGAAGATCACCAATTGCATCCGCAATTCATCAATGAATGGCGTAGAAGAAGAGATAGAAAGTGAAGATAAAGAAGAGGATGACGATGGCCTGTTGAACATTCGCGATGCTCTTGCGTCTCTTGAGGCTCAGCTTTCTTCATTGCAGGTTCGTTTGTTGTTGTTATGTTTGAATTTTGGAGTTTTATTCCCATAATTGGATTTGTCTGAACTGTGGAAATGGAAAGATGTTATGAAATAAAGCGACTATTGATACCTATTTTGAAGTTGAAAGTAACTGGCTTGAAGTTTGATATTCACATTTTTGCTTATAGGACCTGTTATACTGCATTCATGGTGCAAAGAGGTTTCAGGAACTACAAAAATTATTATTATCTTGCTTAACAAAGACATTGTGGGGTTGGTTCTAGCTTCCTTGGCCTTAATCAATGATGGTCTTATGAATTCTTTATCATTTTTTTAATAAACAAAGATCCTGGACTTGTAAACTTCAAACGAGTTGTTTTAATTTTGCAACTTCAAAAACTTTTGCAATATGTTGTCTTGGCAAAAGAACCAACCCAAACCATTTGGGGCGGGTAATGTGATCGTGTATGAGACTAGTAAAAGATATACCAGGTTTTGGATGGATAATGGTATCAATGTTAAAACTTGTTAGAAAAGTTGTATAAATTCCATATGGTTTGGCAGCTTGAATATGGGAAATAGTACAACCTAACTCTTCTCACCTCTTGTAGTGTACATTTATCACCTAAAAGAGTGAGTTTTAGGGTGTAGTTAAACGTATCCCCATCTACCGAACATACCCCTTGTGAGAGGGAAAATTAATTTTTCTAATGGGGCTAGGCCACCAAGTTTGTGAGGGGGTACACTTAGCAATACCCTTTTTACGTTGTGGTCATGCGTAGTTTATAGCATTTGCACTTTGTTGGCATAAAAAATCTGCGATTTTGATGTAGGTTTAGGTTATATTAAAATCATCATTCAAGAACTTTGATGCAAATATTTGCGATGTTGAGGATATCATTAACTATTAGATATTTATTGTAGTCTTATCGGCTCTACCTCGTACCTAACATCCTCATCTTATGACTGTTTTCAGGAACTGCAGCAGCAGCAATGGTATGAGAAGGAAACATTTTTGGTTGAAATTGATTACAGTCGCCAAAGGTTATTACAAAAGCTGAAAGAGTACAAAGGTGATGGCAATTTGGAGGTGATACACGAAGCTATTGCTTTTGCAAGCTCAACTGTAGAAATTGAAAACAATGATCTCCTACTTCCTCCTTACCCAAATCCTCCAACTCACCCTCTTACCTCTGAACCACAGCTCCCTTTCACATACAAAGTCTCTCAAAACGGAATTATGATTGACCATTCAGTTCACGAGCTAAAAGGAAGAACCCACCAATCAGAAGCTAGAAGCTCAATGAAAGGATGGAGACAACTTGTAGGTGCAACTGCAAAGACGGTATTTACACTTGTTGGTTTTATAGCTGTTTTGAGTTTGTCTGGTTTTGAGCCGAGGGCTGGTAAAAGTGAGAGGGGCATGTCACAAGGATATCAAGATAAGCGAGGGGTGATTGTTAGATGCCCACCTGGGAAGATTCTTGTCGTTGAAGATGGTAAAACTCGATGCCTTGTAAAAGAGAGAGTAGAAAGCCCGTTTGTATCTGTTACCACAACGCCTGATGTAAGCTATGGGTGTGGGTAAACTGTCATTTTTATTGTGCCATTTTTATGTCCAGTTTCCTTTTGAAATGTTAATACATCTTGCGCCACGTTTTGTATTTCTGAGCAAGAAAACTCAAGCCATTAATTGGTTCATCTGCTATTTTGGGAAGATATGCACCCAACCATGGGACATTCAACTTCGTTTTAGCAGTGAAAAAAATATTCAAAGCAGGCCCTTGAATGATATGGTCATAGACCTCTTAGTCGGCCGTTAGATTTTCTACTTCTAATAAATTCAACAGCAGAGAAGGGTTCCTACTTCTTTGCAGTTTTCTTTAATTGCTTAACCAGCAGTGCTGCCATATCAAAATAACGCATCTGTTCGACCACCTACACTACTTCACAGGACCACTCGACCACTAGGCTCCGTTGTCTTTCCGTCTGATCGACCCTGAACTGCTAAAGGCTAGAAATCTTGAATACTTATAAACCAAACTGAGAAAGCCAAATTTGATTGCTAAAATTTAATTAATCTGTTGTATTGTGCTATTGAGTACTTGGAATTTGATTAAAGTTGTTTTAGATACATAGCAATGGAGTCTACTATTTAGTAGGGAACTTTATTTTAAGCTTGAAGACTTGAAGCAATAACATTCTCAGAAAATCTAGAATTTATTGACATAAATGTTAAATTATTCTTTAGAATTGTGAATATTTAAGTATGCTGACAATCTTGAATATTTAGAATTGAAGCAATTGCATCTAGAAATCTTCAAGAAATTTAGACTTGAAAATGAAGTAACAGTGAATGTATACCTCTCACTAAAAGCTTGAAATGAATGGAGCTAAAGCTTAAATTAAAGCTCATTAACATAAGATTCAAGCCTAAGCCTTCATATATGGACTTTGATATCATATATCCATATAATTTAGTATATTAATCTAATATAGTATATTAATATGAAAAATAAATGTTATTAGATATAACATTATACTTATATACGCTTCAAATTAATTTTATAAATATAACTAGCGAACAAGCTGAAGCTAATTAAGATATATTTAGTTTGACTCATCTACGCTCTTCCTTCTTTGATTCCGTCACTAATCGACATGTAGTCCTTGAATGAGGTGTATTTTACCGGTACCTAGAGGTAAGCCCCTAGGGACATCGTTCCCATTGATACCTAACTGCCACCTCACTGGCTCATTGTCACGTCAACCCCCTTCTGTAGCTTGCTGCTTCCAATCCCTCAACCTTATTGAACAGATTACAATCAGTAGGTAAATTGGTATATTACTGCTTAGAAATTATTCTTATTTTTGTCTTAGTAAACATATGAAATTATAGACAAATTTTTAGATGATTGTTAATCGAGAAAGTTGCAAAAAAAAAGTGACACAATATACCTAAACAATTTTGTTTATGAGGTGCGGCCGAACGCAAGTGTTACATATGGTCCGTCCCAATCCATACAACATACACATATAAGTTCTAAACCTAAAGTCTACAGAAAAATAGTCTACGCTTACAACAAAAGATAAATTAAAAAACCAGACTACATTTTAAGATAATATTTTTAGAAAAATGAGTTACCGTTTAGTATTTTTAAACTATAAAGTTGTATTTCTTTTTCAACTTTGAACGGCGGGAGTAAATAGTATACTAATGCACATGATTCACAACAACTCATCTTCACCAAAGGATAAAATGAAGGCACCAGCTTAATGCATCGTCTGCATCATAACTTCACAACAACTCACCTTCACCATAAATGGCAGCTCCGGCCAAGGCTCCAGCGGCAGTCGCAGTGAAGACGATGGTGGGCGTATTTGGTTGTGTGGGCGTATTTGCGTTTGCTTATGCATACGCTGTGGATCGCTACTCATCTTGTTTCGAAGCGCACAATAGGTAATCACAAGCTTAAACTACAGATTTGTGTATTGAAATAAATGGCCGATGTAAAAGTTAGAGGTTTGATTTAGTTTTAGCAATGTAGATTTGTTTTCCATTGACGCCTGAATTTGTTCTATTTTGACTTGATATGCCATGTGATTCCATTGTTTAAGAATTTTCTAACAAATGATGCACAAATTGAAGATTTAAATTAACTGTGCATGCATATGTCTCTTAAACAAGAATTAAAAAACCCCTTTTGTAATAACTTTGTTGTCAAATTTGTTTCAGGTGGTTGATGGCCCTAAATGTGGATTTTTACATAAATGTTGCTGTTATTGCGGTAAGAAAGTTTATTTCAGTTAAACTACTATAAGGTCACGAAATCACACACTCACAGAGGCACATAGTAAACTCTACACTTATCATGATCAATATTTGAGTTCATGTGCATTCACGAGGAAAAGACCAGACAAGCAGGGCCGGCCTCAAGAATTCCCGAGAGACCGTATATAGTACGACGTATAAAAAAGTCTAAACGACGTATAATAAATAAAACGGAAGTATTGTACCCAAATGATCTAATTTATTATATATATATATAATATATATAATTTTTTTTAAATTCGGGCCCTCCGAGTGACCGCACCCTGGGCAATCGCCTGCCTTGCCCCCTTAAGGGCCGGCCTTGCAGACAAATGTTTAGTTTACAATATACACATTGCTTATACTTCTTGAATAAAATGAACTGATACGCGTGTTGCATACCTGTAATCTTTAGGCTTGGGTTATCTACAAGGAATCAAGTTGGGTCATTGCAGCTATCGTTGTGGTTTTGTTGATTGTTTTTGGAAGGTAATCCTTTTGTTTATTAGCAGTGTAACATGCTCAGAATCAATTTTCTTTTTACCAGATAACAATGAAGTTTGTTTTGGGGTTAATGCATGCTTTGTTCTTAGCATAACTCTTTGTGGTTATATCCATACATCCACTTTGATCATGAATAGTACCCAATAAAGTTACTTTTTTCCTTCTTGTTTTCGTGCATACGTCATGGAATTAGTACATTAGTCAAGTTTCCTTTCTTCTACAGTATTGCTACGAGTGGATATGTGCTTATGCAGCTCTTCAAGTTGTCACCTGAAGAATCTTCCAAGGATCTCTTTTATTATGCATTGGTGAGACACACACGCGCACGCCTCTAATTGTATTTATGTTTGTGTCTTAGTGATGTAATCGGACACACGAGGGGATCTTCTGTTGCAACCACAAGAGTAGTCTTCTCTGTGGTAGGCTGCTTGATGCTGGGGACGTTTGTATACTTGCTTATTGTTGATGGATCTCCGTTCCATGCTAAAGTATTCACACCGTGTGTTTCTTTCTGTAAAACTGTAAAATGGGTCATTTTCTTCTTTGTAACAATGTAAAATTGCGATATATATTGTTGACAGGTGCATGATAGGAACATTAATCGACTTCTATGCCAACATTGCATTTTTATTGGTATGTCTGCATTCATTATATTCTTTGGTTGGTTTATTCTTGCTACTTTAAGACCATTTGTTCTTTGATCTAAAATGATCAACAAAAGTACTCTTCGGTTTCTATCTGATGCGTTGATACTCCATTGCTCATATATTAATAGTTTCATTTTGGACTTTGTTATTAAGCTAAATCTATCACTTTTAAACCCCTTATGTACATAACTCATTAACTTGTTTTTAAAAAGCACGCGCCTGAGGCCTGAGGTGATGGAGGCGCCTCAGGGTCTAGAGGAAAAATTAGGGCTGTTGCTCTGTAAATTTAGAAAATAGTGAGCTTTGGCACGCTGATATGTAAAATCAACCAAAATAATGTGTCAAAAGATGGAAGAGATGCAACTTTTGCTTGTACATAAAGCTTATTTTGTTGCACATAGAGCAACACCTCGTGTATGTGAAGCTCTCGCCTCGCGCCTTAGCTTTTGGGACCTAAATGCCTTGGAGCACCTTGTGCCTTTTAAAATTAAATACTCATATATGTTTCTCACTTTAAGTCTAAATCTGTGACTATGAAACCCCAGATCTGGTGTTTGTCTATGAATGACTTGGTCTTTATCTCGTAAGTGACTTTCTTTCTCATGTGATTGACTTAATCTTATTCATGTTCTGTAACTCTTACTTTAAGGCTTTTATGGATTTAAAACCAAGATCCAAAACTTTAAATATGCATACAACAGTGCAACTCTTGAGAATAAATTACTTGACGGTTTCCTCTTTTTGTTGATAACAGATATATTTGACTGTTGCTTTTCAGGTGTGGATAGCATATAAGAAATCAAGTTGGTTAAGTGCTTTCTTTTGGATACTCTTACTTGTATGCTTTGGAGGGTAAGCATTTATCTAAACCAAATCACCATTTTTGATCACTTCTTCCTTGAGTGTGGAATGTGAACTTTATGTGCTTAAATGAAATTATCTTCTAGAAACGATTAAAAAGATCAAAACATTTGCAAAATACTTCTTGTGAATAATTTGCAAACAGGTTGTACCATCATTTTGCACAAAATTTCTTTTCCCATATCTTATGTGTTGAAACTAGACAACTAGTCACAACTCTTGATGGTTGATCCATACTACATCATTTTTCGTTTTGCTAAAATGAAATTATAAGATGCAAACATCCGTGAAACGACAAGGGGTCCGTGGGTCATGTTGATCCTCCATCTAACCAGATTTTCTATTTATAGGTGTGCCCAATGTTGTTACTTTCTTATAGTTTGACCTTTGAAATTATTGTCAGTAAAGTAGTTGAACCAAATGTAAAAAAGGTTTTACTGAGTCCCTCCAATTGAAAAGTTTTGGTCCCACCCCAAAATGTAAATCCTGAATTTTGTATATTTACATTGCATTATAATTAAAAATCTACAACACAATTACTAATGTATATATACTATGCCAAGGTATTGACAAATCAATGAGACAGAGATGCTTTATATGTTATTATGGACTTAAAATGTTTGTACTGATGTTTACTTTTATCCTTTTCACATGGTTACTACTTGTGCATATGCCATAACTGAAAAATATTAAATAAACATGTGGTCTAAAGTACCTGCATTCAATGAGGTGTTCTGATATAATATAATTCTAAAACATTTGGACTAATTTTTTACTTTCAACCTTTTCACAGCGTTATTTCATGTGCATACGTAGTGCGACTGACGTTTGACCTCTCACCTCAGCAGCCTCTTTCCCTTATAATTTTTAACCGCAGAAACAAGTAAGTCCCACAAAGAATGGCATCCCTCTGGAACGCACCAAAATTCAAATAGATTTGGATCACAATGGGTAACTTTTTAGTACGGATCAAAATGAGTCATGGGTCTAATTGGGTTGTCCCACAAACTATATGGTGTCCTTTTAAAAATAGTATATAAATTTTTCATGTTCGCCACTCATGGTGAGATTGTTAGAACTTGGGCTAACCTTTAACATGGGACAAGTGAGTATCAAACAAAGTGGAAAAGTTAGGAAAAATCTTTAAAGTTAAAAACAGGATTCGAGATGAAAGAATTTGGGCTAACTCTCCTGGCTTAGTAAGACTTTTTAAGTTGGTCCCTTTTCTTATGCTTTTGCCCTTGTCGAGGTCCATATAACAGCACAATTAATAAAAAAAACCACCATCCCATCTCGCAATTCGATTCAATGCAGAAGGCTCCTGTGTTAATCACATACACAATCACTAATTCATATTTTTCTTGGTATGTTTTGATTGCAGAGATTTGTTGTCAAGTGAACCGTTATTGACAGCTCATGGTAATGTGTAGGTGCACTCTTGTTTTTCTGTTTTTGAATCCTGGCATTTGTATGTTGAAACTATTCATCACTTTGACCCATCATCTTTAGAATTCTAGTCTATTGCATGCTGATTTATTAGTTTAATTATTGTTATTATTATTTAATCAAATTTATATCCCAACACTATCATGACCAATAAGCTTCCCTTCTCTGTTTGCCACCATCGTCGTCCTTTATCAAACACCCGTAAAACTCCTCGTTTTGTGAACGCCTGTCATTTTAAAGGACAGTGAGGTTATTCTACCCTGATCATACGACACAGTGATAAGCGTTTGATTCTCTCTATCCTCTTATACGACTGGTTAGCAGATCTAGCTTCTTATATGATAACAAGTAGTTACGTATAGAAAAATACAGCGAAATTATGAAGATATGCATATCAAAGCTTTTTTGTTCATCAGAAATTGACAATTTCTAGCATTCTCGAAGCAAAATAAGATCTACACGTAAAAAAAAGCTTTACACCGACATACAGAAATATATACGTACAGTACATAACACCGAACTATAAACCGTCATATACAATTATACGTGATCAAGAAGATAGAGAAATCAATCATCATCATCATCACTAGCAAGGTGCAAACCGATCCATCAGCAAACAAACCGTCTCCTCCGGCAACTCATTCTCCGTCGCCGGCGATTTCAACACCGCCGAAGCACGTCTCTCCTTCTCCATCAGCGTGAATACTGATTCCCTCTCTTCTTCGATTTGATCATCACCTTCGGTTTGAATCGTTTGAGATTTGACGAAGAAATTCGTCAGCTGCTGATTCTTCTTCTTCTTCAACCTGATCTGATCCGTAATCTTCGTCACTTCTCTCATCCATATATTCACCACCGTCGACATTTTTTTTGGAGCCAAGTGTTTCAAAAGTATCTGATATTTTCTTACTTTTTTATTTGTGTGTTTTTCTTCAAATGGTGATTTTTTGGAACAGGAAGTGGAATGTATTTATAGGAATATTTGATTTGATTGGTGTATACAAGATATTTGAAGGGAGGGAGAGGGGGACCGATATCGGCATTTGACAGCGTTTGTCCGGTTGAAAATGCGTGTTCTGAGAAGGCGGTGGGGGGGTGGGTGATGGAAGCGAATCTATGAGAAAGAATATTCTACCTTTTAAAATTTGAAATTTGAAATTCCGCCGGGCCTAATACGATGAAAACACTAAACCCGTTGAATTGTTGTCGCGAACCAGGGCGTTGAAGAGGATGGGAACCTGCAAGGTGAAGGTGGCAAGGGGCGAAGACCATACAAGAAAGTAACGTTAAAACTTTGCTCCAAACCCTTAAGTTGAAGGGGACTATGATAATATATAAGTAACTTTATATAAGAAAAATATAACTTTCACATCAATGATAACATTTAGAACTTTATATAAGAAACAAAAAAGTCACAAAGCCATGCATAGTGGCAGGCCTGTTGATAATACAAAAAAAGTTTATATAAAATATGAAAGCGTTAAAATAAGTTAACGTCCAAATGTCAAAAAAATAAGTGTGTTGCGACAGTAAAAAAACATGGTGGTTAAAAATATTAATGTTAATAAACATAAGCACATATAAATTTGAACTTTATAAATCATCATATTATAAAGGTTGTAGGAGGAAAAGAAAAGCTCTCCATACAAAAATCAAAATATTAAATCAGCTTTGATAACTTGTATATTTTTACTTCAATAACTCATACATTCTGATGCATAACACAAGTTTTGATTGAAATATATATCGAAAGGTAGATAAAAATTACTACATCGTAACCACATAATTATATAAGTCATTAAATTTTAGAAGTTATAAAAGAAGATACAAATAAAATTTTAAGAGTGTCAAACAAATACATAAACATAAAAATATTAAACATGAATATAGATAAATTTGAGGGGATCAAAAGAAAAATAAAAAATGTGTGCGAGAACTCATAAAATTGATATGTATAAAGGATTTTTCTACTATGCTTACATGATGTCAAATATGACTTTTTAAGGTATAAAGTATTTTATTTTATAGAAGCTTTATAATATATGAATAGTTATAATCTAATTAATTATCATATTGTAGTCTAATATGATTTTTAAGGTATAAAGTATTATATTTTATAGAAGCTTTATAATACATAGAATAGTTATAATCTGATAAATTATCATATTGTAGTCTAATATGCCATGATGTGTAGTAAAGCGTTTCATCCTCAAGTGTTGTAGGTTCTAGTGCCATGGTAAAAAAAATGTGTGAGTTATCCGTTCTAAATAAATATATATATATGAAAATATGATTAGTTATCATATTGTAGCTTAATGAGTCATGACGCATAATAAAACTGTTGATCCTCAAGGGGTTGAGCTTTTAGTGTCATGGTGAAAATATAGTTTAAGAGAGCGTGAATTAGTCGTTTTAGAATAATATATAAGAAATATATAATTGAAAAAAACATAAAAAATACAGCCCCATTGATCATGAATGCTTCATATGTAATTTTCATTATATATTATCTCAAAGAATCATTTTATAATCATAACTCTTATTTATTAACTTTTTTATTTTAAATTTATTTATTCAATCTGTGTAATCAGGGCCGTCCCCGAAAATACTCGAAAAATTTTGGGCCCGGTACAAGTAGAAAGATATAATCCCTTATAAATGTAAAGTTAATATCTTGTATATAAAAGTCTATAATATAACAATGATTGTGTAAGGAATACGCTTAGAGGCTGATGCAACCAAAGAACAACCAAGAGCTCCCAGCATGTAGAAATGAAGTACAAGAATGTTACTTTGGAGGATTTGATATAACTCAGAGAATTATGCTAAGTATCAAATCTTCCGAAGCCAAAGATAAAGTCTTCCGAAGCTTCAAAGACAAAGTCTTCCGAAGCCAAAGACTGATTTTTTCCGAAGACAGAGAAAACATGCTTTCTCTAAATCACCTTTTGATAAAAGGTGAACCACTTTTCGCTGCCACTTCTGAAGACTCACTAACTTATATGAGTTGGTGAAAAATCCATATTTTTGTCAAACTGGAGATTAAGACCTTTTTTTCTGTAACTTTCCAACTATGTACTTTTATCCTTTTTGTAATAGATAAGGATGTGAGCTATGACATGTCATAGTCACTAGTCAAAAGACAATCTGCCTTTTGACTCTACATTGATCTTGTTGTCTAGATTAGTGTATCCAGCTAGCCTTCAAAGTATGGCCGGTTGTAGGATGCAGTATAAAGTGTCTCAAGTACTTGTATCTTAGGATATGCTTTGTAACACTTGTAAGAACTTGAGAACAATATACATCATTCTTGAAAACCATATCTGAGTATTCTTGTTCTTGTTCTTTTACTTGTGTTCTTTGTATCATCACTAACCGGTTCCCTATTTGATCTGTTAAGTGTTTCATATCTCTCCACCTTGTAAAACTATTGCATTAACCACCCTTCAAATCCACAAGTCCCATCCCATCACAAACATCATTAGAGATGTTGAGACTGGGGTAAGAACAAGAGGACAAACCCATGACAAAAATGTTTGTCTTCACTCTTGTTTCTTGTCCCAGATAGAGCCTAAGAAGATTGAAGAGGCTTTGAAAGATGGAAGTTGGGTTGACGCAATGTAGGAGGAGCTGCTTCAATTCAAGTGACAGAAGGTTTGGAATCTATGTCCTCTTCCTCAAGGGAAGACTACCATAGGTACCAAGTGGGTTTTTAGGAACAAGAAGGATGATAAATGACTTGTCATCAAGAACAAGGCATGACTAGTTGTTCAAGGTTACACATAAGAAGAAGGGATTGACTACACAGATGTTTTTGCTCCTGCAGCAAGACTTGAAGCTGTTAGGATATTCCTGGCTTTTGGTACATCCATGGACTTCAAGGTTTACCAACTTGATGTCAAGTGTGCCTTTTTATATGGGGTGATTGATGAGGAGGTGTATGTCAAACAACCACCTGGCTTTGCAGACCCAGATCATCCTAATTATGTCTGCAAGCTTGACAAAGCTCTTTATGGGCTGCATCAGGCTCCAAGGAAGTGGTATGAGACATTATCACAATATCTCTTTAAGCACAGATATAAGTGAGGTACTATTGATGAAACACTCTTTATTAAAGGAACATGAAATGACTTGATGCTGGTTCAAGTTTATGTAGATGACATTATCTTTGGGTCATCTAATCCGAAGCTCTGCAAAGAATTTGAGAAGCTGATAAAGAATAGATTTGAAATGAGTGCCATGGGGAAACTCAATTTTTTTCTAGGAATTCAAGTGAAGCAGGTTGACAATGACATCTTTATAAATCAGTCAAAGTATGTACAAGACATACTTACCAAGTTTCACATGATTGAGTGCAATGTTGCTAAGACACCCATAGCCAGAAACCACTCTTTAGGACCAGCTCTTGAGGGGGACTGTGTTGATGAACATCTATACAGGGCTATGATTGGGTCTTTTATGTACCTCACAGCCAGCAGGCCTGATATGATGTTTGCTACATGTATTTGTGTAAGATATCAAGCCAACCACATGATGTCACACCTGGTTGCTGTCAAGAGAATTCTCAGATATCTCAAGGGTGCTCCCAAATTGGGCCTTTGGTATCCAAAGAATAATGACTTCAATCTGTATGCATATACAGGCAGTGACTATGGTGGCTGCAATATGACTGAAAAGTCAACATCTGGGGGATGTCAATTTTTTGGTGGAAGGATAGTCTCATGGCAATGTAAGAAACAATCTTGTGTATCTGCATCAACTGCTGAAGCTAAATACATTACTGCTGCAAGCTGTTGTGCTCAAGTGCTTTAAATTCAGAATAAGATGCTAGACTACGGATTCAACTTTAAGGAGACTCCCATCCATATAGACAACAATAGTGCTATCTCCAGGACAGAGAATCCAGTTCAGCACTCAAAGACAAAGCACATCAACATCAGGTATCATTTGATTAGAGATAATTTTGAAAAGAGATTGATAAAACTAGTCAAAGTTAACACAAATGAATAATATGCTGATCTGTTCACAAAAGCTTTTGATGAGCAGAGATTTAAGTATCTAGTATCAGCAATTGGGATGATTAACATAAAGGCTGATGCAACCAAAGAACAATCAAGTGCTCTCAGCATGCAGAAATGAAGTACAAGGAAGTTACTTCGGAAGATTTGATATAACTCAGAGAATTATGCAAGTATCAAATCTTCCAAAGCCAAAAGACCATATCTTCCGAAGCCAAAGATGAAGTCTTCTGAAGCTTGAAAGACAAAGTCTTTCGAAGCCAAAGACTGATGTTTTCTGAAGACAGAGAAGACATGCTTTCTCTGAATCACCTTTTGAAAAAAACTGAAACACTTTTTGCTGCCACTTTTGAAGTTCACCAACTTATATGGGTTGGTGAAAAGTCCATACTTTTGTCAAACTGTATATTAAAGCCTTTTATCTGTAACTTTCCAACTATGTACTTTTATCCTTTGTGTAATTGATAAGGATGTGAGCTATGACATGTCATAGTCACTAGTCAAAAGGCAATCTGTCTTTTGACTCTACATTGATCTTGTTGTCTAGATTAGTGTATCCAGCTGGCCTTCAAAGTATGGTTGGTTGTAGGATGTAGTATAAAGTGTCTTAAGTATTTGTATCTTAGGATATGCTTTGTAACACTTGTAAGAACTTGAGAGCAATATACATCATTCTTGAAAACCATATCTGAGTGTTCTTGTTCTTGTTTTTTTACTTGTGTTCTATGTATCATCACTAACCGGTTCCCTATTTGATCTGCTAAGTGTTTCATATCTCTCCACCTTGTGTAACTATTGTATTAACCACCCTTCACCGGTACTGTAGATTGTTACATCAATGAAGAAAACAAAACAAAACACTGTAACAAAACAATTTAATTTACTTAATTAAATTGTGAGTCTCTCTTATCATTTTTTATTTTGGTTTTAAAATAGTTTAATTTTTATACTCTCTGTAATGGGTGAAAGCAGACAAAAGCTATGTTAGCAGCGCTAAATTAAATAAAACGTTAATAGATTTGTTAATAGCCTGTAAGTTTTTTAGAAAAATATATATATACACATATAGTATAATTTTCCAAAAAAATTTTCAGGCATTCGAGGAGATCAGACCATGGGCGCTCGCCCACCTCATCCCTCCTCATGGCCCACCCTGCATGTAATATACGAGTTTCTAAACTAATAAGTTATATAGGTGTGTGTATTTTGCCATTCTAAAAAAATACTTAGTTAATTAGTGAAAATAAAACCAACTTCATATTTTAAAGGTTGAACATTATATAATTTGCAATGTTGCTCTATAGAAAAAGTACATTGTTGGATCGAGGTCGGTTAACACAAACAAGAACTTTTTTAAAAATAAATAATTAATGAATGCGAAATCTAAGTTAGTTACTTACTATCACAACACAAATACTTTGAGTAAAGATAAACACAATAAGTTCTTTTAAAGTATTCACTTGATTAATCTCTTTTGTCAAAGATTACAATTCGACAGATATAATCAAATGGCTTAGTGTAACATTTGCCCCGTTTTAAAAATGTAAACCCTAACCCCTTGGGTTAATTATGAGAATCAAACACAGTATTTAAATCATTTTGGTGAAACAAATGCAATAAATGTGTTATTTAATCAATTTTGTGTATTATGTTATTCACTTTTTCATGTATTAAATTTTAATCAATTTATAATAATTACATAATTTATAAAATATCTCTTATAAAGTCTTAAAGTTTTATATGCCATTTATGAGTTTTAAAAATCAAAATTAAAATAAATAATTAATTTCAATGTTTTATAAAGTTTATAAAGTTTTATGAAATAGTAATTAGAATTAATTATTAAATTATGGTTTTAATAAATCAAGGTGGTGATATGTAATTTTTAAACTTAAATTAAAGTTTTAGCATAAAATAATAAACAATTTAAACTACAGGGTCTCCTTGCCTTCGGCCAAGAATCCGGCGAGCTTTGGCGAGCCAAAACACCCACTATCTGATCGCATCAAAGCCAATTAAACCCCCACCTTCATGTCGTCTACCCGTTTCGAACCTAAGACCATCGTTCATATTGATTGCCTCGATTGTTACACATTGTTCATACCTGAAACCGAATTCTCACTTCAAATCAAAAAGGATACAACCTTACTTTCACGTAATTGATCAAATCAATCAACCAGAAACGTCTATATAATCATTCTAATAAACAACTCATTAACCACCGAGTCATACTCAAAACCTCCCAATCAAAACCATTACTCGTTCGGATTGAAACATCATAAATTGGACCTATTAAATGAGGGAAAACAACGCATACGATCCGATTAATTGGTTATATTATTTATTTAAACTAATTATCAAAACCACAAATTTCAATTAAAACCCTAATTCATCTCTAGTCTTTAAATCACTAAAATTCTAACAAAAATACACCAAACCTTAGGTTGAACCGTGAGAAACTTTGGGCGTCAAGTCTAGCATTTTATCATTTTCAAAACGCTTATAATTATCAATGTGAGTATTCATAGCCTTTTTTTATGTGTTTTATATTTTGGAGAAATCATGTGATTCAATATTCAATCATTAATATTTATTGCAATTCTATTTCATTTTAAATTCAATTCAAAACATGTTATGTTATTACTTGCAATTATATATTCATAGTTATATAAACTAGATGAGAATACAATCATTAATTCATACAGCCATGGTAACAATGATAGATATATTGGTTTGACAAACCCACCCCATTTGTTTAGTCGCGTGGTGCTTGAAACCGGAATCATTCATTCTATAAGGCTTCGTCTGCGGATCGAGTCAATTTAGTCATTAGGTTTGATTGTGTTGGTTTGTCTTTTTTGTTATACTATTGTATATAAATATTGACATTGCCATGTGAATTGAATTGTTTTCAATCTATTTAATCAATCTATATATGTATTCAAACCTGTGTTTACCACCAGCTAATTCCTTAGCTGACTCGTTACTTTTTCACATGATTTTAGAAATGCAAATTCGTGGACTTCTATATGTAAATTTAGGACTTTGACTTAGTCAAAATTAAAGACAATCTCATTATGTTTGTTTGAATTATTTTTTGATTGTAATGTATTATTTAATAAGTATTATTCAATGAAATGAGATTTAATACAATTTCAATGCAATTACTACCATGTGCTATGAGCAATAGATTCACATTCGTCCGCCCCGATGATTCCGCCATCGGTCGGGGTGTGACGGATTGGTATCAGAGCTATGGATATATGGAATTAGGTTATTAGAAATGAAATAACCTAGATTATAACTAAGTACCCTTACACATGAGTCCTCTCATGTATTTATTATGCTTAGATTAGATTTTATGTGCCTTATATGCTTAAACATGATTATGTGATTATATACCTTACATGATATTTCTTTATATCTTGATTTCAATCAATGCACACATGATTCTAAAATCATATTCTAAGGCATTATGCATATATCAAATGGTTTTCAAATTTCAAATGTTGGATTATTATTCATGGTTTTTAAATCCCATCAAAGTCTGTGTCCTATAACTGAAAACATGCAATGCTGGAAGAGTTGGATGCCTATATCTCGAGGTGTTCTGTCTAGGCAAGGTATTCGTATAAATCTAAATCTACCGATGGATCCGTTTACCTTACCTGGGAACCCTTGGGGTGAATGTCCGCTTATAGGTACGCATGTCTTCATTAAGGTTGTGGTTGACCTAATACTTTGATAAGTCAACGTATTCGCTTTGGTTTACGAACCGAACGTTTACACTTAAAACATCTCATTCTTATTTTGAATCATCTTATCCTTGATTTTGTTTTTTGGAATTTTAAGACTCATTATCCAATACTCATAAGGTTTCTTAATAATCTTTCAGAAAGTCTTCCTATTAAAACCTCGCTTGTTCTGAAAACCCATTATGAGTGATTATATTATTGCAAACTATATCCTTAATCTTAACGAGTACAATTTCCTATCAACCTTACACCAATGCACCTTGGAAGTTTTGGTGTCGTAGTAGCCATGGATTGGATACCATGCTGAAGTTGTCTGTTTCGATGAAGCTCAAATTGATGATTCTATTCATACCTTCATGAAATCTATTGAAATCAAGCAACTCCAGCATAACTGAATTCCTATTGTCAAAGTTCATTATGAGTTTAAAGCATAACCCAGATTTTACTTGAGAACGTAAGTGCCAAATGAAATCCAAATATCCTCATCTTTTTGAATCAGCCTCCCTATGATTAAATCTCAGGATAAAATTTCTTAAAGTAGGGGAGACTGTAACATTTGTCCCATTTTGAAAATGTAAACCCTAACCCCTTGGGTTAATTATGAGAATCAAACACAATATTTAAATCATTTTGGTTAAACAAATGCAATACGTGTTATTTAATCAATTTTGCGTATTATATTATTCACTTTTCATGTATTAAATTTTTAATCAATTTATAATAATTACATAATTTATAAAAAAATGAAAATAAATAAATAATTTCAAAGTTTGTTACATTTTATAGAGTTTTATAAAATAGTAATTTGAATTAATTATGAAATTATGCTTTTAATAAATCTGGGAGGGTGATATGTAATTTTTAAACTTAAATTAAAGTTTTAGCATAAAATAATAAACACTTTCAAATATCATATATACCCAAACCAACATTATAATATCATATATACCTATGGAAAACATCTTAAATATCATAGGCACCCATAGATAACTTTTTAAATATCATCTATGCCCAAACAAAATTCAAAATATATAAATACCATTAGAATCTTGTAATATCATATAAATCCAAATTAAAATCAAAATATCATATATACACTTTTTTCAAAATTAAAATATTATATATAGTAAATTACTATTTTGGTTCCTGTACATTTTTACCATTTGAGTTCAAAAAAGAATTTTCTAACAAATCAAGCCTCATAGTTTGTATTCTATAACTATTTCAGTCCAATACACTAACAAAGTTAAATTTTTCAGTTAGTTTATAATAAAATAACTAAAATGCCCTTGGACTGAAATACTTACTTTTAATAATCTTAGGGACCAAAAACATAACTTACTCTCACATAAACATATATATATATATATATATATATATATATATATATATATATATATATATATATATATATATATATAATTTTAACGTCGTATTTAACGTCTGTTTTTAAGTCATTCGTTGTGTTTGAATAACCAATTGATTTGAAAAAAAACTTTTAAAGCAACCAAATTTAGAAAGAAGTTTAATTAGTTGAACGGATTAAAAAGCCATTTAAATAAAACATTTGATAAACGTAAAGATTTTAAAAGAGATTTAAGCAAGACGAAAGATTAAAAAAATAAGTTTAAAAAGCCGAACGATTATAAAAAACAAGTTTAAAAGGCATAAAGATTTCAAAGCTGAGCGATTTGAAGATGAATGATTTTAAAAATTATTTAGAAAACCAACCTCTTAAAAAACATTTTTTTTAAAAAAATTGTTTAAAAAATGATGTTTAGAAAATCAAATGGTTTAAAAACACTTAAAAAACATTTTATA
The DNA here is from genome assembly GCA_025506505.1 of Flaveria sonorensis. NCBI lineage: Eukaryota > Viridiplantae > Streptophyta > Magnoliopsida > Asterales > Asteraceae > Flaveria > Flaveria sonorensis. Next base: position 14,448,052 of record CM046426.1, read on the forward strand.
GTAATTACATTATCGGTTTAAAATCCAAACGGTTAAAAAATATTTTTAATAAGATTAGAAAGGACGTTTAAGTAAGTCTAACAGTTTAAATAAAAAGTTTAATAAACCAAACAGTTTTAAATTTTCTTTAGATAAGATGAATGGTTTAAATACGACGTTAAAACCGAGAGGTTTAAAAATAAATTTTAAAAAACTTTGAAAAATAAAAACAAAAACATTTCGTATATATAATATATACTACATATATATATATATATATATATATATATATATATATATATATATATAATATATATATATATATATAATATGTGTGTTTATGTGAGAGTAATTACGTTTTTGGTTCCTGAGATTATTAAAGAATAACTATTTCAAACCAAGGGTATTTGGTTATTTTATTAAAAACTAACTGAAAAATCTAATACTGATTTGTTAGAAAACTTTTTTTTGGACTCAAATAGTTAAAATGGTCAAAACACAAGGACCAAAATAGTAATTTACTCTATTATATATTTTAATTGTAGTTTTAATTTATTTTATTTAAAGATTAATAATAACGATTCAATCTTTTATTTTTATCAACACATCAAAATTTCAATTTATTATATTTATTTTATTGATAATTATTAATAATACTAGTACAATATTATTAATTATTATTTGTAACCTGTTAAGATACAATCATAAACTTTTTAGTAAATATTATTCTCTTTAAAGTTATGAAAAGCTATATTACAAACCAATAACCTAGTTAATAATTAATGAATATATTTACTATAAAAATACTTATTTTTTATTAAACTATCATGTTTTATCTTGAAATTTTACTAAAGTTTCCTAATTTATTGTAATTAAATTTTATTCAAGAAATTTAAGAATTTTCAAAGGTGAATAAATTTAATATTTTTAAATAAACTTTTAATATCATACGGACCTCATAAATATGTAAGACATATTCTTAAGTTATTTAATAAAAATATTATATTTTACTTTTAAAAAAAGTATATATGATATTGTAATTTGGTTTGGGCATATATGATATTTGAAAAGTTATATAAGTGTATATGTGATATTTAGAAAGTTTTATAGAAGTATATATGATATTTTCAGTTTGACTTGGACATATCTGGTATTTTGAAAGTTTTCTAAGGGTATATATGATATTTATAAAATTTTTTAGGGATATATATGATATTTTAAATTTTCGTTGGGTATATATGATATTTTGAAAGTTTGTATGAGTATATATGAAATTCTCCCTTATAACTATTAGTATATTATCTCTAGAACTTTTTAATAAGAAGTTTCCGTGTTTGTTGTGTGTCACTATATGTAATCAGTTACAATTGTTATCAGTATCATTTCCGTCTAAAACTGTAGGTTACGTAACCGAAGGGAAAGACCCAAAGCTGGCATTTTGTGGCTAGTTGGCTCTAGAGGGTAGTCCATTTAGGCTCGAACCGTATGTCCTACCATTGTGGTCCTTCTTATATACTTGTACCACTTGTCTACCATAGACCTTACTTTTGTCTTTGACAAAAGAAATTAGAGAAAATATGCTACTTTTACATTTTAACAAAATATTAAACTTTCAGGAATTTATTCAAGTTAACTATAATTATGATCTAATTGGCAATGAGTTTTTATGTTTCTCTATCATGTGGAGTGTTTTTTTTATTTTATCGAAAACAATAATATATTAAAAACTATAAGAGTTGTATAATGTACCTGTATATAGTGTATAGAATTCATTAGAAGTAATAAGAATAGAAATATATATATATAGTTACATAACTGTCTTGTATAGCACATTCAAAACGATAATATACATATACATCATGTGATTCTCATAGTTTTTAACATATTACTAGTTTTGAAATAAAGTCCATCGAATTTCATTTTTCTTACTCTTTGCCCAAATAAATTTATGATCATGATAAGTATATGACTAATAATATTATTTTTGGAATATCTAAAAAGAAACAAAATATATTATATTTTTCTTTTTATGTTTTGATAAAAGAGTAAGATATTTTTAGATGGGGAAATAATATCTTGCGAGAGGTGCCCATTCAACTCAAAACGTTTGATATTTTTGTGATAACTAGTGATATCCCTTAAGCGCGTAACACGAGAAACTCCGCAGCTAACCCAAATAACAAAATATGGAGACACAAACACTATCATAACAACAATTAGTTAGACACACCAAAAATTACCTATACTTTTGTTTATTTAACTTTAATTAATCATAAATTGTAAATTACAAAATTAATTGGTTATGTGAGTGAAGATGTAAAATATGGGTCATTTGACATACGGCAACAAATTTGAACCACATGAGATGTTAGAAATGTTGTATACATTTGAAAACATAAATGTTTTAACTATTGCAATATTAAAACATAAATGTTTTCATATTGTCATCATGGTTGACAAGCGGGAACGACAACTACACGTCTTTCTTATCAACACAACCTCCATCATTATTATAGTATATATAATAGAACAGTTAAACGCTCGACTTCCAAATGAACTATGTAGAAACTAATAACATATAAGAAACCAACTCTATAATTAGTCATAAATAATAATAGAATTTCCCTCTACTTAAGCATTTTGATTAAAAAATTACGTTTGAAAATAAACTATTGTTAATCAACAAACACAAACAATAAATATATAAAATGTAAAGAGTTAATTTGAGAGAGAAAAAAAAAACAAAATTGATTTACAGAGATTCAAGTGAATATTAACCAATACACTTTACGTCCTCTCCCCTGTCTTCAATCAAGAGTTTGCTCCACTAGAGTATCTTTTGAACGGAAAATTTATCACCGGGGCGCCAACATCTCACATTATAAAGAAAGTGATCATTTTGTCATCACTTTACAAAGAAAGTGATCACTTTATACTTCTCATTTTACAAAGGATGTGATCACCTTATTCTTACTAATTTTTTAGATGTAGTGATTACCTATTTTACAAATCGCTAACACTTGTAGTGAAGCCCCTCACAAATCCAAGTGATAATCGTAATAAATTACCGCATAAATATAACAGAATTGAAATAATAAGATGTAGAAAAGTTGAAGGGTAACTTGTTTTTTTTTTTTTTTTTTTTTGATTTTTGATATAGTTATTCACTTTTCAAATGATGTTTAAACAATATTAAACAATGTTTAGAGAAAAAATGATGAGGTAAAAAAGTTGTAAGAGGCTTTTATATATAACCACAACACAAAAAATACTGGAGAAGTGGATTGCAAGCCAAAGTGGTGGTCGCTAAGGGTGGTTGATAAAACAACCGCCTGACGATTACGTTTGCTTTTTCTTTTTTTCGTTTATTGTACTGTGAATGTTATGTTTAGTCACATCCACACTTTTAAAACTTTTTTTCACCGTAATATATATGTATTTGAGTCTCTAGAGTGATCAGTAAATCTTGTATGCATTAGAAAGAGTTTTAAACAACAATAAAAAGTTTACTTTTTGGATTTTCAAAAGCAACAAGATATTTTTCACGTTTAGTATGATTCGATTTTTTGTGTTTTCTATGTAAGATTTCTTTGGTAGGCATAGTAAGTTCGTAGGTTGCACCTAACATCCATATTTTTCTAGTTATTCTAACAATAAAAATAGATTTTGTAAGACAAATTTGCTTTAACTGAAAATCCATTGTATGCGATTAATCATTTGATTTCGAATTTTGTTTTTAAATATCTTTAAGTGTTTTAAATAGTGTTTTTAATCTCTTCCATTGTCTGGTGGTGTGGTAGAATAGAATAGTGTTTTATATTTGAAAATGCGTTATGCGTGTACTTGTTTTGCATGGGATATAATGGTTTGTTTAGTTGATGATCAAAAGGGTTAAATAATAAAGTTGCACACATGATTGAATAGTTTGAGTGAGGTGATAAACTGCTTCTTCGTGAGGGTGAATATTTGGGAAATGATCGAATGTTGATATACCAGTTTAATTGCATCAAATAGACTGCTTTGGGGTGTTAATATAGTCAATATGTGAAATGTTGGTAGGCTCAACCCAACGAAAGAAACTTGATGCCTTTTGTGTAAATACCAAACTACAAGATATGTGTGTAATTCCCATCTTAGTGTGCGTGGTCTAAAATTTAAGTCTGTGTTTCATGCACACTATCTTTCCTTTAGTCTTGACACCTAAATTAAAAGTAAGATTAGTACTATTAAAAAAAAAGAAGAAAAGACTATTGTTGGTTATTGAGGACCAGAAAATCCAAATAGGGCATTCATGTTCCCGAATATTATTAGTATGATCCTCATAACCTTAAGGTACCATAAACCCTCACCATGTCATGACTAAGATACATAACCAAGTCAAGTTGTCGTTTGGTGAATCCTCAATAAACCTTGAGGTTGGGTAAATAACACCACGTGTATTAGGTGTGGGGACGATTACACCATGATAATAAACTAAACAATAATTAGCATAAGGCATTAGTTGGGACTTGAAACTTGGTGTGGGTTCTAAGAGGATCGATATATTACAAATGATTGTTGTTGTATTGCTGAGGAAAGATTGGTATATTCAATGTAATCCCATTGCAAATCTCTTTCAAGACAAAATAGAAGTAAGTTGGGGAACCTCTTTCAAGACAAAATAGAAGTAAGTTGGGGAGGTTTGATGTGTTCAAATTTGGTTTGTCATAATGATCAATTATTTCTTTAGATTTAGCATAAAGTTCATATCGAGGCATGCTACTTTGATATGTTTAATTTATGTAGGATAGGCTAGAAGGATTGCATGCTAGTGTGGACTATGCACCTAGCACATGGAGATCGTAACACGTCAAAACAGCCTCAACTTACGGAAGTTGTCTTGTAAAAGTTTACACTTCAAAACAGCCTCAATTACGGAAATTGTCTTGGAAAAGTTTTCACTGGTCTAAGATGCCGACTGCAACATTCGCAACACCGCTCAATAAAATACCACAGCTGGGCGTAAACGTAGGAGAAGCAACATTAATAGCACACATCCGACGTTCTTAACGCCACCCATGGCGTTTGAGACGCTAGTCAATGGTGTTCAATGATTTTTAGTCTTTTTCAGGAAGTTGTAAAGGGCGATCTTTTGGAATTCATATTGGATACCATGGAGTGCTAGGATGATAGAAAGGAAGACTCTAAGTGACATTGAGTAATTTTCATTGATTACTTTGTCATGGCACACTGTATTCATGCTTGTTACTTTATTTCATGATTATGCAAGGCTAATTCACCCTTGATCATCACTGGGTGTAGATATTAACACATATACCTAACTTGGTTAAAGCCCGTATGATACACAGTTGATTTAAACAATCAAACTTTCATTAAACATTAATTACATAATAAACATTATGAAAAATTCATAACACTAAATTTCAAAGTTTGAAAATAGAATTAAAAGTACATTCATACTCTCAAAACTCTCATACATGTCTAAACACCTCTTTGTATATAACGTTTTGTGTCTCATTGGTAATGTTACTATTTTGATCTAAAATGAGTAATTTTACCCCATCTATAGTCTTCACCCTTGACAAAACCACATATAATTGTCCATAAGTGAAACTGGTTCTTTAAAAGACAAACCAACTCTTGACAATGTTTGTTCCTGACTGTTGTTAATCGTCATTGCAAAAGAAACAGTTAGTGGAAACTGTCTTATTTGGAATTTGAAAGAGTTTTTTATTAGATGGCATGAGATTAATTCTTGAAATAAATATTTGGCATCCAACATTACTTTCAGATATCATCTCAGCTTCAATAACCTGTTTCCCAAGAGATATAATTTATAGGCGAGTACTGTTGCAAAGACTAATTTGCTGGTCGACGTTACGTAGAAGCGTGACGGGAACACCAACTTTCAATACTAACCTATGATTTGGCAATCTGGATATTTTAAGGCTATTTAGAAAACCAGGTGAGTACAAATTTTCCTATAATGGAAAATTAAAATGTTCCGTTTGACATATGCTATCCAAACTAAGATGCTCTATCTCATCATCGGGGAAAAGTGAAAGCAAACGATCATTAATTTTATAAACGATCTTGTTTTTTGGTGCAAGAATTGCTCTCTCACGGAAGTATTCCTTGTCTTTGTAGTACTCTAACATGGATGGGTAAACAAATTGAATCAAACTTGATAAAGGCGATTGAGTCGTTGATGAGGAGTTCATCAGGTATAGTGATAGTTGTCTCACCATCGTTATAACCACCAACGTTACCCTCTCCTATATCAAGAAGCCATGTAGCAAAAGTTTCAATTCCTTCAGTGTCAACACTTTTCCCTTGGCTTTTAGTCGCATATTTTTTATTAAAGTAACTTGCATTTATTCCAAATGTATGATGAGCTTAATGATGCATTAACTATTTCTTGTCGACTATCATTTGGAACCACATGTAAAATTTGTCTAAAATCACTACCAAAAACAATAACTTTACCACCAAATGACATAGCTGAAGGTACGAAAGTATTTATAGTTAATGCATCATTCATCGTCCTATCCAACGCTTCAAATGTGTGCTTGTGAGTCATGGGTGCTTCATCCCAAATAATCAATTTTGTTTGCTTCGATATATAAGCAACTTCACTGTTTGGTTTTATATGGCAAATGAAATATTCGTTTACATTTAATGGAATATGGAATCGTGAGTGTGTAGTACAACCTCTGGTAAGCAACAAAGATTCTATTCAACTGGATGCTACATTTAATATAATATCACCTTTAGACCTTATTGTTGCCGTTAATATCTTCCATAAAAATATTTTACCGGTTCCGCCATGTCCATAAACGAAAAAAACTCCTCTTTTATTAACTTCAACATCATTCATGATGTCATTAAAAACTAATTATTGTTCATCCCTTAAAGAATTCTAAAGCTTTTCAAGTTCAGTGATCTCATTTGCAACATTATACAATAACTCCTCGCTAATTAAATGATTATTTGAAGAACACAAACATACATTGTCCAGGCAAGGCATACTTGTAAATGAATTTAGTGTCAAATTATTCCGTAATAAATACTTTACAATCTCAAACAACATCAATTTTTTTTTATTTGACTGTTTGTTAGGGACAAAGTTGAAATTAATGAATAGAAATTATAAGTAATTAGTTTCATTGACAACTGGGAAAAACTTGACAACTGCACCAGTTATATTTAAGAAAATAGAGAAATATATTATACTTTCAATGATATGAACAAATTATAAATAATATAATCAACAATCATAAAGTTACTATAATGTAAAATAAACTAACCAACAGTAGTATTCTCATCCATGTCCCTTTGATTAAAATTAACGAAAGGTGTGAAATGAAAACCGTACTCAGAACCCACAGCATCAGGACAACTCATGACAACAGTTTTTTTAGTGAAAGAAATTTTATATGGTGTGTTGACAACTCTATTTTTGCAATTATTTAAAGCCAAAGAGGGTCTGATTACGAGAAGGCACTGGTTCTCAGTTAGCAAATTCTCATAACCATAACAATATTTCCTTTGAACAGAAGCCTCTAGTCTTGAACCCTACAAATAAGATAAAATGAAAATAAATTAGTTAACATATAGATGGTGAATTGTTTTTAATACGGATAAATAAAAGTAAAAAGAATGAGATTGTTGGAATATATTTTCATCCATTATTATCATTTCATAAGAGTACACATTTCTTGGATCCTTGAATAGTTGTCTAGTCCAAATCCTGATGATTCAAACATTTATGGTATACTTTTTCTGTAAAACATTTAGGTCGTTGAACAATATGATTCTACCGGATGCCATTGTACTATATTTCAAAAAAGTGAGAAACAATTGTGAAGTTAACAATTATGAAATGAACATAGATTTTTTATTTGATAAAATTGTAAAAACTTTATACCTTAATGTGTCTCGAATGTAATTTTTGCAAAGAAGGTTGTATTAATTTATAATATTTATGAAAAGCATATTTATGGAATGTGCGATACGTAATTATACGGTAATTGACAAAAACAAAAGAAAACAATTTGAATTGATTGTATCTAATATTTGATAAATATATTATAATTGCATCAATTAAGGATGGTTTAAAAAATGACTGAAATTATTTTAGAAAGCTTGTCCAGAGAAATATAGAGATAGTAGTGATTGCAAGTTGACCAAAATAAGTTTAAATGTATGATAGATAAATTCTATATCTATACTATATAATAAAAAAAATAATTTATATGCCACGTGTCGTCTTTTTAGAGCATCTCCTAGTTTATTTTCCCGCCAAAAAATCATGTTCTATGATTGTTTTAAAATCTTTTTCTAAATGCAATTAATTAAGTAAAAAATCATACATTTATGACATCCGTTTTCTTTAGTTTCCTTATGTAACATCCGAAACTTTGGGGTAAAATAAAAAAAAAAGAAAAGAAAAGTATCTAGAAGAAATAAAAGAAGGGGCAAAGATGAGGGGCGTAAAGTGTAAAAGTACACCACAAAATCAAAAAGATGTGTATAAAGGGCATGGTCGCCCATGCTCTTTCTGCTGCTGCTACCAAAAGAAAAGAAGAAGAAAGAGGCTGAAAATCTTGTTTCTCTCGGTTGTGAAGAAGAATAGGGCAGAAACTTTGAAGGTTAGTGTGTTTTGGTGTTAATTGGTTCGGTTTTTATGGGGTTTTCAACCTTAAAACCAATTATTAAGTGTTCTATGTGATTTGGTGTTTGTTTTGTTTGTTTCTAGGTGTTTGAACTCTTGTACAAGCAGGTTTGGAGGAGTTTTGCTTGTTTGCTACAATAGGTGAGTTTTAGACCCCGTTTACATGTGTTTAAAAGTATTTTTGGAGCTGAAAATGTATATAAATGGGTTTCTCAACTTGTTTCCTTGTAACCGTATATATATATATATATATTATATATATATATATATATATATATATATATATATATATATATATGTATGTATGCCCATGTTTTATGTTTGTTTTTGTGTTGGGTATGCTTAAAAATGTATGTTTAAGCTTAGAACAGGTGATGAAACAGGTCTGGGTTGATTCTGAAATGTAGAAATGCATAACTGGTAGTCATGCGCCCAAACAGGGCCCATGCGCCTGGGAATTTGCCTTAGAAAATCATAAGTGGGGGTTCATGCGCCCCAATAGTGCCCATGCACCCAAATCTTGCCTAATTGTTCTAAGTATGGACTCATGCGCCTGAACAGTGTCATGCGCCCAAGACTTTTCTCTGGTGACTAAGTGTAGTCCCATGCGCCTGAAAGGCTCATGTGCCCAGGATTGTTGTTAAAATGCCCAAGTATAGAAGCCATGTGCCTGCATAGTGGTGATGCGCCTAAACAGGGCTCATGCGCCTGATAGTCCTCAAGAATATTTTCTGAAATTTTGGAGGAAACATAATTTTAGGGTTTGACCCTAGTTTGACTGCTGTTACTATTTGATTATTTTACTCATGTTTTATGGTTGATCTTGTGTTCTCTACTATTATATTATTATATTATGTGACTTTACGTGGGTTACTTATGCTAGTAAAGTATTACTATTAATCAAGAGAAAGATTAATATTAATGAAAAGTGGAATGTAATGAATAAATGAAAGTCTTGCAAGCAAGGTTGAGGTGAGTGACTGTGTTGTCACAACAGACTTGTAAGCCAAGGTTGAGGTGAGTGACTGTGTGTCACAACAGACTCGTAAGGGGTTTAATCCATGAGATTGACCCGAAACATGTCGTGATGCTCACTCCGGTACTGTGACGGTCTTCGAACATGAGGCGGGTGTGTTGCAAAAAGAGACGGGGTCCTTGTCACGTACCCCGGTACTGTAACGGTCTTCGGACATGAGTTGGGGGTATTGCATGAGTCAGTATCCAGATATAAGTAAAAGATAATAATGAATGTACGAAACGTACGAAATGAACGATGGTGAAGATAATAATTAAGATTATCAATGCGTATGTATGTGGTGTGGTCATACAAAAGAAATGTATAGTATTTTTAAAGGGTATTTTCATATACAAACCCTACGTGGTATATTATGGTTTTAAAACTAGGACTCACTCAGCAACGCTGACTTTTATACATTTTCAGTTGGCAGGTAATTTGCTGAGGATGGCACTCGGGGAGGCTACTCGTCGGGGCTAGACTGGCATCCGTTCACTCTTAATAATATTGTTGTTTTGTAATGCAATTAACTGATATTTTGTAACTGATAACAAACACACATGTATTGCTTGACAACAACGTTTATTAATGAAGTGAATGGTTTTTGTTGTTAATTCCGCTGCATTGTTGTAAAAATTATATAATATTTTTATTTAATTATACTATGATTGACTAACTGTGAGGTCTCCGGGAACGAGGCCTTACACCTTAATTCAATCTTGATTTGAAATTAAAAATTGAAACATATTATATATAAGTTAAGTTTATAAATTTATAGTTGATTCAATCAATTTCTAATATTTTTAAAATCTACATGTATCGCCATATTTGACTCCCGAAATAAATTTATTTATACTAACTAATTGATTTCACATATTGAAGTTATTACAAATGTTGGACAAGCTCGATACTAATTATTTTTTTATAATTTTAATTATCAATTAGTAAATGTTTTTACATTGATGCCTTTTATGATTTTAGCAAACTTTTCTAATTATTTTTGAAGGCCAAATAATAAAATATAAAGCAAAGATATTAAAGTTATTACTCTCAGATAGAGATGGTAATATTATAAATACGTTATAAAATATTGTATACAAAATATAATTTAAAGATCTATAAATTATAACAATTTTTTATTTTATATTTTCTTATTTATCCAATCTGTGTATCACATTTCTAGGCTTCCTAAGTTTATTTTTCCCGCCTCTCTCTCCTCTTAAATAATTATTTAATTTAAAAAATATTAAATAATTTTAATTCTTTTTTAGATTAAATTATCTAATAAATTAAAAAAGATGTCTTTTTATTAGTGTTATTTTTAGAAAATAATTTTTATACAACTAAATTTTTTTTTTAAAACATCTAACTTTTTTTAAAATATAAAATATTTTAAAATTAGTATTTTTAAAAAGTAAATTTTTTATTATAAGGCCCCGTTCCCGGGACGCTTACAATTGGTCAATCATCGCATAAAACACTTAAAACACATCATTTTGCAAAGGAAATACATCTTTTTATTAATATATTAAATTGTGTAAAATCATCACATCATTTCATTTGCATCTCAAAAATTGTATTAATACAATATCATTCACAAAAATATGGATGCCAGACTCGAATCATCCCCAGTAGCTTATGCATCCATGCCTGCACCTCCTCAGCATCAATAATTAACTGCCAACTGATATGTATATAAAAAGTTAGCATTGCTAAGTGAGTTCTAGTTTATAATAAAATACATTGCTTTCGTATAAACATATCATTTACTTTCATACGTGATCATACATCATACATACATCTTGATAATAATTATTTATTATCTTTCATCATCATTCATCATCGTTAATTTTTGTACTTTCATCCATTAACATCTTTAACTTTCATCTGGATCCTGCCATATGCTAAACCCCCACGTCATGCAAAAGCTGGTATTGTGCCGGGGTTTATACATAAACCCCCATGTCATGCCGAAGCTGACACAGTACCGGGGTAAGCGGCAAGGATCCCATCACATCTTGGTCAATCTCAAGGATTGGACCCCTGTGCGCATCATCAAGGGGTATCTAAACCGCACATAGTTGAGCAAACAACTACCTCATTAAGTTATGAACCTCCATCATTTTGCTTGCAAGACTTTCATTCATTCATTACGTTTCACTTTTCATTATTGTTATCTTTCACTTTCGTTACATAATACTTTACGTACATATACATATCATGCCACTTAAAGTCATATCATAATACATATCATGAAATATTATAATTCATAACAGCAGCCCACAAGCAGATAAGACAAAAGAAACATTAAAACAAGCATAATCTTTCATTAAACATAAGTACTTAGCACTTAAATTATATTCCCAAAATCTCAGAATAAACCTAAGTGTCACAGCGGATGACTTAAGTACTAAGTGTCCACAACGGACAACCAAAGTCCACAGCGGACGACCAAAATCCACAGCGGACTGCTAAAGGTCCACAGCGCATGAATAAGACACTAACTGTGTCCACAGCGGATGACTAAGGTTCATAGCGGATGAATTAGACATTACAAGTGTCCACAGCGGACAACCATAATCCACGTCGGACAATCTAAGGTATTTAAAGGATCCACAGCGGACGACTAATGTCCACAGCGGACATGCATGCATACTTAAGTGTCTACAGCGGACATACAATGTCCACAACGGACGGTCTGAATTATCCTCCTAAGTGTCAACAGCGAACATTCTAACAATGTCCAAGTGTCCATAGCGGACAGTTAGTGTCTACAACGGACAACCTAAATTATCTTCCTAAGTGTCCACAGCGGACATTCAAAGCCCACAATGGACAGTCGTCCAAATTCTTAAGTTCTGGTTATGTAAATTCCAGTTCCATACAACACGTCTAAACATATACTTAGCATAGGTCTATCAGATTTATACACTAGAACGTAACAAACAGCCATTTAACATCATAAAATGTGCTAAAAACATTCACCTCTCAAAAACAGCCAAATTTTTCGTAAAAACTCAGTTTGGTTCATGAAACATCAGTTTAACATACATATCAGCCCCAAACAAGTAGAAAACATTTAAAAGAGAGGATCTAGAACTCACCATAAACAGCTTTCGAGTGAACCACAACAAACCCGAGAGTAACCTGGAGTTCTAGCACCTAAACACACAAAAACAAGCAACTAAACACATAGAAATCGGTCCAGAAGCTTAAACCCAACTGAAACCGAGAAGAAAACACCTTAAAATCTTACCTTTTGAAGATTTCTTTCACTTTCTCTCTCTAGAACCGGATGGGAGCTTCTCTCTCTCTCTAGTCGAAAGTTTTGAGCTTGGGAGAGGGGTATGGGTGGACATATTTCCTTTTTAAACTCCATTATGGGCTGGTTTGGCCCTTGCACACTTTTAACCCTTGCTTTTTGAAATAATAACTTGTATAGGTTTCATCCTCGAAATGTGTCACTCATTAAACAGCTGCGGATAGTGCTGTCTCATATCTTCCTCGGTCTCCCATGTAGACTCGAACCCTTTCCTATGTCTCCATTGTACTCGCACAAGTGGAACCACTTTTTCCTTAGCCTCTTCTCCTTTCTATCAACGATGGCCACCGGTTGCTCTACATAATTGAGCCGTTCATTCACCTCGATGTCCTCAAGTGGCATGATCATATCTTCATCAGCTAAGCACTTTCTCAGATGAGATACATGGAACGTTGGATGAATTCCACTTAACTCATCGGGTAGCTCCAATCGACAGGCCACCTCTCCTACTCGAGCAATGATTCGGAAAGGCCCTATATACCTCGAGCTTAGCTTTTCTCGCTTGCTAAACCGGATGATCCCTTTCTAAGCCGAGACCTTCAACATAAATCTATCGCCCACCTTGAATTCGATTGGTCTATGTCTCTTGTCAGCATACGACTTCTGTCTATCCTTTGCTGCCTTCATAAAAGCCTTGATCTTTTCCAACTTCTCCGACGTGGCCTCAATGATCTCGATACTTCCCAACTCCTTCTGCCCGATATCACCCCAACATACCGGGGTTCTACATCGTTTCCCATACAACATTTCAAATAGTGGCATGCCTATACTGGCATGATAACTATTTTTGTAAGGGAACTCTACCAACGGTAGGTGTTCATCCCAACTTCCACCAAAATCAATAACGCATGCTTATAGCATATCCTCCAGCGTCTGAATCATCCTCTCCGACTGACCATCTGTCTAAGAATGGTAAGCCGTACTGATATGTAGCTTTGTCCCCATCGTATCATGAAATCTCTTCCAAAACTTAGATGTAAACCGAGTGTCACTATCAGAAACAATAGACACCGACACACCATGATGAGTTACAATCACCTTGATGAACAGCTTCACCAACCTTTCTGATGAGTAAGTCTCTTGGATTGGCAAGAAGTGACCACTCTTTGTCAAGCGGTCTACAACCACCCAAATGGTATCACATACTCTCGCCGTGCGAGGTAATTTCGTGATGAAGTCCATGGTGATGTGTTTCCCCTTTCCATTCAGGTATATCCAAGGTTTGGATCTTCTTGCAAACAAGTAAGGCACTTACTCACATACTCCACTATGTTGCGCTTCATTCCCGACCACTAGTAATCTTTCTTCATATCTTGATACATCTTTGTAGCACCGGGATGAATTGAGTATCGAGTCTTGTGGGCCTCATCCATGATCTTCCCACGTAGATCCCTATAATGAGGAATCCACATCCGTCCGAAGCGGGTTCTAGCACCGAGAGTGTTCTCACCCAACTCCGCGACTAGGCCCTTCATCCACTCGAAGTTAATTTGATCCTCCTTTAGAGCTTCGTCCTGAAATTCCTTGACCTGCTTCATCATATTAGAGGTCATGATTATCTGATAAGCCTTTACCAGAATTGGATCGGGTCTCTCCTTTCGGCTAAGGGCATCCGCCACCATATTGGCCTTGTCCGGATGGTAGTGGATCTCACAGTCATAATCCTCGATCAACTCCAACCACCTCCTTTGCCTCATATTGAGATCCTTTTTCTTGAAGAAGTACTTCAAGCTCTTATGGTCAGTGAAGATAGTGCACTTCGTCCCATACAAGTAGTGCCTCCAAATCTTTAATGCAAAGACCACCGTCACCAATTTTAAATCGTGAGTAGGGTAGTTAGCCTCAAGGATCTTCAACTGTCGGGACACATAGGCTATAACTTTCCCCCATTGCATCAACACATAACCCAATCCTGAATAAAAAGCATCCAAATAGACCACCAAGTCTTCGCTCCCTTCGGGTAACGTCAAGACAGGAGCTTGAGTCAATCTCGCTTTAGCTCTTCGAAAGCATTCTCCTGCTCTAGACCCCATACGAACTTCACATCCTTACAGGTCAGCTTGGTCAATAGTGAAACTATCTTGGAGAAGTCTTGGATGAATCTTCGTTAATAGCCTGCCAAACCCAAGAAACTATGGATCTCAGATGGCGTCTTTGGCGACTTCCATTGCATCACCACCTCAACTTTCGTTGGGTCCACCATGATCCCTTCAGGATTAACTACATGACCCAAAAACAGAACCTCGTGTAACCAGAACGCATACTTGGAGAACTTGGCATACAACTTCTCCCTTCTAAACGTCTCCAGCACCTCCAGAATGTGACTGGCATGCTCTTCTTCGCTCTTCGAATAAATCAGGATATCATCGATAAACACAATCACTAATTTATCTAGCATAGGCTGACACACTCGATTCATCAGATCCATAAAAGCAGCTGGCATGTTGGTTAAATCAAAAGACATAACAAGAAACTCGTAGTGTCCATAACACGTATGAAAAGTTGTTTTAGGAATATCCTGCTCCTTCACCTTTAATTGGTGGTAACCAGATCGGAGGTCTATCCTTGAGAACCAACTGGCACCTTAGAGCTTATCAAATAAGTCATCAATCCTCGGTAACGGATACCGATTCTTCACCGTCAACTTGTTTAGCTCTCGGTAGTGGATGCACATCCTCATACTACCTTCCTTCTTCTTTACAAATAAGACCAGAGCACACCATGGAGAGATACTCGGTCGAATTAACCCCTTATCTAACAACTCTTGTAGCTGAGTCATCAATTCCTTCATCTCAGTGGGAGCTAGACGATACGGCGCCTTAGCAACAGGTTGGGCACCAGGTATTAGATCGATCTGGAACTCGATCTCGTGGTTAGGTGGCACACCTGATAGATCTTTCGGGAATACGTTTGGGAAGTCACACATGATCGGTACGTCCGACAATCGTGGTACTGACGCATCCACATCCTTCACATAAGTCAGATAGGCACCACATCCGTACCTCATACACTTCTCTGCCACAACCATCGAAATTACTTTCGAGACCGTACTGACTCTATCGTCGTAAATCGTTACCGAACTCCCATCGGGTGCGGTCAATCGAATTGTCTTCTTTTGACACACGATGTTTGCCTCATAGGCTGCTAGCCAATCCATCCCTAGGACTACATCGAATCCACCTAAGGGCATCACGAACAACCTAGTAGAGAACCTATGGCCTTTCAATTCTATGTCACAATCTTCTACCATATCAGAAATCCTGGTAGACTTACCAATGATAGTTTCTACATCAAAGGGCTCATCAATCTTTATACTCCTAACGGGCAACTTATCACAGAAGGCAGCAGAAATAAAACTCCTACTAGCACCAAAATCAAAGAGCACAGAGGCACAAGTTTGTTTTACTAGGAAGGTACCTGACACCACGTCGGGGTCCACCCTAGCCTCCTCCCGGGTCATAGTGAATGCCCTAGCTTTAGCCTTCTGCCCCTCCTTCTTCTTCTCGATCCCCTTCCTCGCCCCGGAGTTCTCAGCCCTTAGCTTCTTGCAGTCCCTGCTCAGATGACCCTCTTCGCCGTAGTTATAACATCATATAACCCCACGATCTCTTGCCATATGACCAGGCCTCCCACACTTGAAGCAGATGTTCGATCCCCACTTACACTCCCCCACATGGTCTTTCCCACACTTACTACACAACTTCACCACTACCTCAGTTGCAGCCGCCTTACGACCCTCTACCTTCATCTTTTTGCTCTTGGGGGTGAAACCACCACTGCCAAAATGTTTCCCACCCTAGTTCCTCTCTCCGCTTCCCTTCTTGTTCACCTCCACCATGGTCACCTCCTCCTTCTCATCATACAGTCTCCCTGCCAGATCGACAACCGACCTGAACGTACCTGGCCGGGTGGCAATCAGATGTCTACGGATATCCATCGGCAGAACTTGGATGTATCTCTTGATCTTTCGTGACACGGGCGTCACCTGATCTGGCACCAACCTCGGCATCTCATTAAACTTAGTCGTGTACTGCTGGTGCGTCATAGTTCCCACCTCCAACTGCAAGAACTCCCTCTCAATCTTGTCAAGTTCCTTGTGAGGACAAAACTCCTCAATCACCAGCTTCTTTAGTTCATTCCATCTAATCCTCCCAAATGCCCTGCTACCCTCGGCCTGGACTATGTTGTCGCACCAGCATAGGGCCGAATCCACAAACGAATGGGTAGCAAATTTCCCCTTCTGGTCCTCCCTACACTCGTTGATATCCAACACAACCTCTATCTCTCTCACGCATCGGTGAGCAGCAGCAGCATTCCCATCGAAAGTTGGAGGCTTGCATCTCTGGAATGCCCCATAGTTGCACCCTTTTGCAGTTTCCTGCACTGCTTCCTCTTCCTTATCATCACTAAAGATAACCATCTCAGTCTCTGGTTGCTTTCTTTCCCCTAAACCTCTCTCCTTGCCCTCTCTCCCAACGGTTTTCCTCTTCTCCTCCTTCTCTTTCCTTTCATCCTCTCTCACGGCTCTAATAACCTAAGTCACCACAGATGGCAGAATCCTCTGCATGACCTAATGAACCTCCTTAACTACCGCCTCCTTCACTGAGGCCCTCAGATTAGCACTCTCATCCCCACCTTCATGGTGATGAAGCTCGGGCTCTTCTGGTGCCGTTTTAGCAGTCTTAGGCCTGTTCCTCGTGACACGCGGCCCAACACCACGTCCACTACGACCTCCACCTCTGGAAGCCTTCGAAGATCTACCACCAGCCATCTCTAAGCACTATAAAATTCAAACACCAACACGGTCATTCAAGGTAATAGCTCAGATTATGTCAAGTATAGTAAGTTCCTAATTATAGTGGCCAGTTGTGATTAGCCACTTACTTTACTCTTCATTCCCCAAGCATTTTCTATTCTGACTACATCAGTATCCAAATCTACTAAGGGCACATAAATCACATAACACGCGCACATAATTCCTTTTTCCATTAACGTACATAAAACGTTTACATAAAACCTTTACCTGCAGGCATGTAGCTACTAGGACTGACATCCTTTCCCTTTCGTCCCATTCTCAGTTTAAGTTTTAGGTTTTTGAAAATAATTTACCCAATTCTCTTAAACTTTGGCTATGATACCAACTTGTAAGGCCCCGTTCCCGGGATGCTTACAATTGGTCAATCATCGCATAAAACACTTAAAACACATCATTTTACAGCGGAAATACATATTTTCATTAATAAATTAAATTGTGTTAAATCATCGCATCATTTCGTTTACATCTCAAAAATTATATTAATAAAATATCATTCTCAAAAATATGGATGCCAGACTCGGATCATCCCCAGTAGCTTATGCATCCATGCCTGTACCTCCTCAGCATCAACAATTACCTACCAACTGATATGCATATAAAACGTCAGCGTTACTGAGTGAGTTCTAGTTTATAATAAAATACATTGCTTTCGTATAAACATATCATTTACTTTCTGACATGATCATACATCATACATACATCTTGCTAATAATTATTTATTATCTTTCATCATCGTTCATCATTTTCATCATCGTTCGTTTTCGTACTTTCATTCATTCACATCTTTCACTTTCATCTGGATCCTGCCATATGCTAAACCCCCACATCATGCAAAAGCTGGTACTGTGTCGGGGTTTATACATAAACCCCCACGTCATGCTAAAGCTGACACAATACCAGGGTAAGCGGCAAGGATCCCATCACATCTTAGTCAATCTCAAGGATTAGACCCCTGTGCGCATCATCAAGGATTAGCTAAACCGCACACAGTTGAGCAAACAACTACCTTATTGAGTTGTGAACCTCCATCATTTTGCTTGCAAGACTTTCATTCATTCATTACGTTTCACTTTTCATTATCGTTATCTTTCACTTTCATTAGATAATACTTTATGTACATATACATATCATGTCACTTAAAGTCACATCATAATACATATCATGAAATATTATAATTCATAACAGTAGCCCACAAGCAGATAAGACATAAGAAACATTAAAACAAACATAAACTTCCATTAAACATAAGTACTTAGCACTTAAATTCTATTCCCAAAATTTCAGAATAAACCTAAGTGTTCACAACGGATGAATTAAGTACTAAGTGTTCACAGCGGACAACCAAAGTCCACAGTGGATTACTAATGTCCACAGCGGACATGCATGCATACTTAAGTGTCTACAGCGGACATACAATATCCACAACGGACGGTCTGAATTATCCTCCTAAGTGTCCACAGCGGACATTCTAACAATGTCCAACTGTCCACAGCGGACAACCTAAATTATCTTCCTAAGTGTCCATAGCATACATTCAAAGACCACAACGGATAGTCGTCCAAATGCTTATAAAATATGCGTTAGGGATAGATCTCTTGTATAGGTTTAGATGATATATATCGCTCTTGTAATCATAATTGTAATTATTGTTTATAATGATATAATATGAATATGTTTAATTATGATTGTGTTTATGAATTGAGAAATATTTATTTTGCGCTTCATTATGTATATTTATGTATTATATAACACACTTCAGAATGTATGTGTGAATGTGCAGAAAACATTAAAATGTGTCAATTTGGAAAAATTGACTAAGTGTTGGAACAACTGCGGATGAAGAAAATGTTCTTCCGTAGACGTTCACGGGAACATAACTGAAGAGTGTACATCCGTAGATCTTCTGTGGAAGAACAACTTCAGCTGAACAAGAAAAGAAGTGAAGCTACTGAAGGAGGGATTGCTGCGGAAGACAAGAACTGCGGAAGCACAAGAACAACAGTTGCTACAGCTGACTACCTGCGGAAGAGTAAATTCCTGCGGAAGGCCAATTAACTCAGAAGTCAATATGAAGTCAACAAGTCAACGTGGCAGAACATCAACAACATTAATGACGATTGAAGACGTTTTATTCAAGCGGATATTCCATGTCACATCAACAAATTTTATCATCAGTAGAATCATTGTAAATCACGAATTCCTAAGCCGATAAACATGGCGAAGATTCGGATAATGATGATTAGCTTAATTATAGCAACAAAATAGCTAGCAATATAACAACATTAGATCTCTATAAATAGATACGAGATCCTCAACAATAAAAAAGGGAAAAAACAGTTAGATCATTAGAATCAACAATATCTAAAGCATTGTATCAGCAATATCAATAGCATTAAGAAAGCATTACGTTCAACGTTCTTGAGTATTCACGGTTTGATTATTCTTATTTTTGTGTGATTGTGTGATTGAATTCGTAGATTAAACACCAAGTATTGATAATTCCACAATCAATACTTGTTCAAATCAAGTCTGATAATTCCTGATCGATCCTAGGATTCTCAGGTGGTATCAGAGCTTGGTGCTCATTGATTTATATCAATTGATCTATCAGCTTTGATTAAGTTTAATCAAATTCTGTTTTAAAACAAAACCTCTGTTTTTCAAAATTAACTATCATGAGTAACTCAGTTGTTGGTGCTTATCAACCTCCAAAACTGGAAATCAAATCTGATTTTAAAACCTGGAAAATCCGGTTCAGGAATCATGTTAATTATACAAATTCTGACTTATGGGCTTCGATTACCGAAGGACCTTATATTCCACCTGCCTTAGGAGCGGATTATAAGGATAATAATCAACCCATTAGTTTAAAGAATCTATCACCTGATGATGCCAAGAGAGTCAAGATTGACATCAAAGCCTATAGTATGCTTACTATGACTTTGCCTGAAGAACTCTTGATTAGCTTTATGTACAATTACCATGCAAGGGTTTTTTTTTTTAATTCTGCTAAGGAGGCCCACCTCACATATTTCTTTTTCTTTTTTTTATTAGTAAAGCCTCATGTACAACTACCACTACAAGGTTTCTTTTTTAATTTTTTTTAAAGGAGGCCCATCTCACACATTTTCTTCTTGTTTATTATTGCTTTGTTTTATTAATCATGTGCTTTATTTTCAAATACTCATTACTCATCATGTCCAGATTTTAATTTCTAATATTTATAAATAATTGTTTTGTTAATTTAATATGATAAAACAAAGGCTTTATAAATTCTAATTATAAAATAGATGTGACTTCCTCATCATGAAATGGTATACGTCTACCTGCTTGTCTTCTATTCATCAAAGATGGTATAAGTCGTCTTCTATATATCTTTAGAAAACCAAAGTTGAGCCATGTTAGTACAGTTATTTATATTTAAAATTTTTGAAACATCAATTGCATGACCACATGGTAAACTTGATGATTTTCATGACGACAACTACATGATTGATTATACAAATTGGCCAAATCTTTTTTTACCACTGTCAGTAGCCTCAAAGCAATAATCATTAATACATGTTACCGTTCATGTCACTTTTTTTAATTTCTTTCCAAAATTTTATTCTCAACCCATTTAGTCAAATCTGCAGTCATTTAAATAAAAAAGTTAAACATTAAAAATTGAAATAAATTTACTAGTAATGTGTTATTTAAAAAATATAAATTAACTCTAATCTATCGATGAATAAAATATCACTTTTGTAAATACTAATGGAAAAATACAATAAGGTCGATGTTTGGGAGTTTCTTGCATGTCGAGATAAAGCATTGACATACTCAGCATTGTTAGACGTCATGATATTATATCGCTTACCCAAGCAATGTGCTCATGACCAATTTTTAAAACCAACATTAAAATGAGTATTTTGCACACGAAGAAGAGTAGAAGTTAGTCTAAATATTTCATCCTTAAAGTCAGATATTCAGGAAGCTTTGCAAGTTTGCCACCACAACGACTCAAAATTCTTTCCTTTCATTGACTTAAGTCATACGTTCATCGTCAAATAACGACAACATAGCCCGTAAAAAGCCTTTGGAAAATTATTCTTATTGCTACATCAATTGATGCAGCCCTATTGATATAATTGCCAAATGCGTATTACTATCGATACACTTTTTAAGCCTAATGAGAAACCAGGTCCAAGCCTCCCTGCTTTCGGTTTTCTCGACACTATATGCAATTGGTATAATTTAATTGTTGCCATCCATTCCTACTGCAAAAAATATAGTACCTAGATACTTACCTTTTAGACGTATCCCGTCTATCACTATCAAAGGGTGCAAATATCTCACAAAACTTTGAATCTAAATAAAATACTTAAAATAAAATAAATATTACTATTAAATAATGAATTATAATTTTAAAAATCTATAACAAGATTACTAACCGCAGTAGCAATAGCATCCAAAAACATTTGAAAGTGGCTAATTTCATCTGTTGTAATGTGGGTCACCGTAACGGGGTTCGCCTTCTTTGGATTATAACAATAAATAGGTAGTTCTTCAAATGACTTCTCGTGAGACATGTTTAAAAGTTTAAAAGCATAATTCTTTCGCCTCTAATCTTGTTGATATGATAAATCAAATTTATAATGTAGCCTATAATCGTTCATAATTTCTTTACCCCGATATATTTGTATGCTGTCTTTAAGTAATCTTTAATAATATGACCAATAATCTTCTTGTTTGCCTGACGAATATTGGGATAAGTCTGCGTTCTCGAACAAGTACGATAATCGTTAAAATATCTAACCTGGAAAATATTTGAACTTTTGACGCATATGCCCTACGCCAACTGCAATCTTTGTTTCATATGATGCTTCAAAACTTTTATTTGATGATCGCTAGACTTTAAGCTCAAAACAATGACTAACACACATTTTACCTAGTTCCAGTTGCAACTCATCTTTATCATTAAAATTGCCCTTCTTTCACATTTAAAGACGTTGACTTGTAACTTTTAACTTCATCATTAGTACGATCTGCCAAAGACTCGGGCAATGAACAAAAATTTCCAACTAGAACTTTATACTCATAACCTTGATCCAAAACATTTGAAAACTTAGACTTTCCAAAATCATCATTTAAATCAAAATTTTCTTTTTTCAAATCATAATTTACTTTAGTTACTCTGCTACTATAAACATCATCTTTATCGATTACATATAATGTAAAAATATGATTTAGATCATTAGCAACAAGATTTATAAAAAACAAACAATCATTATCATTCAATATGCCAATAGATTGAGTGTATGTAAACATTTTATAACATAATCGTATATGTTTTTGAAAACCAAATGTATTAAAGATAAGATATTTCAATTCTTGAAATGTAATATTGACCGGTAGAGAGACGACCTGTCAATTACATCTAACTTTTACAGGTAAATACTCTTCGAGTAGATTAATAAACTTCCATTTCCCATCGCTACGTATCACAATGTTAACACACAATTTTTTAAAAACAGTAAGATGGTTGAAGGTTCGGGGATTGAAATTTGAAAGAATAATAAGATGGTTGAAGGTTTGGGGATTGAAATTTTGAAAGATAATAAGATGGTTGAAAGGTTTGTGGATTGAAAGAATTAATAAGATGGTTGAAATTTATAGACAGATACTATTCATTATTTAGGGGTAGTTAGTCATTAATTATAAAATATGTTTAAAATAATTTTGTAATGTTATGATAAAATCCATAATTAATAAATTAAATTTTATTATTCCAAGCGATACACCGGGCCTAATGTATCGCTAACCGACAATACAATAGTTTTTTTTTCTTTTCAGCGATACACCTAACCTCATGTATCTCTCACCGGAGATACAAATATTTTCATTTTGAATTAAATCCTAGCGATACGTAGTCATGTTGTATCGTTTTTTAGCGATATATCTATTTTTTAATGATACGTGGGCGATACCACATACAATTGTATCGCCAGTCAAGAAAAGCTGGCGATACCACATGCATTGGTATTGCCGATCGGAGATATTAGGACGCATAGCAAAAATCTGATTTGTCAAATTTTTTACACATTTGAAAAGTCAATGACTATTATGAAAACCGCTTTAGTCAAATGGCCATTTTGGTAAATTTTCAAGAAAGAATATCACGTCGTCTATGTCACAATGTTCTTCTAGCTAGTTAGGTTGTTTTTTTCCATATTTTATGGCCTTTGTAATTTTTTACGAGTATGTAAGTTATTAAACAACTTTGTATCACATATCCAAATTCTATCGTAAGGGCCATCGATTCTGAATTTTAAGATTTCCTTAATTTTTATGCTTTGATTACATTTTGATTGTGAGACGTGTAAATGTAGAGTTTTATTCGTGTTTAAAATTAGTGAAAAATATATTTTTGTTATAACTTTTCCAACATTTATACCTTCACGTTTTTACTAATGATTGTCTAAATTTAGTCAATTTAAAGCCGACTTCATCTTATAGCGATTGAACCCTATCCTTCAAATTTAAATTTACTTTATAATATAAGGAAATTTATAAATATTATTATATCATCTCTTTAATAATTTTATCATCAGTTTCCGCTTTTGTTGTGCATCACGACATGTAATCAATTTATTGTCGTCGTAAGTACCATTCCCACCTAAAACTATAGATCGAAACCGTTTTTATACGTAAACGAAGGGAAACACCCACGAGTTGGCATTTTGTGGCTCTAGAGGCTTGTCCATTTGGGTTCGAACTGTGGAGTCCGAGGCTGACCATTGTGGTCCTTCTTGTAAACTTGTACTATTTGTCTACCATAGACCTTATTTTTGTCATCTACAAAAGAATTTAAAGAAAAGTTTTTTCTTTTATATTTATGCAAAATGTTAAACTTTTAGTGCACTTAGTCACGTTAATTATAATTATGATCTACGTCTATTCTGAAACCAATAATATATTAACACCTGTAAAGAAAACCCCGATATTGAAGTTTTATATGCTAAATAAAATTTTTAATCACAAGCAGTTAAAGAGAGAAAATATTTGTTACTGAAATGAAATCTTCTCATTCATCGATTGTCATTATTTTCATTCTTTGCCTTGAATATGTCTATTATTAAGTGATAAGTATATGACTAATAATATTTTTGGAATATCTAAGAAGAAACAAAATTTGTAATATTCTTCTTTTCTGTTTCGTGTTCTAATGTCAATAAAAGAATAAGATATTTAGAAGGTGGAAATAATATCTTACCAGAGGTGCCCATTCAATTCAAAATTTTTGATATTTTTGTAGTATAATAATAATTAGTTTTTACAACGGAGCGTTGCGGCGGTGGCATTAAATCATACAAATATCTGAAATCAAAACTTTGATAAAAGTAGGTGTGTTGATTCCTACATGTTACATAGATGGTGTTTATAATTCTCAAAGCTTAATATTAAAAAACGGAAACCATGACGTAAACTCATTCTTAGAAGCTTTATATAACACAAATGGAATCGTCAAGAAAATTAACTTAAAACATATGACTCAACGAAAAGATCTTAAAAAATTATGAAGGAATAGATTGTAGATAAAAATAAAAGAAAACAAAGAATAAAGATGTTACAGTTTAAAAAATAATTTTTTAACGAAAACATTAAAATGCAAAAAATGTTGAAATACATATAATGTAAATAAATAAATAATGTAAATAAACAATTATCACATGTGCCATAACAATTATATCTTGCAATTTGGCAGGGTTTAAGCAATATAGTTTTGTACATTTGTAGTGCTTTAGGCACTAATACTTTACTATTAATCTCACTTTTTTGTTATTATATATAATAATAATAATAAAAAAAAACAAGCACGCACCAAACTATACAATTTAAATGTCTTCAATTTTAACATTTTAAATACTTACAAATTGCAAGTTGGTCTATAGTAAATCACAACAGTTTAATACATTTCTAAAACATTTGAAGCATGAAGTGCATACTTGATTTCCTTTGCTTGCTTTTTACTTTCACTTAGAGTAAAGCAACCCCATTTCTTATATTTTGATAAAAATACCAAAATATACATCTCATTTCCTTATATTGTCAGAGGAAAGCAACCTCATTCCTTAAATATAGGGATTTACTAATCATCCTTTATAATTTATACAAATATTTTTATAAGTATATGTGAGTGGAAGAGAGATGAATAATGTTAACAAATAAATAAAATATTATTATTTAGCTGAGATAGGAATTTAGGTGGGAATGTGATGCGGGAAGTTTTAAAAAAAGATGGCTAAATTTACAAAATAGTGTTTTATTTTGTAAATTATAAGAATAATAATTAAGAACAAGTTGTAAATGCTCTTATATATGTGTCATCAACATCTTACATCAAACCAGATAAAGAGACTAAGATAGGGTGAAACATTGAATCGTGGCTTACGAAAGAACCAATGAGAGAAAAAGTGATGAAGATGTATAATCGAGGAGAGCGATCAAGCGAAAAAGATAATTATAAACTGGTTTGGTTTTGGTCGATTCGGTTCGGTTTAAACTTTTTTCCCGGAAAAACCTTTTTCAACAAAGAGGATTATTACCTATCGGTTTCAAAATCAAACCTATTCAAAGTTCAAATCTTTCAACTAGGCCCGGTGGACCTTTCACATTGGGCCAGTGAAAAAGAGACTATTAACTTGGGCTGGATCAAGAGGGTCCGGAATCCGGATCCAGTGGTCCAACGTAAAAACGGGTTATTGGATCCTATTTATAAAGCTTCATCTTTCAGTTTCATAAACCCTAACAATCGATTTCATCAATTTGCTGCTGTGAAATCGACGATGTCGTACGACGATGTGGAGATCGAAGACATGGAGTGGAACGAAGAGCTTAAGGCGTTCACATACCCCTGCCCTTGTGGAGACCTCTTTCAGATCACTAAAGAGGAATTGAAGATCGGTGAAGAGATCGCTCGGTGCCCTAGTTGCTCCCTATACATCACTGTTATATACAATATAGAAGATTTCACCGATCAGAAATTGAAGTCGAAATCGAATGTTGATCAATCGAAGCAACAACTTGTGGCTGTAGCTTGACGAAATTTAAGGTCGTTAAATTTTGTCCTTTCAATTGAAGAGTTTGATTTGATTTATATGGTGTTATGATTGGTGTTTGTTGGTGTGAGTGATTTGGGGGTTTGTAGTCTAATTGCGCGATTTTGGTTGTGAGGATTTGATTTTGAGTGATTTATGCTGATTGGTAGCAAATTTGCTAATTAAATTACTATTAAAGGTTCATCAATGTAGTGCAAATTGAAATACTATGATAGGTTGTATGAAGTTTGGATTGAATAACCAACCCATATGACATTTGCAATTTAAAGTGATATTAAAGGTTCACCAAGATTGCTCTTTTCAGCTTCTATAAAAGTTATATAGGCACGCACCATACCAATATGCTCGAGTCTCACTAATATGCTTCAAGTGGGTCAGGAGTTTTACCACAGTGGGCCTTTAGGTGTTGGGTGTGTTCGAGGGCGTAGGTAGCCTTTCGCCATTGGGTTTACTCGGGTAAGCAGGCTTATAATAGTTGTTGGCCGTTCAAGAAAAAAAAATAACAAAACATTATATTTCTAAATTTAGAATGAAAGATTAATAGAAAGTTTGAAGTTTCTCCTCAACCCTGACAAAACCAATGGCATTGAGTGAAACTATTAAGAGGGTTTGTGTATATGCTGTTATTGTATTGACAGTTTAGATCTTGACCGCAAGTATCACTTTATTCCTGAAGTGTCAACATCTGATGGTGATTTTGTTATATTGTACGACTTGTGCTTTGCGGAATCCATGGCTGTTCTTGAGATTCAGTACGTATTGGGTAAACATGAGGAACTGCTATTTTATGAACTTGTTATATTGTACGATTTGTTATATTGCATGGTTTTAATTGCTCATGCACTTGTTATGTAACTCCATGCACATGTATCGTGTGAAGCTTAAACTAAAATAACTATTTTATGAACTTGTTGGTGATAAGTCTTCACATAGAGTTGGTGCCTATAGTCAAAAGCGCTTCGAGGACATGCCTAGGTGCTCAACCTAGGTGCTGCCTTCTTTAAGGTGCATTGAGCGATGCCAGGTGCAGGTGAGGGGAAACTTTTTATCCTTTCCTCTGTGCAGTTTTCGTCTCTACTTCATTTTTCTTCTCTCTTCTACAAAGTCAGGCGCCGCCGATGCCATATAAGGTATGGGCTTCCTTCTCTCTTATTTGGGTCTTTTTAGTTAGTTGTTGTTGAACAAATTACCTTTGTATGAATATCTTGTATAATTTTAACTTGTTTGGGCTTTATCTTTTATTATTCCATTATCACTTTCAAAGTTTTGATATTAATAGAATGATTTTAATTGCTAATTTCCTTAGTTTTCTTAACTATATATGGATTATAGAACTAATTTTCTCTGTCTATTATATATTTGTCTTATTATTGCTTTTTTTTTTCGGGCAATCCCTTTGCTCCTTTTACTACCAAGTCATTAAAAATTTAAGAGTCCCTCTTTCAATACCTTGATTCAAATCCAATTGATTATAGAAAAAAGAGAAGGTAGAACATGTTGTATACAGTTTTACATGTGACTTGTTCAGTGGTTACTCTTACAGACTTGGGTCAATTTCGTATGAAATTTGAGTAGCATGTGTGCTAGCTATTGCATATTTTTTGAAAATTTTCCTTTGCTTTGAAATATGATTGAGATGTATTTACCTACAATAAGTCAGCTTAAAATTAGTTTGTTGCAAATATACATTTTTAATTAAAAAGCGGTCCTGAATTGGTTGTGTTTGCTGCTTCCTCTTTGCAAATCATTGTTCAGCAGAAACAGGAAGTTCCATTAATGAAACAAAGTTTACGAATGTCTTGAAAAGTTATGTTTATTGATCTGGACCCTGCTATGAAACTTTCAATTCAAATTGTTTTTTCAACTAGAGACACCGACCATGCATGTTGCATATTATGACAAGTTTATTCTAAGATCGATTTTACTTTTCTTACTGTTTTTATTTTGTGTATTAAATGTGTTGTTTTTTTAGTCTAAGGAAATAATTTTTCTATCAAGTTGGACCCAAATTATCATAAAATGACTCGTTTAAGCTAAGTTATGTGACATTATGTGGACAAATGCTATTGAACCTGTTGAATTTGAGAAATCTTAGACTGACATAATGGTAGAATATAGCATAAATAGTAACAAGTGTTTGTTAGACATGTTCTTATTGAGAAAATATTGGATACCTACATATTATCGTTATGAATATATGTCTGGCCTTAGGCGTACCACATATAGGTCCGTGAGTAAAAACCATTTTTTTGTCAGATTAGCAACGCGGAGTTGTATTTGCTAGAGTTTTAAGTAATTTCAGTATTACTATAGAGGCTCAAAGGTTTACACGTCAAAAAATGATCATAATACAAGATACATAAGATCTGAGATGAAAAACCATTTATGAGTTGAAACATCAAGCTAAAATTTACATGAGAGATATTTTATGATGTTCAAGGTGAAATCTTTGTTGTAGTTCATGAATGTATATGAAAATGTTTTAAACCGGCTGGTGATTTTGTCTAGTTTTCTATTAAGGAGTTAGATGCTAATGTCTCTAACACTTATGAGGTATTAATTCATTCTTTATCTTTTTAATTATTGCAATGTGTTTTTTTTAAACAAACATTATTGTATAATATTTGTAAAGTCAATACAATACAAATACATAAGTTTGTAAAAATGCAGCGCATCTTACGTTTGTTCATGTAAAGATTTTAATCTAGTACAAACTGTTTTATATATTATTGTGGTGATTTTGTAAACTGATTTGTTTTGTACTACTTTAAGCATAAAGTGTGTCATTTTGTTTGCATTTTACAATGAAGCACATCTTTATATCTATGTGTTGTGTTATGTGGTATTTGTTCAAATGTTTTTATATATATGTGTTTGTGTTTCTGTGTTTTATATACATGTGATACATATGTTCCTGTTTTGGTTATGTTTTTATTAATTTACATGTGCGGTATTATATAATTATTAGTTTATTACTTACTGTTATGTTTTCTATTATATTATTATACAAAAATTATACTATTTTTATAGGTCCAATCATTCAAAATGTACCACATGCAAAAAGTGTACCGTCTTCTAATGCTTAAAAATAAAACAAAATAAATTGTTCTATTTTATACCATTTCACAACTTATATTGTAGAGTTAATTACATAAATGATCCCTCTGGTTTATTTAAAATAACAGGTTTGGGTACTAAGACTTTTTTGTAACAGTTTGGGGTATTGTGTTTTAAATTTTATAACGAGTTAAGGTACTAAGGGGCTGTTTGATTACCAC
Organism: Flaveria sonorensis; assembly: GCA_025506505.1. Lineage (NCBI taxonomy): Eukaryota > Viridiplantae > Streptophyta > Magnoliopsida > Asterales > Asteraceae > Flaveria > Flaveria sonorensis. Next base: position 14,478,237 of record CM046426.1, read on the forward strand.
TGACTCAGTAAGATCTGACCGAGTCAGAAGCTGACCCAGTTAGAAGTTCTGACCGAGTCTGCATCTGACTTAAACTTGGCTGTTTGATTCAGTATCTGACTAACTTTGCTGAATGAAAAAAATAACCATATTGCCCCGAAGTTCTGACTGAGTCTGTATTTAACTGGTGTTGTGTAATTAATAAAAATAGCCAAATTTTTAAAAAGAACATAATAGCTTAAAATTCAAAATGTCATACAAAATACAAGTTAAACATAAATCATACATAATCCAAATAAACACATCAAATTTCAAACATATTACAAGAGTTTGCATAAGTAGTTGATTAGCAATTTGGTCACGCAAAATAATCATATATTCATCGCCTTCTGAACCCCATTTTATGCTTTAAGAAACAAAGTCATAAACCTAGGTACCTTCACCTTCTTTCCATTCTGTTTAAACCTTAAACTTCCTCTCCGCCACTGCAATCAAATTACTTCATAGTTCACAACAACAATGGCGAAATCGAATTGCATAAACCATGCATCATCCATCATCTCCTTCCTCCCAGGGCCCACCTTCTCCTTCATCATAAAACCCCCCCTCATCTCACACCCATATTCCACCACCAAAACCCCTTTCCCACTTTAATACGACGTGATAATCACTCGCCCACCTCAATCCCAATCTCCACCGCACCACAACCACAACCACCGCCGTTGCCGACCACCACCGTCCCCAAATTACAAGACCCCTAATTGGGCTTGACGATTGGGTTGACATGAAATTAACTTCACAATCAGCATCATCATCTTCATCATCCGCACAAAATCAAGATCAGAAGCAACCCATGTTGTGGAACGATGAAATGGATAGATCGAAGAGGAAACCGGTCAGTGATGTCAAGAAAAATGTCTCGGTCAGAAGTTTGGAACCGGGTCAGTCGTGTGGTCGGTAACAGCAAACACGCTGACTGGCTGAGCGGTCAGTGGTCAGAATCCCGGTCAAACGAAACAAACAGCCCCTAAGACTAATAGACATTAGTTTTTCTGTTAAATTTAAATGCAATGACTAAAATACCCTTTGATGGACTATTTTTGTAATTCTATATATTTTTTTATTCAGGGACCATTAGTGTAATTAAGTATAACTTTTAAAATCCCAAACCCCTTCCCCGTTAGCCACCATCACCACCATATACCCGATGCCACCACCATCTACACACTGTCACCACCACCCAACCCTCGTGGTCACCGGACATCCATCGCGACATCGAGTGGCAAAAGCTGAAGAACAACAATCAATGTCGCTACCACCACCGCCGGAGCAAGAGCATCAACTGTTAAGGAAGTTGAAGTGACTGATGATGATTTGAAGGAGCTAAAAGCGTGCTTTGATTTAGGTTTCGGTTTCGGTGTTGATTTCTCTAGTGATTTGGATCCGAAGCTTTCGTAGGCTTTTCCGGCGCTCGAACTTTATGCGGCGGTTATTCGGCAGTATAATAGTCGGATTCTGTCGAGATCTTCGTCGTTGAGTTCGGATTTGTCGTCGAGTTCGTCGTGTTCAACCACTGCTATCGTTGATCCAAGTAAGCGAAGTTGAGATTATGTGTTCTGATTGCGTTTTTTAACGATTACGTGTAGGTGATGTGTGATTTGAATCTCGATTGAATGCTGTTTTTGGGAACCACCCATAAACCCCCAACCCACCCAATTCCGTCTCCCTCCCACTCGCATTCAAATCACCATCATCACCACCACCAAACCACCGTCGTTATCCACCATCAACTTGTTGCACCCTTCCTTCTCCGACCATACCATCACAACCAGATCCAAACACATTGGTGGTTCCCCCACCTCCCGTGACTTGTTTAAAACCCTAATACCCAAATTAAACATTACCTATTGGAAATTCTTGGCAGCAGTGGTGGTTAACTCGAAATGAAACGGCGGTGGATGATGCCATGGTGGTGATGATGAGATGCTGATGATGGTGAGATGGCGCCGATGATGCAATGATGAAAATGACATTGACGGTGTTGTTGTTTGATTTAAAGAGAAGATGGTGGTGGTGAGGATGATGTGACAAAGTGGGGCTGGCGGTGGTGGCTGACGGTGGGGGCTGGTGGTGGTGGCCGGCGATGTGGCCCAACGGTGGTGGTGAAATATTGAATATACATACACTGTGTGTGTGTATATATATATAGTATGTGTTGTGTGTATATATATAGTATGTGTTGTGTGTATATATAGTTAATTATGAAAACACTCTCTTATATATATTGAATGACACAAACAGTCCCTTAAGTTACATTAGTAAGTCTTCTCAAGTGAAAAGACGAAAATACCCTTAGGTTTAACGGAAAAGTTAACGTTCGTTAGTGTTAGTACCTTAACTCGTTACAATTTGAAAACACAATACCTCAACTTGTTATAAAAAACCTTTAGTACCCAAACCTGTTATTTTCTATAAATCACATGGACTATTTGCGTAATTAACTCTATATTGTATTAATTTTATAACTCATAATTCAAAAGATTTCTTCAATCATGTTGTTATTCTTTTATGTACTGTTTTCTTCGGTTTCTTCTTTTTAGCATCATTTTTTGACAAACTTTAGTACCCTAGATATCACCCATTCTTCAACGAAGAAACCAAAGGAAACAGCCTAGTTAAATTAGCGTGAAGATTGAAAAAGTCTTTTAAATTATATGAGTTATGAATTTAGTACCGTTTAAGTTGTTATTTTTGTACTGGTATAAAAAAGTACACTTTTTGTATGTGGCATATTTTAAATGATTGGAGTTATAAAAGTAGTTCTATTTTTATATAAGAATATAATAGAAAATGTAACAGTAAGTAATAATTATACAATAAAACACTGTAAATTGGGGAAAACGTAAAACAAAACCAAAACAACGACAAATTCCGCTTATACATAACACATAAACGAAAATTTAAAAACATATGAACAAATACCACAACACAAATACAACACAGATATAAAGATGTGTTGCATGTTAAAACTCAAACAAAATCCCACAAGTTGTGGTTAAAGTAAAACAAAAAGATCATATTTAAAAATTTATCACGTTAATAGATAAAACAGTTTGTACTGAATTAAAATCTTTGCATAAAAAACAACACACATAAGATGAACTATATTTTTACAAAATTATGTATATATATTGTACTAAATTTACAAACCTTATACAATAATGTACATGTTGAAACAACACATTGGCAATAATTAAAAAGATACACAATGAATTAATACTTCATAGGTGCCTGAAACATTAGCATTTAACTCGCTAATAGAAAACTTGACAAAGTCACAAGATGGTTCAAAGCATTTACATATACAAATGAACAACAATAATGATTTCAACTTGAAGATCATATGATATACCACTCGGGTAATTTTTCTTAACTTGATTTTCTGACTCATAACTAGTTTTCATATCGTGTATAACGTGAAAACCTTTGAGCTTCCATAGCAATATCGAAGTGACTTAAAAACTCTAACAAAGACAACATCATGTTGCTATCTAACAAATAAGTGTTTTATTATCGGACCTAGATGTGTTATGTATAAGGCCAGATATATGTTATGTTCAGGTATTCAATCTTGTCTCAATAAGAACATGTCTAACAAAAAGTTGTTACTATTTATGTTATATTCTACCATTATGTCAGTATAAGATTTCTCAGATTCAACAAGGTTTAATAGCATTAGTTCACACAATATCACATAACTTAAACGAGTAATCTTGTGATAACTTGGGTTCAACCTATTAAAAATAATAATTTTCTTTAGATTAAAGAAAACAAACACATTTAATACAAAGAAGTGAAAACAATACGAAAAGTAAAATCTATATTGGAATAAACTTTATCATAATATGTCACCTTGAATTGCAATTTTTGTAGTAGGATCCTGATAAGTAAACACAAATTTAAATGCCACACCAAAACATTTCAAAAAAGCTCAAAGTAACCACTTATATGAATATGTAGTCTCTGAACATAACAAAACAGCCTCAACCATAATGTTGTGATGATGATTGCCAATTCCAATGAAGGGAGCACATACCAAGTCATACCTAAAATAATAAAAACAACACACAAAATGATTTGAATTAAACAAATATAAAATAAATAAAACAATACAAAATTGTAAAACAACACCACATTAAGGGATAACCTATTAGTACAAAATTTAAGATCAAAAGATATAACATCACCAAATATAACAATCCCGCTTCATGTTCTCATCAGCCCAAAATAGATCAGCAATAGCCTCTTTCTCTCCGGTTAAAGACTTATAAGAAAATTCGGGTAAATGCTCTTTTTTTAAAGACGATTTACGGCATATCAACATCGAATTCTCTAAGAAACAAATAAAGATCTCTTTCAAAGTTTTTGCAATCAGGACTCACCCTAACATTCTCAAAAGCCACTACACATCACTCTCATAATATTAAATGCCTTCACTTGACTAATATTCAATTATAAAAATCTATAATTGGTTGTTAAATGAAAGACAAATCTCTTGCTACACATAATAGATGGTAGTCCTTAAGATTAACAAAGCTGTGGTTATGCTTCTTAGTAAAACCATAAATGTTATAACCAGGAATGAGCAACAACAAGTAAACCAGTAAACCAGTAAAGCAAAACAAACAAGGCCAGCAAACAGAACTAAGCTTGTCTATATGCTTGTAACTAAGGCATCAGGTTATAATCTAAATCCAATGCAAATAAAATGCAAATTTATTTTAGTTCGCTATAACCAGCGGCTCTGATATCAATCTGTCACACCCTCAATTTCCACAAATGGGGTATTACCGTTAGGCGTGTGACATACCAGGATCTCAGTCACTAGTTACACCTAACGACACATTAGGATTTCCCAAAAACAGCATTAAATACGTAAACATAAGAGTAATTGCGGAAGCGTAATAATTTGTAAATCAAATGGCGCAGACACGCGCAGTTCAAATAAAATATAGTTCGTAGAAAATGTAAATTTTTCATTTGACCCAACAATGATGAATGCAGCGTGTGATGATCATAAATCGTGCGCACCTTAAGAACCTGAAAGAAACATGCTAAAGTGTCAACACAGGGTTGGCGAGTTCACATGTTTTGATAAACAATAATATAATTAAAAACAGATCCAGTAAACAAAGTAATATCAGTAGATAACTAGTCTAAATAACAAGTTACATAGTGTATGAAGTTCGCAACCGAAGCTGACAATGTAAATGAATGCCTCGGCTGTGGCTACCAGACCACAACAATAGAAATTAGGTCAATTAAACACCCGTTTGACGTGCAGTCGTGCTAGCGCGACTAGCCCTGGTGGGGTTTGTCAAACCCAGTAGATCTACTCAGAATTAGCTCGCTAAAGTACATAAATTAACGGTTCCAAAGTGAGGATTTAAATTGGTACAACACTAGTAAACATGTGATAATACAGTAATACTAATCAAACGAAGAATATTTTGAAAAGAACATGTTTCTTTTCCCCAAAAGAAATTATAAGAAAATGGAGCCGTAAACTCACATTGAATGCACACCAACAAATAATGTAAGCACAAAAGATTATTTCCGATTAACCTGAATTTCATTTAATATTAAATTAATACTAAGTACCGAATATTATACAAGAATCGTACAGCTTCGCATTCACGATTCAGATACGGTGTCGGTTATCGGTTGACTCCCCCCCCCCCCCCCAAGCAAGCATACACAAGCACCACTTTACCCCAAATACATAAAACCCAATTAGTCTCACTAATACCAGACCATATGCAAATGTATTCATCATATATTTTATTACATGACCTCATAACAAATCTATACGTAAAGCATTTAAGATAAGTTATATACACATTTGAATTCATATATATATATATTAACGGGTATTATATTCACAAAAAAATAGATATATATAAATAATGATATACATACATACACTGTTTCACACAAATACTCCCATGCACACAACCCCAAATCGAAAGTCAAACCCACCTAGCCATGCACCATCCCTCGAATGCACATACACAATCATGATATACAATTCATATATACATGAATGCCCACCACCGAAACACACCATACACATCCATGCATAACATGCATAGCAACATATAAATACATACAACTCACGGCACACCACATAACCACACCCAACGCACACACAACACACACACACAACGCATAACACACACATGCACAACGCACACCCTCCATCCCAACAATTTACATACTACCCAAGGAACACACACATACATACGGGCATCAATACAACCACACGAACAGGGGTGAACACAAAGGTAAACACATACACAATACGTGCAATCGCACACACCAGAACTCACACAAAAAGCAGAACACCCACACGGCACACACACAGCGCATCGTACACACACAGCGCACATACACGGGGCAAACCCCGGCCAAACCCGAAACCCATCACAGAGATTCAAAACGTATGCATCAAGATACACACATATAACCGATTACCACAATCCTTGAACCCGTACGCCATCATACGTGGAAACCGTAACCGAAACTCAAAACCATACGTAACGAACATGAGTGAACGAAAGAGAGGGATCGTATCGAGTGGGGCTGTTCCGGTTGGTTCTCGAGATCGCTGGAGGGGTGTCGGTCGCCGAAAGAAGTTGCCGGATGCGATGCCGAGGGTTACCGGTTACAGATGCTGCTCGGATCAAAAGGGTTGTCGTATAACATCGATGACGACTGCCGTACACTTCACGGTTGCAAGGAGAAAGGATTGCCATGGATGGTTGCACGAGCGTGGTGGGGGTTAATGGCAGAAAGCAGTTTCGAATGGACTAGGGTTATATTGCATGAAGAATTTGAGGTGATTTTTATAATGGCACTAAGTTTGAATGAATTACATTCAGGTCCCTAAAGATAATTCAATCAAACTTGATGAAATGGTGCATAAGGCCCCTCAAGTTAATGTAATTAGCTTAGACCCTTAATTACCTTAATTACATATCAATGTCAAATAATTAAGTAACTTATGGAAGAACGTTGAAATACTAAAGGTTGGGTTAACGGCGTTACCCCAAGTTTACATGGTGTCACACATTTACTTAACCATACATGAATATGAGCCTTACAACTAGTGTGTTTAAAAGATTGTCTCTTTTATTTTTTAGATTTTTTATTAGAAGCATCAGTAACATTTTAACTGTGTGGATTTCATGAAATGTCTTATTACCACAAACTATATATTTTTATTTTTATAACACTTTTTGATGTATATTAGGTATGCTTTCATGCGTCAAAACCATCTAACTTAGCATACTTCTTGTAAAACTCAAATGATTTATCAACTAAGCCAAACGTCATACCAACTATAGATTTGTATGAATTTGAAACATTAAGAATATAATACCTTTTTACAGAAGTGGGGATGTACGAACTCCTTAAACACACAAAAAAAGAACATTGATCTGGAAGTAATAATTCAACGTTTATGTACTAATAAAACTTGATTAGATTACAGCAACACAACTAATACACTATCAATAACAAAATATATTGGAAAAATGCATGCATCGTTAAGGAATAAATATACAACAAACTAAAGAAAACATAAAAAAGATCAAATCAGAATTGAAACCAATGTTTTCAAACCGGATCAGAAGGCGAACCGATCGTCTTACTGGTCGACTGATCGAACCGGTCGGATCGGATTTAAAAACCGGATGATGTCATAATTATATATATGTATATTAGATATATAGTTATATATATAATTTAATATAAATATTTTATATGTGTATTTTATAGTTATATATAAAAACTAAACAATAATCTTATGTCCAACACTGTAAATCATAATTCAAATAATCCGTTAAAATCATTAAAATCCAAAAAACTAAAAATAAAATAAAAAATTTTAAAAAATCCGGTCCGACTCGGTTCTCGGTCCGACCACCGAACCGATTCGAACCGGCCGGTTCCCTGGAAACTAAACTATTTAGGGTGGATCGGAACGATCCAACCTCCAAATCCCGTTCCGACCGGTTCGACAGGTCGGTCTAATCCGAGTCTGAAAGCACTGATTGAAACAAATATAACACACACACAAAAAATAAAATACAATACATATATCTATGAAAGACAAAAAATGAAATACAACACAAAAGAAGCAGCACACATTCAAGTAATTACGAGAACCTGTGAATTAACAATAAAACAACACATATGAATTGCTAAATACACAACGAAAGGCATTTAAAACTGAAAACAAAACATGTCATGATCGATTAATAAACCTGATAGACAAAAAAAGTTTTAAACCTAAATCTTCATTGATCGTATTGGCAGACATCTTTATAACAGAGTGGAAGAAAGTTTTGATTCTCGTTGCAAAATTTATCAAAAATAATGATCTGACAAATTTGATTGGGTGAAACTGAAGATCCTTATGATTAATTGAATGATCATACTATTAAATCTTGATATTAAAATTAGTTTGATGTTCCGGTCAAAAATCGACAAGTTGATTCAATCTCTACAAATTATTCTCTAAAATCGGATGTGATTGAAGGTCAAAATTGAATAAGGGGGGGTGTTTGGGATTGCTTGTGAAACAAAAGTTAATAAGTTAGTATGAACTGATTTATTAACTTATTTACCTCACAACCATCATATTGCCAAACACTATAAAATGACTTTTTAACTTTTTAAAAGTTAATAAGTCAATAAGTTGTTTTGATAAACAATCCCAAACACGCCCAAGATATGATTGTAACTACATTCTAGTGTCAAATCAATACCCAATTGCCAAAAATACCGTCCCTTATTAAATTTTAAATCTGCTATATGTCGTAATACTAATCTTTCCAGAAGAAATGCAGACATAACCGTTGATTTTAAAGCCCGTAGATACGATGCATTGTGTCAACTGATTTTAATTTGGGGGTTAAATATTTTCCTGATTGCCTGTTTCATTTTGTGGCGAAAGACGAAGACAAAGACAATTTTTGTTAAACAATGTTCGTTATCTTTAAATTATGTCTTTGTGAAGCACAATGTAACTAGTTGCAGTATGTTTGTTTTTTTGATTTTATTCCACCTGTACGTGATAGTATAAATAGCCATCTCTTTCTCTCTCTCATTTACGTTATTATACATATACAACAGCCAGATTAGCTTCAATGGCGTCGGTTAGGGCATGCTCTAGCATTCTCATAGTTGTGAGCCTTCTAAGTCTCGGCTCGTCTGACACCGGGATAGGAACCATCAATGACCCTCCATACTTACGTAATCCACTACATCTACACATATAATATTATTTGATGAATATCATTTTCTAATTAATTATTTATGAACATGTTATTATAATTTTTACTACAGCATCAGCGTGTTACGGGTTCCAAGACCAAAGAGTTGTGATAGCCGCTGCCAATCAAGATCTATGGCAAGGTGGAGCAGCTTGTGGAAAATATTTCCAGGTGACTTGTACCGGTGGAACCAACCTAGGTACACCACACTCTTGTACTTCCAACCCTACAGTGACATTAATTATCACCGATTTCTGCCCACCACCTGGTTGCAAGGATGACCTTGACTTGTCTCACGAAGCCTTTTCCGCCATTGCTGATCCTGCAGCCGGAGGAATAACAATCTCTTACCAACACTACGTGAACAATTACATTTTCTTCATTTCGTTAGTTATAAGAAAGATAATTAATCCTTAATTTATAATAATAATAATAATTACACAACCTAAGAACAAAAATGTATGGTTTCTTCCTTGTGTAGGGTGTGAATTGAAGAAGAAGAACGATTGTAGAAGCTGCATTCAGTTCGAGTTAGTTGATATTTGCCGTTGGGATGGAGATGCAGGACCGCTATGGCATTTCCAATATTCTGAATTTTCTCAGTTTCCATTTCATTTGATGTTATTGTTGATTTGAATTGATATCTTCATTTTGCTTTACATTAATTGTGAAATCAAGAAACCAAGGTGTTAGAAAATGTTAGTTGAAACAAATCTTGTTGACCACTTTGTACGAGGAACGTACTCATTAAAAGAAAAAAATGTGACATGTAAATCAATATAAGTATAACTATAAACCCACATGAAAATATGCGAACTAGGGTTGGGTTTAATCGGGTAACCTGCCTAAGTCATTAAAACTATAACTACCAACCCGACACGAAACAAAGGATTAGAGCGTTCTCACCCCTTCTTCCATCCCCATATCAACAAAAATCATCAAAATATTTAACCCATTCTATTCCCCATCATATACCTTATTCTCATAATTTTAGGAGAAAATATTCTCATCCTTCAAATATAGGAGTTCACTATTAATCCTCACATAGTTTTTTAAAAATATATTTTATTAATGATATGAGAGGTTTTTTTCTTTTAAAAAATAGATAAATTAGAAAATAGGGTTTTTTTTGGGTAAATTATAAAGATGAAGATGAGAAATGAAACGTGAATACTATTAGATTTGAGTGTAAATAGGTTAGCCCTCCTAATTAACGTGTTCAATAAACAAGTCTAATCATGCTTGCGTTGGGTACTTGTCACATAACAAAATATAATATTGAATCCATATAAAATATATGATAAAAATATATTAGCAAATGTATAATAAAAATACAATTTCATAACTGTTATTTTCTTTTTAACGATCCGTTACATCTTCTAAGCAATTCTTCTTTGATGTAACGAATACACATATCGTTAAAATATTAGCATCAATTTGATTATGTTAATTGAAATTTATGTACTTTATTGCAAAAAAGATATCTTAAACTTATAGCATCAACAGTAAAACTAATAATAACTTCAATAAAAGATATATCAACATAAAATAAATTATGTTTATTTGTTTCCTCTATTAATCTTAGATTTGGCAAATCTTTTATCTACATTCAAATTATCACTATAGTTGAGAAGTTCCAACGATGTATTTTATTATCATCATCAAATTCATATCCATAAATCTTGTGTTGAAACAATCAAACTTATAATTTGGCGATATGTGACGTTTGTCCTATGTTTTGGCATGTTCTGGTTAGTGAAGTCATCATTCATGCTGTCCATTTCAATGTTATGTTCTTTAAAAATAAAAAGAATTAAACATACTCCAAAATTGAATCAAAACCATTTATTCTAAACTTTTGGAGTCGAATAAATACCCTTTAATCTAAGTTGTGACGTTCTTGTAGGTATAACTTAATTCTTTTCATTTGTCACCACCATCATTCCTTATTTCTTCAGTACCTTCAGTACCTAACTAACCAATAAAGAATCAAAATTAGGTAAATCAAACTAGCATTGAGTAACTCGATCACCTCATTCTTTACTACTTATATATTTGGGTTGAGGCAATGTTGGTGTTGTATCACCAGCTTGTAATCATCTGTAACACCCTGAATTTTTATTTAAAAGAAAACAAAAAGGAAGTATCTAGAAAGAAAAGATAATGGACACAAGTTGAAGGGGACAAAGTGCAAAAGTACACAAATTTTATTATTTTAATAATATAAGAGGTATGACCACCTCTTTAAAAATAGAGATCTGCTTTTGGCCCTCAGCCAAAGCAGAAAAAGGGTGAAAGGGCTCGGGTTTTTGGAGAAAGAGGAAGAAGAAGCTGCTAAGGTGAGTTGTCTTGAACACAAGTTCGGTTTCAGTTGGGTTTTAAGTCCTAAACCAAAGTTTTTGATGTTTTAGAAGTTGTTCTCGGGAATTTGAAGCTGAAATCGCAGGTGGAAGTACCTGGTTTGAAGATTTGCTTCAGGTGAGTTTCTAGACCCCTGTTTTACAGATTTTAAAGTATTTGAGGCTATTATACATACTGGGTAAAGGGTTTTCAAAGATAACCGTATGCTTATGCTTGTTGTTGTTCGACCGTACCTGCTGTGGTTGTGTGTTTGGTTTTGGTTTAGTGATTAAAATTGTTGTTAGGATGTTTAGATGCCCTTAGTATGCTAGATCTGTGCTTGGGTACTGTTAGAATGCTTTTCCGATGTTTTTGTCAGTTTAGACACATTTCAGAATGTTCCCATGCGCCTGACTGATACATGACTAAGTGTTCTCATGCGCCCAGGTGGTGCACCCAAATAGTAGCCATACGCCCAGATAGTGTCCAGGCGGCTAAGTATTGGCCATGCGCCTACATAGTGCCCATACGCCCAGAGTGCCCATGCGCCTGGGTTGGTGGTGCGCCTGAACAGTGATTCATGCGCCCAGAATTGTTTCTGTGTTAAGTGTTGGAACGCCTGAACAGGGCTCATGCGCCCAAATAGTTCCATGCGCACAGGCTGTTTACACTTAGAATTTTCATGCTGATGCTCCTAGAATATTATGTTGTGCCTAGTTTTGGACTTAGGGTTTTCTTAGGGGCTTTAAGGGGTGATGTTTGAGATAGGTCCCGTTGGATGTGGTGGCTTATGCATGATGTTATGTTGTGGTTTATGTTGTGTGTGTGGTGTGTTGTCTTTCTTCGCTAAACGGTTTTCTAAACGTATGTATTATGTTTTATTATACGTTATGTATGATGTATGGCTTCACGTGGTTTGATGTTTGATTGAACGTAAAGTATTATGTAACGAAGTGAAAGATAATAATAATAAAAAGTGGAATGTAATAAAAGTCTTGCAAGCAAGACTGAGGTGAGTGACTGTGTTGTCAAAAACGACTCGTAAGTCAATGTTGAGGTGAGTGACTGTGTTGTCACAACAGACATGTATGCCAAGGCTGAGATGAGTGATTGTGTGTCACAACAGACTCGTAAGGGGTTTAATCCATGAGATTGACCCAAAAGATGCCGTGATGCTCTCCCCGGTACTGTGTCAGTCTTCGGACATGAGTCGGGGGTTTGTTTACATGCCCCGGCACAGTATCGGTTTTCGGACATGAGTTGGGGGTATTGCATGAGACAGGATCCAGATTGAAGTGAAAGATAATAATGAATGTACGAAATGTGCGAAATGAACAGTGATGAAGATAATAATAAATATTATCAATGTGACGTATGATGTGTGATCGCATACGATTACGAAGGTTATGTTTTAACGAAAGTAAAGTATTTTATTTATAAAACTAAAACTCACTCAGCATCGCTGACTTTTTGTATGAATGATAGTTGGCAGGTATTTTGTTGATGCTGAGGAGTTGCAGGCATGGATGCATACGCTACTGGGGACGTTTTGAGTTTGGCATCCACATTTTGATATGATGATATAATCTGATATATAAACGATTTATATAATGTAATGATACGTTTTTAATTATTAATAAAAGTTTTTAAATTCCGCTGCAAAAGTAATGTTTGTTTTAAATATTTTATGCGATGACGGTCCAGCTGTAAGCGTCCCGGGAACGGGGCCTTACACATCCATTAAGATCTTGTGGGTATAAAAGAAAGTATGTATTCCCTTTATGTCCATAATGTTGCAAGCAATAGCTTTCTTGTGAGTCCTTAACACATCTAAAATCTTCTCCTTTTCATCATTCAATAAATCAATAGCGATAATT